>JZKD02S0767672.1:1512575-1563474 GCA_000966675.3 Picea glauca
TCGTGGTTTCGTTGGGGAGATCCCTTCCGAGAAATACTTTTGCTGTCAGGACTGACCAAGGAAGCTAGGGTAAGGCCTCATTAGCCTTACTATCTTGAGCACCAGGTAGTCATTTGGACAAGGGAGGAGGAAGATTGAAGCACACACCTAGTTTAGGGGGAAGGAAATTAAAATTAATCTAATCTTTAAGAAACTCCTAAACACTTAGTTGCATAGATCAATTGTGTATGTTTGGGGGTATTAGATGTATGCATAGGGAAACATAACTGGTGGAATATTTCATTGTTTTATCTATCTATTGCAACTACATGTTTATGTCCTTTATGTTTACATGAGCAATTCAGTTTCATATTGAATATCTAGTTAATTTGCTTATTGTGGTGTGAATCAGGAAAGTGTTGAGTATCCCACTTGGGGAGGCATCACTTTCCTTGGTTCTTGAGTGCTTTGTGTGATTGTTGCCAGTGAAGAGTCCAATAGTGTAAGTTCTATTGGGGCCTGCTTGGCTCTTGTATGTTTCACTTACATTGGTGTATCTCTGTATCTAATTTGTGTATCTTTGTATCTAGTTTATAAATGGTGTAATCATTTGTAACACTTAGAATTCTTTTGTATAGTTGTAACTTGTGGTTTGGGGTAGTTTAATTTGATTTACTTGTAATATTTGTTGTAATAAACCACTATCAAACCTTAGTCGACCCCATTGCCCAACCTTAGGCACTAGTCTTAGTTGACTTAGGGAAAGGGCTGACTCTCATATAGATTAGACTTGCACTTTTCATTTGCTGCTTGATCATCTTAGGCTATTTTTCCCCCTTTGGCCTATAACGAATTAAAACTAACTCCTAGAACCTTAACATTAAAATTAACTTAGTAACTAGGGACTACCCCCCTTGGCTTCCCTAGGAGTAAGACTAGAAGGAAGAAGTTCCAGTCAAGGTGACAGTGTGAACTTGGAACTTAGACATTGTGTCTCTGAGGGCACACTAAGTGAGTTGGACTTAGCTCACGTTAGCAAGTGTGCATTAGGATGGCAACAGGGTCAACCCATAGTTTCCTTATCGCGTCTCGAGATTTCACAAAGGAGGATCACGAAGGCTCTACACTCCAACTCGCGAGATTGTGAGTTGCGAGAAGTGCGAAAGGGAAGTCAAACTATTGCTGACTCTCGCATCTCAGGATTTCTTAGGAGAAGAGCACGAGAGCTCAATGCTTGAATTTGTGATATTGTGAGTTGCGAGAAGTGTTCAAAGGGAAGTCAATCATCACCTCGCAGGGTTTCACAAGGGCAGAGCACCAAGGTTCGACACTCCAACTCAGAGGTCATGAGTTGCGAGAGGTGCTAGTGCTTAGCACTAGCCGATGGTCATGCGTGGAGGGCGTTGACAAGGAAAGGAGCCATACTCATATCGTCATCTCGGGTATCGGGATTTTGGAATAGAGGATTCAAGGGTCTTCAACCCTCGAACTCATGAATTGCGAGTTGCAAAAGATGCTTGTGCCAAGGCCAGTTGTGGTTGTGTGGAGGTGAAGCTCGCACCTTGTGCCTGTTCACATAAGGGGGTTTTAGAAGGACTTGTGGATTGATTCGTTGAAGGTTCCGATAGGGATCCAAAAGAGACACTTCGGTTCAAGGAGATTTGAATGGTCCTGTGTGCGGATCTCAGCCTGTGGGTTGGGGGTCTACGCCAAGTGGTATCAGAGCTTGATTTTTTCTATATATTTTAGGCAGAGTAAGCTAGAGGAAAAGGAGTAGTTTGATACACATTATTTGTGGTATCAGAGCACAGGAAAAACTTCTTTTCTTTGTGTAGCAGAGGAAGGGAGAAAATTTTACAGCTATTGCACCAAGAAGAAGAGACAGGTGATTTTCTGATCCAGCAGAGGAAAGAGAAATGCTGAGAAGAAGAGACAGGCAAATACCTGATCCGGAAAGAGAAAGAGACATGCATGAATTACGTGACAGAATGGATGCTATGGAGACATCATAGAGGCGCATAGTTGACATTGGAGATATCAGCGAGGATGAAAGTGAAAATGAAACTGGAAATAAAGAATTTACAGTCGAGGATGCTGCGGATGAACGCCTATTCAGGGCTATTGCAAGGATAGGTGCCAGAGAAAAAATGGACATTCTGGTATATGAGGGAAACCTGGATGTTGAAGAGATTCTAGACTATATTAGAGCTCTGGATAAATACTTTGACTATGAGGATGTCGAGGAAGACAAGAAGGTCAAACATGTCGTTACCAGACTTAAAGGGCATGCAACACTATGGTGGGATGAACTGCAGGCAGACAAACGCTACAAAGACAAGTAGAAAATCAAGAGCTGGGATATAATGGTTGCAAAGATGAAAGCCAAATTCATACCCAAGGATTATCAAATCACTTTGTTTCGGAGGATGCAGAATTTGAGACAGAAGTTGATATCAGTGAAAGAATACACTGAAGAATTCTACAAGATAAACATCAGAGAAGGTCATCGAGAAAGCGATGATGAAAAGGTTGCCAGATACATGAATGGTCTGCAATATGACATTCATGATGATCATTCTAACTATAGAAGATGCTTATCAGATGGCTCTGAAAGATGAAGAAAAGCTGAGTTGAAAGCAAGGTCAAAGAGGCTGAGGTAGAAGTCAAGCTAGAGGCAGAACAATTTCCCAAGATAGGACTCATAAGCCTAAAGAAGAGGGAAAGAAACCTCAAACTCAACATGAGAAAGGAGGAAGCTCACAAAGAGGGCAGTATGCTGATAGAAATACTTTTCCTCGAGCTAGAGGAAGAGGAAGAGGCAGAGGAGGTGAAGTAAAATGCTTTATCTGTGGAAAAATCAGACATAAATCTTATGAGTGTCTAGATAGGAAGAAAGAAGATGGTGAAACTCACATTGTCAAAGATCAAGGATGGAATGTTGAGGCATAATATGCTGAGGGCAGAAGATCCTTGATGATGAGGAAAGTTCTCTTAATGCCAGAGAAGGAGGCAGAGAACCCATCCCAAAGGAACAGACTGTTTCGGACTGCTTGCAAAACCAAAGACAAGGTATGCAAAGTCATAGTGGATAGTGGTAGCACAGACAATCTCATATCTACAGAGATGGTAGAAAAGTTGGAGCTGGAGACTGTTGTACATCCAAGCCCATACAAAGTTTTGTGGCTACAAAAAGGACATCAGGTAAATGTCACTAAACAATGTTTAGTTGAATTTAAAATAGGAGGATATAAGGATTGAATATTATGTGATGTCATTCCCATGGATGTTTTTCATATATTGTTGGGTAGACCGTAGCAATATGACAGAAATGTGATTCATGATGGGAGAAAGAACACATACACCCTAGAGAAGAATGGGAGAACTCACATGTTGTTGTCGATTAAGGATAACGAAGTAAAAACAGAGACAAGCAACATTGTACTTCTCATGAGTGGGAAGGAACTTCTTAATGAAGTTAAGAGGAAGGAAGACACACAATTTGTTGTGGTCATGAAGCCTAGAATTGTTTTGACCAGTACAAGAGTGGGTGATTTACCAGAGGAAATCCAAAAGTTGCTGGAAGAATTTGTTGATATAGTAGTGGACGGACTACCTTGTTCGTTGCCACCAATCAGAAGTATAATCCATCACATTGATCTTATACCTGGAGCCAGTTTACCAAACAAAGTCGCGTACAGGTTGACGCCATAGGAGAATGAGGAAGTTAAGAGGCAGGTCCAAGATTTAATGGACAAAGGATTGATTAGAGAGAGATGGAGTCCGTGTGTTGTTCCGATAGTACTCAGCCCAAAGAAAGATGGAGGTTGGAGAATGTGTATAGACTCAAGGGAAATCAATAATATTACCATCAGATACAGATTTCCATTGCCAAGGATGGATGATTTGATGGATTGCTTGAGTGGAGCAAGATTTTTTTCAAAGATTGATTTGAAAAGAAGGTATCATCAAATTAGAATGAGAGAATGTGATGAATGGAAGACAACATTCAAGACGAATGAGGGGCTGTATGAATGGCTTATTATTCCATTTGGATTAACAAATGCACCCAATACATTCATGAGATTGATGAATGAAGTCTTGAAGGATTTCATAGGAAAATTTGTCATTGTATATCTTGATGATATATTGATTTTCAACAAAATAGAAGCAGAGCATTTAAAGAATTTAGCTGCAGTGATGAGGAGATTACAACAAGAGAAATTGTTGATTAATATGAAGAAATCGTCATTTATGAGGACAAAACTCATTTATTTGGGTTTTTTTTATCTCTGTGAATGAGTTGAAAATGGACCCAAAAAAGGTGGAAGCGATTATGAATTGGCCATCGCCGAAAGGTGTGTTTGAACTTCAAAGCTTCCATGGTTTAGCTAGTTTCTACAGGAAATTCATCAAAATTTTCAATGGGATTAGCGCATCGATGATGGATATGGTGAAGAAAAGATATAAATATTTTCACTGGATAGAGGAAGAAGAGAAGAGTTTCAACCTACTGAAGAAGAAGATCATGGAGCAACCAATTTTGGTTTTGCTAGATTTTAGCAAGACATTTTAGGTCAAGTGTAATGCGAGTGGATTTGCAATAGGAGTGGTCTTGAGCCAAGACAACAGGATGATCACATACTTCAGTGAAAAAATGAATGAAGCAAAGGTTAAGTACTCCACATATGACAAGGAATTCTATGTTGTCATACAAGCGCTAAAGAAATGGAGACATTTTTTGGTTCCTAAAGAGTTTGTTTTGTACAACGACAATCATGCTTTACAATTCATGACTCAACAGGAGAAGCTGAACCAAAAGCATGCTAAATGGGTTGAATACATGCAAAATTTTACTTTAGTAACTAAACATATTTCTGGAACTAATAACAAAGTTGTTGATGCTTTGGGCAGAAGATATATACTTATGCAGGAATTCAGAGTCAAGACTTTGGGTTTTGATAACCTCAAAGAAATGTACAGGGATGACCCAGATTTTAAAGAAGCGTATAAGGCGTCTGAGAATCCAATTCTTAGGGATAGAAGCCAATGGACTAAATATATGATCCAAGATGGATTGTTATTCAGGGGCAATTAGCTATGTATTCCAAAATGTTCCATGAGGGAGAATCTGCTAAAGGAGAAACATAGTGGAGGATTGGTCAGACACTTCGGTCATGATAAGACGTTCTCAAAATTGAATGGCTCATATTTTTGGCCAGGAATGAGGACATATGTTAATAAATTTGTGGACAGATGCAGGATTTGTCAACACACAAAAGGGAAAAGGAAAAACATAGGGTTATATCATCCGTTACCCATACTCGAAAGACCATGGGATGCAGTGAGCATGGATTTCATATTAGGACTACCAAGAACGCAAAGAGGCTATGATTCAATCTTTTTGGTAGTCGATATATTTTCAAAGATGGCACATTTTATACCATGCTAGAGAACCAGCGACGAAACTCATATTGTGAATCTGTTTTTCAAGGAAGTCGTCAGACTTCATGGTTTTCCAAGAAGTATAGTTTCAAATTGGGATACCAAGTTCATGGGACATTTCTGGAGGACTTTATGGAAGAAGCTAGGGACAAGTTTGTCTTTTAACTCAGCTTATCATCCTCATATGCATGGGCAGACAGAAGTTGTGAACAAAAGTTTGGGAGACTTGTTGAGGAGCTTAGTGACTGAACACCATAGTCAGTGGGATCACATTCTATCACAGGAAGAATTTTCTTACAACAACTCATCCAATGGAAGCACAGGGCAGAGTCCATTCTAGATTGTATATGGAATGCAACCAAGGGGAGTATCTGAATTGAAAGATTCATAACAAGATGAATTTAGGAGTGCTAGTGCAGAGGACTTTGCAAAAGCAATGAAGGAGCTTCACAACCGAATTAAGGAGCGATTGCAGAGTTCAAATCAAGAATACAAATGCAGAGCAGATCAACGCAGGCGAGAACTTCAATTTGAAGTTGGTGATCTGATTCTTGCACATCTGAGGAAGGAAAGGTTCCTAAGAGGAACATATAACAAGATAAAGATGAAAAAGATTGATCCATGCAGAGTCATGAAGAAAATTGGGGCAAATGCATATGATATTGAATTACCCAATGGGATCGGAATTTCACCGATATTCAATGTTGTAGATTTGTACCCTTACAGAGCCGAAGAAACATGAACAAAGGATGAACAGAAAGAGGTTCAGTGGACCAAACAAATGCCTATAGCTGAAAAGCCATAGATGGAAAGTATAATTGACAAGAGAGTCAACCAGAAGACTAGGAGAAAGGAGTATTTTGAATACCTGGTCAAATGGAAGGGACATCTAGTTGAAGATGCCAGTTAGGAAGATGAGGCAGAAATTCATAAGCATGGATAGACCGTGCAAGAGCTCATGAACAAGATTTCATGAAAATTTTCAAGTAAGAGAGTATGATGCAGGAGCATCATCAACAGCCAAACGAGCATGAAGGTGGAAGACAGCTGGAAGACCACCAGTGCATGTTTTTGAAATGTTTTTGAAGCATTAATGTAATGGTTAAAGGGAAGCATACTTGCTTATTGTAAATAGATCATGAGCAATTAACTCTCATCTGTATAATGTACAAGCATTTATGCATAGTTAATGAAAGTAGGTAGATTCGAATTCATAGATTAGACAGTTTAGGAAGTAGGAGGGAAAACAGATATAGACACCCTCACCCTTGTATCATTGTAACATTATTATCATCATTCAAACTTTCATAAGCATGGAGCTATAGCAGACAGTTGTAGAGGAGAACCCATGTACATGAGCTTTGAATTAATATATGAAGCTTTGAATCAGATTTCATGGTGTTATGATGCTTTCTGCACATATATGTTGAATGGTGTGCTTATAGTCATTTGATTCTCTTTGTTATGTATTTGTTATGAGGCTATGTTGTGTATGTATGATTTCATGTTAAATGTTTGAAGTCTGAGAGAGAAAAATAATGAGTTTCAATTGTTTCTCTTCCTAAGTGAGAGTTCCTGCAAGGAGTGCATTGACAAAGAGTCAGATTTTATCTCTGAAAGCTCAGGAGGGATACCATTGTTCTCATTCTAGTAGAAGTGAAAGTGAAGCACAGAAGCTGTGCAAGGTATGCACAGGCTGGTTGAAATTTAGAACTTATCAACCAAGGGGAGAGTTGAAAGAATGTTGTTGCAGAAGGTGCACAGAGTCGAAATCAAATACTTAGAAGTATTTGAAAGAGTGCCGCAAGGAGTGCATGCAGTAATCCTTTGGAGATTTGAGTTTGCGAGTTAAAGCTCGAGGAGGGATAGTACCTTTGAAGTATTCAAAGGGAGACATGATAGAACTTATCTCACAGAAGTAAAGCTCAGGATGGAGGATGCTGATTCATCTCGTAGAAGCCATTGAGGAAGGAATTGAATGGTCAAGATTCTCAGTGGAGAACTCGCAAAGTCACGAGGATCGTAGGATCTAGAGAAGCTACAAGGTGGATAGAGGTTGGATGAACTCATCCTTTTGGGTTCAAGAATCAACGAGGACCATTGATTTTGGTCAGGTTGAGCATTGGATCATTTCTTGAACTCAGGGTTTGTAAGTTTGGAGGTGGAAGACCAAACCCTTGGAGTTGTGAAGTTCAGAGTTGTGAGAAGCAGAGGAAGAGATCCAGGCCATTGGATCTAAACAAGCATGAATAACCATGGGATCATAAATCTCTTCGCTATATCGCGTATCAAAGTTTCAGAGGTTGGGAGGAGTTAGTTTCGACTGTAGGAGTTGCGAAGTGGCGAGAGGCGAGAGCTTGTGTGAAATGCATGGCACATCTATCAGGTGGGGACCGCAAGGGTGACAGGTGGCGTGTGCTTTCACATCAAGGGGTCAACCCATAGTTTCCCTATCACATCTCAGGATTTCACAAAGGAGGAGCACGAAGGCTCTACACTCCAACTCGCAAGATTGCGAGTTGCAAGAAGTGCGAAAGGGAAGTCAAACTATTGTTGACTATCACATCTCGAGATTTCATAGGAGAAGATCATGAGAGCTCAATGCTTCAATTCACGATATTGCGAGTTGCGAGAAGTGTTCAAAGAGAAGTCAATCATCACCTCTTGGAGTTTCGCAAGGGGAGAGTGCCAAGGTTCGACACTCCAACTCATGAGGTCACGAGTTGTGAGAGGTGCTAGTGCTTAGACCTAGCCAACGGTCATGCATGGAGGGCGCTGACAAGGAAAGGAGCCATACTCGTATCGTCATCTTGGGTATTGGGAGTTTGGAAAACAGGAGTCGACGGTCTTCAACCCATGAACTCACAAATTGCAAGTTGCGAAAGACGCCTGTGCAAAGGCTAGTTGTGGTCATGTGGAGGTGAAGGTCCCATCTTGTGCCTATTTGCATAAGGGGGTTTCAGAAGGACCTATGGATTGATTCGTTCAAGGTTCCAATAGGGATCCGAAAGAGCCACTTCGGCTCAAGGATATTTTAATGATCCTGTGAGCAAATCTTGGCCTGTGGGTTGGGGGTCTGTGCCATGGGTGGACATCGATATCCACCTAGATCAATCCTTCATTTTAGGAAGCAATGGTTTCCATTGCATTAAGTGCCTGGAGGGAGAGGGAAAAGCATTTGTTGAATTTGCATCTTGATGAGTTACTTGCTTGTTGGAGAAGTTGTGTTTCTTATCTTGTTGAACATTGTCATGATCCTTTAGCTGGAAGGATTGGAACCTTTTAACTGGTATGGCTACATGAGATGACTATGTGCAGAAGGAATCCTTGCACTTTTCTTCAACCTTTTTGACCTGCTTCTACTGGAAAAAAGGTTCTTGGACTGAGGTTGCACTGGTTGTAGTGTTCTTTTGTTCACCTTTGAACAAACTATGAAGAAGATGAATTTTGTAGTATGAGATACTACCTTGTGACACTGTTTAGGTGGGATAGTAGTTAGAACTACCTTTGGTATCCTGTAGATATGACCCCCCAAAGTAACAATGCCACTATAGGGTCGAGACTTGTAGATAGCATGGCGCTTCCACAAATATGGCTAGCCCAAAATAACATCATAGAAATCCAATGGGGAAAGATCACATAATACCTCATCCTTGAAGTGTTGGATGCCATATGAAAATTGACATTGTTGGTTGACACAAAGATCTCATCCCTGGAGAAGCCCCCTGATGTTGTATGGCTACGGATGTGGTGTTGTCGAAAATCCAAACTATTTGATGACCTATGTTGAGATGAGGTTATTATGGCTTCCACTGTCAACAATGAAATGCCACAGGGCCCCCTTCACCCACATCTATGAATGAAAGAGGTGTTCCCCCTCTTCAGGATCTACTGGTTCTTCTGGTTGAATTGTTGCGGTCACGAAAATAACAGTGGGGCCTGTGTCGATGATCTATTTTTTTCCATTATTTTATGAATAAGATTCTGAATCAGGGTTCGGCTCCTTTTCTTTGATCTCAGCCACCAATGATTTTTTTGAGAGACATTCATCAGTGTTTTGTAAGGGGATTTTGTGGAAATCACACCACTTGCCAATGTCCTTCTTCGTCTTTTCGTGACCCTTATTTTCCTGTGGCTTGGAATATTTTTTGGGAGGATGTTTGTTAGGGTCATCCTTATCATACTTTGGTTGTTGTGGATTTGTAGACCCAAACTCCCATTTGTTCTGGTGCCTAAATTTCTGCTCTATTTTGACAACATATCGATAGGAAACGTCTAGAGATGAGATGTCCATAAACTCCATTTCAGTTTGGATGTACCTGTGTATATCCCCATGGTATTTTAGAACCAAATGTTGCTCAAAATATTTGATACCCATATTGGTGTGCAAGGTATGAAAGGTGTTGGTGAACTTCGACATTGCTTGGACCCTCTCTTCACACAATGTGGTCCATCTCATGTACTAGTCATCATAGTTACCAACATGGTAATATTGTTCCTTGACCGCATTCACAAAAAATTCCCAAGTGGGCTCGACCCCATATATTCCAGAATCCTCTGTGGAAATTTGATCCCAGTAAGTTTCCCACCAATTTTTGACATGGGGGAGATTCTTAAGAAGTGCGAAGGTGATCTTTCCCTATCCAAGAAATTATGAACAGAGAAATAACCTTCTAGTAGGTTTAACCATTTTTCTAGGAAATCTTCATCTATTTTTCCTTCAAATACGAGAATATAAAAATTAAATTGTACCTTGAAAGGTGAGGTGCCTCCAAAGTGGTTTCTTGATGAATATGTGCATGTTGTTATCGACATGCATCGAAGGACGTGGGAAAAATTATCCATCATTTCATCCCTCTATCGTGTGAGAGCTTGCTCAAGTAACAGATTAATAAAATATTCTTCTTCATCATTTTTTTTCTTCCTCCATGGATGGTTTCTTAGGCATGCAAGAGAGATTTTACTCAAGAGATAAAATCTCAAGACCCAACTTTCTATACTCAGACCTTGTCAGGGACATGCACTGTAAAATGATCAAGAACATCCTGCTCTAATACCACTGATCTGGATTATTTTCGGCATGAAATGAGAGAATATATATAACAAAGAAATGTACAGATATATATTAGATATCCAATAATATAGAATATATATATTAAAGGTATAACCATAAACAGATAGATACAGTAATACACAATTTCTATTAATGAGTGAAATGTACAAAACTGTAGAAATACAGAGTGAAAGACTCGCTAGAATGGTGACAACTTATCTCTTAGAAGATATGTGATGACTACTTGCATTCACAAGAATATAATTGTTACAATGAGGCTCCAAATACATTTATAACATAAAAAAAATCCAAAACCCTAACCCCAGAAAATGAAAATCCAACAGTTTTGTGGACCATGTTTTGGGTAGTTTGGTGTATCAACTTCCTGAGGGCATAACTTTGGCATACGATCTCCATTTGGGGCGCAAGATAGTTTGTTGGAAAGGTATCATCAATAATATTCATTTTGGGGGCTCAATAAGAGACTTTGGATATAATTTAGGTGATCGATCCGAAACAAACTTCATTTAAGACCTCAAAAAACCCCGAAAGTTTGGGAACCAAAAAACTGTTAAAAATAGTAAATTGCCAAAACATTGTTTTTAGTGACTTGGAATAGGTGGATGGCCACTTATATCCACCTAGACTATACAATAATAGGAAGTTACAAAGGATAGATGAATGCGTGAGTGAATGATGGTGGAATGAATGGAAAATGAACTAATTCCAAACTATATGTATGCATGTTCCCAACTTGACAATTGTCATGTTGAGAACTACCTTGGAAGTTGGGCCCACTTGTCCCTATCCTTGGAACTTAGGATACAATATTTATACATAATTTATACTCTAAGGAATATTAATATAATATTCCTTTTCACTTTTACATGGTTGGTCTACTGCAGTGATGTATTTTTCATTAATATTTGCGTGTGATTTACATTTATAATACAAACATACTGTCCTTTTTGTATCCAAGCTCACTGGCCTAAAAAACATAAACATATGCACAAAGGATCTCTAGCCTCAAGATTACGCACTCAAGTTGTTGCACGCAGTATCCTAGGATGTGCGCAATACTTCTTTTAGTGTGAAACACATATGTGCACTATATTATGGAAGGTGCTTACAAAACTAATTCCAATACTTGATACAATACAACTCACCAACTTATATACTTATGTACATTTATATTTACACTTACAACTTGGGTTCACCCTAGGGGTATTTACACATATACAACCAAAATTTCAAAAATATTCAAAAAGATGCAAGTATTCTTCCCACAGAGCATCCTCATGCTCCCAAGTTGCATCTTCAGGATCATACTAGGTCCATTTGACCTTTACTAGATCTATGGCTTGATTTCATAGTTTCTTGATCTTCTGGTCCAATATGCACAACGAATGCACTTGAAAGGCGCCTTCTTGTTCCACTTGAATCACATTCCAATCAATGACATGATTAGCATCAAGTATATACTTTTTGAGAAAGGATACATGGAATACATTATGAATAGACATTGATAGAGGAAAGGAAAGCATGTATGATACATGCCCAATCTTCTCTAGGATTTCAAATGGCCCACAATAATGAGCTGCCAACTTTGAACAATTTCCCAACTTTAGGGAACTTCTGTTGGTCTTTATTTTCAAGAACACATGGCCACCCACTTTAAATTCCCAGTGAGTTCTGCCCTTATCAACATAGATTTTCTGCCTATCTTGGGCAACCTTTAAATCCTGTTTTATTTTCATCATTTTCTCTTCCATTTCCGTGAGTGATTTTGGCCCAACCACTACTCTATCTACTTGGTTGTCCCAACTTACCGGTGTGTTGCACCTTCTTCCATAAAGTGCCTCAAATGGGCTCATCTTTAGAGATGCTCGGTACCCATTGTTATAAGAAAACTCTACAAGTGTATGTAGTCTTCCCATTTTTATGGTTTATCCATTACATACATCCTCAGCATATCCTCAATCAATTGATTCACCCTCTCTATTTTCCCACCTGATTTTGGATGATAAGTTGGGCTAAAATTTAAATTTGTTCCAAATCCCTAGAATAATCTTTTCCAAAAATTTGATGTAAATTTTGGATCTTTGTCAAACACAATTGTCTTGGGTATACCATATAGTTGAGCAATTTATCTCATATAAATATCAACAATGTTGGTTGCCTTGTGAGTGAACTTTACTGGAATAAACTGGGCAACTTTAGTAAGCTTATCCACCACTACCATGATAGAATCATGTTGCTTGTTTATTATAGGTAGTTTGGTGATGAAATCCATTATTACAACTTCCCATTTCCACTTAGGAATGAGCAATGGATGTAGAAAACCAACAGGGTTTCTATGCTCAGTCTTGACCTTTTGACACTCCAAACACTTGGCAATAAAATCAACAACTTCTTTCTTCATGCCCAGACAATAATATTGGCTATTGACAACTGCAATAGTTTTCTGATAACCTGTGTGCCCAACATAGGGTACATTATGCATTTCTCTCAATATCATTTTTTTAAATTCCTGGTAATTTGGCACATAAATTCTGCCCCTGTACATGATTTCATCAATTTCTAGCTTATAATCTTCAATTTTCTCCCGCAAAATACCTTGCTGTAATTTTGTTATTATTTCCATGTATTGCAAATATGATTTTGCATCCTCTAAGATTATTTCTTTCAAATCTGATTGGTACATGCTAATGGCTGTAGCATGCAACTCATGCACCCTTCTGCTAAGTGCATCAACAACATTTTTCTCTTTCCCTTTGATATTCTTTATATCAAAGTCATATTCACTGAGGAATTCTAACCACTTGCTTTGCCTGCCATTTAGAGTTGGATGTCCAAATAAATATTTTGGACCACTATGGTCTTTCCTCAACTTGAATATTTTCCCCATCACCAGGTAGTGCCTCCACATCTTCAAGGCATGCACTATGGCTTCCAATTCCAAATCATGATTAATATACTTCCTTTCATGCTCCTTCAACTTCTTTGATTCATAGCATACCACATATCCTTTCTGACTAAGGACTCCACCAATCCCTTCTTTACATGCATCAATGCATACAATTAAGTATTCATTTGGATTAAAAATCCTTAGTATTGGAGCACTTGTTAATAAATCCTTCAAGTGATGGAAACTCCCTTCACAATCTGATGTCCACTCAAACTTCACACCCTTCTTCTGCAAGGAAGTTATTGGGTGTACAATCTTTGAGAATCCCTCAATAAATCTCATGTAGTAACATGCAAGTCCCATGAATGATCTTACCTCATAGACATTCCTTGGTGCTGACCATCCTCTAATGGACTCTATCTTCTCAGGATCCACTATTATCACTTCCTCTGAAATGATATGTCCCAAATAATGAATTTTCTTCTGATAGAATGAGCACTTGCTCAATTTGGCATACAAATGATGCTCCCTTAATACTTGTAATACCATCCTCAAGTGTTTCTCATTCTCTTCCTTTGACTTAGAATATATAAGAATGTCATCAAAAAAGACAATGACAAACTTATCTAAGTATTCTCTAAAAATATCATTCATTAAACACATGAAGACAACTAGTGCATTTGATAACCCAAATGGAACCACTGTGAACTCATAATGACCATACCTTGTTTGGAAGGCAGTCTTTCTGAAGTATTCATATTTAATTCTTACCTGATGATAACCTGAACTAAGATCCATCTTGGAGAATATGTTTTCATTTTTTAGCTAATCAAAGAGGTCATCGATCCTTGGAAAAGAATACTTGTTCTTCACAGTTACCTTATTCAACTTCCTGAAGTCAATGAAAAGTCTCAACATTCCATCCTTTTTCTTCACAAATAATATCAGGGCACCCTAGGTGATACACTTGGGAGTATATACCCCTTCTTTAGAATCTCTTCAGGTTGCATTTGCAATTCCTTCAATTCTGGTGTACTCATCCTGTAAGGGGTCTTGGATACTGGGGATGCTCTAGGTATAAGATTGATGGAGAAATCAATGTCTCTTTTAGGGGGTAATATTAGTATTTCTTTAAATACATCTTCAAACTTTTCAGGACTGCATAATATTCAATATTTGGAACCTTATATTTAGGTGTCTCTTCCATATGTGTTGCAAATATTTGACACCCTTTTCTGTAACGTTTCTTTAGCTACAATGATGAAATTTCTCTAAAGGTTACTTCCTTGAGAATTCCCTGTACTATCCTTAGGTTCCCTTCCTAATACAAGAAAGTAAGTGCCTTATTATAACAACCTACTATAGCATGGTGTTTCTCCAACTAATCCATACGAATTAGGAAGTCATAGGAACCTAAAGGTATGATGTTCAAATATGTCATGGTGCTCACACCATTCATGTCTATTGGACATGCCTTAATGATCTCATTAATTTTTCTTTTAGATCTAGTAGCCAATTGCACCAACCAAGATTTTCCAAGCTTGCTTCTTGGTAAATGCAATCTTTCCACCATCTTAGGATCTATATAACTATGAGTATCTCATGAATCAATTAAAACAGAAATGGTTTGGTTGTTTATCTTACCTTCCACTTCAATCATATGTGACTGAAACTCAACTTGCTTGTTGTCCAGGGTTGCATAGATTCTAGGTACATTTCTTTCCATGTATTCCATTGTATTAGCTTGCTATACATTATGAATAGTCCTTAATTTTTTACCTCTGTGAGGACAATGTCTGTACATATGGTATTCCACATATCAAAGGGAAAGAGAACAAGGTGGTTGATGCACTTAGTAGTAGGGTGTTGATGGGTATTCTATATGCACTAAATCCCTCAATTAAATTGTCAAACTGGGGTAAGTAAAATTATAGTTGTAGCACTATATGTGCCAAGGCAGAAAATATATAGGAAGTATAATCTAACTAAGGAGATGGTCTATCTGAGGGATAACTTACTCAAGCAAAGACTATAAATAAGAAAAACCTATTAAGAAACTTAAACTATTTATCCTAAGCAACTTTTAAACAATGGATCGATGGATTGTTCCTAAAGAAACAAATGAAAATGCTGCTTTGAACAAGTTAACTTAATCAATATAATGAGAAAAAGAAATAAATCTGATCAATCTATTCAAATCAATGAGCAGTAACAAGTAAACAAGAAAAAAACTAACCTATTAAAACTTATGCATCAAGTAAACTAATCAAAACTACTTGATAGGTAACTAATCAAACTATTAAGCAAGTGAACTCTATTCTTAAGAAAAAAACTCATAATTACTTCTAATATACAAAAGGAAATCTTAACATATTGAATTAAAAACATCATGAAAGTATTCAAATATTAATCAACAATTACTCTTAATCTACAATAACAAGAAACTTCAAATATAATAATGATGATTATGTCTTTGGTGTCTTATGACATCACAATAACATCTAACAATTAGTGATTGCTCAAGACGAATAATTTCAATATTAACTTCTATGGAGAAATGAAAGGTATGAATCAAACAATCTAATGAGAGCTTAGCCATCATATAAGAAATATCAATTATCCTGAAAATCCATGTGATCTCTCAATTTATGCATTAATCATCAACAAGAAGAAGACACTATTCTACTTAATTCAAGTGAACTCTTATGCTAATGTAAGAAAATTCACACCATTAGAGACTTATAACTAAAAACTTAACTCAAACTCAAACCTCTAATTAAAATTGCAATTTAAATCTAGAATGGAAATTTCATAAAATAAAGTAAGCTAATCCTATTATTAACAATTCAAATTGCGAGTTAAAATGCTTATAAAAACATGATTTAAATTCTACTTCTACATACTACAACAAAATTGATAAGCAAACTAGATAAGAAAAAATGAGAATTAAAATCAAAACTAGCAACTATTCATCTATCGAAACTTTGCCAAAGAAACTCTATACTCTGGATTAACTCAATACTCTGTTTTAATTATTTTATTTCAACCTGCAGAAATTCAAACAAGCATTTAATCACACAATAAGGTTAATAGCTAAGATTGCAAGCTATTTACTAATAATTAAAAAGACACAACATATTAAGAACTATACTTTACAAGAAACCTGCAAAAAGGAAATTGAAACAATTAAATTATGAGCAACAAACACAACATGCAAAATGATAAAAACACATATAACAGAAAATGAAAGAAATGACAATTACACAACTCAAATACACAAGCTAACTATATAACTATTCACCCAGACCACTGGTGGGACCCCCAACATGTCGTGGCTACTCCTCAATAGTGAATCACGAGATAAATCAACATGATTTTGGCATTTAAATTAAAAATGCAGTCTTGCACAAGTTTATGGAAATGTCTTGAATTACACAACAAAACAATTCTAGAAATCCTCCACAATTCTTAACCACTCTTGTCTAACCACTACTGTGGTATTTATAACAGTTACAATTCAAGAGGTCGACCACTGGGAGGGTCGACCTCCTCTAAAAACAACAAATTCCATTAAATACGCTATAACTGCCTTTGGCTTCTAGAAAACAAAGGAGCCAAGCAATGCTCAACATAACAACTTAATCCAAGATGTCAAGAGATCAGTAGTTGGAGGCCACGAGGGTGAACAAAACCCATGTCGCTGATTTTCCCAACACAGGCCGTCAATATAACAACCGCCAACTCGCCCATGTGTTTAGTGATGGATGCAGTGTTAGACATAGTACTAGATGAAGTGCCAGACGCACTGCCAGATGGAGTACCGGACGAGCTACTGGATGGAAAAATTCCATGCGATTTTTCCTTGTGACATATATCACGCATTATCTTCTTGAATTCATTAAATCAAAATTAATTAAACTTAAAACCATCACAAAAAAATCACTTACACGTACCTGGTATAAGCTATGATAATTTTCTATAAAATCCTTCAAAACTTTCTTCAAAATGGTTATTAATACATATATAATATCGGTCAAAAAGTATTCAATCATCATCATTAAACAACCAAATCACGATCCCAACATTACCCCCAACACCTAAGATTTTGCAGGTCCCACTGCAAACAAAAATGAATTGCCCAATATAACTAGACTTGTTGAGCAGGGGATGGATTAGCTTTAGAAGCCTCTTGCCCTGAAGACTTGGTCTTGCCCTTCTTGCAGTGTTTTAATTGTGCACAGAGGCTACGATTGTCATTGGTCATTTGGTCAACAAATATTTGGAGGGAATTCACCTTTTCTTGTAGTATTGCATTGTCATGGTGGAGATGTCTATCCATGGTCTTCCTCTCTTCCAATTATTGCAACAGCTGAACATTTTTATGTTGTATGTTTTCAATGGCTGGAGCATGATCATATATCTCAGAGGAGGTATTGGATCCCTTGAAGAATGTAGAAATTCTATCAGTTTTGGGATCTGGTATAGGCATCTGGGAGGTAGGAGTAACAGGGGGTTATGAGGAGAAATAGGTTCAGATTTTGTCTCTCTATGAGTCTCCAATTCTTCTACGGACACTTCCCTAAGTCTTTTATGAGGGATTTCGAGATAAGAGGATACTTGGATAGGGTCCGAAGTGGTTGGGGATTTTCATAAGGTTTTCCTTTTATATTTCAGACATTTTTTCAAAAAATATCCTCTCTTGAATCGATTATCTCCTCTCTTATTTGTGGGGACTACAGGGAAGTCTTGTTGAATTACCTCTTATAAATTTTTGGGTGCATGATCAATATATGTTGAGGGAATTGGAGAGTTATCAATAGGCTTCTTAGTCTTTTTTCCCGATGAGGCTGCAAGGGTATCAACAAATGTTTTTGTCTTTTGTTCCGATAAAGGGATAGCTTGAGCAGGAGGGTTTGGAATCTTTGAGGAATGGGGTTTGGATGGAGTAATAGTCCCTAGATCAAGTGTTTTCTTGTTGGTCTTGATTGTAAGATGAGGGTTTGAAAATTGATAATTGAACTCATCCCATGCCTTCCCCTGTTTTTCCAGCTCGGCTATAACAAGTAGTTTGATGATTTCGTGGTGGAATAGGCTATTATGGGCGTAGGCCACGTTCTTTCGTACTTGGGAATACATATTCTCAAGAATTTTTAAGAAGTAAAAGGGAAAATTCAATGGCTTATTGAATTGAAAATGAGCTAATAATTGAAAGTGGAAGGCTTTAAAAACAAAATATCTACCTTCAAAATTGATCATTCTGGTGATGACTATGAGAGGGTTGATTATCTCATCCTTAATCCACTCCTTGGAGTACCCCTTATCTCCAGAGACATTCTGAAACTCAGTTTTAAAGACCTTGTTGTAGCTCGCTCGTGGAAACTGGTGGTGTTTGAACCAATGGTCTCCAACTCTTGGAAGCTTTGTGGCTGAGGAAATTGACTTCTTAGAAACCATGAAGGTGAGAGACCCCACACGTGCCATCCTTCAATCAAATCCCAGGGATAATTGCACAGAAACACCGTCGTCGTGGCCCTACAAATGAGCCAAGAACGGTCTGCACTCTGTGTGAAGGAAGACTTCCCTGCACTCTGCAAACTCAGGGATAACAAAGAGGTCAACATAGGAAGATGAATCATACTATTTGTGCATGGTGACAGTGTGGAGAAATGGACAGAGGGAGGAATTCTATAGAGGAAGAGCGAAATCAGGCAGAGGATGAGTGCGATTAAGTAGAGGGTGAATGAAATTGAGTAGAGGATCAGAGCAATGCATAAATGGGATAACAATTTGAGCGATCCCTCCATTTTTGAATGTGCCCAAGATGGAAATGCTCACATTCATTGATGAATTCATCACACATGACTTACCATGTGTGAGCATGAGTGCACCGATTTCGAATTCGAAGAGCATCTTTTTGGAGGCAATTGTAATGATGGAGTTAGATCAATGTCCAAGTCTTTGACTGGGAAATTTGATCATAAAAATGTTTAAGAATTGTATCGTTTAATCTCAATTTCCATTAACTAACTCAAATAAATTCAAATGATTCCTGGTTACCTGAAATCGTGGACATTTAGTGTGTGTATACATCTTGTCTGATCCTTCATATGGTGCATCATCTGGTTGTCCATATGGCACCTCATATGTTCTTTCAAATGGCACCCCATACGACACAATATATGGTACCCTTGTGTGAAATGAAATTTGTTCATCCTGTAATGGATGCTTTATCTATAGAATTCAGTCTTAAAACAATTTTGACAGTCATAGTGAACAGGAGCAGAGAGTGTTCCATTATTACTTTTTTTTTCCATCGTGCTAACACAATATGTTTCTCTTTCTTGCATATTATAAGGTATGTAATCCAAATATGTAACGAATAGTCTGTAAAGAAAACTAGTTAAGTGGTATGTCAAAGAAATGTACAACAGTTTATAACACACATGGAATTATCATTTCGAAATAAAATAACTGTTGATATAATATCCTGTATCATGAAGACAATATACACTTTTTTTTTTTTTTTAAGGATTCCACTTCTTCTTCTCATGGCTTATAGATAGGTAGTGTTGTCATTTGTCAACTCATGAAACCCTCCCCCACTCCTAAGTATTGTGACACCTCACAATAAAAAATATAGGAAACCAATCAATTCTCCCAATAGCCAAATATTTACATCTTGTTAAGTGTAGAGATAAATTTCACATATTGGTTTGACAGTTGGTTCCTGTTATCGCACAATTTGTATTTTAGGTCATAGGCTATAGGATAGAGGACAAACTAGCGCAAAAAGAACCTTCCCCACCCAATGTCACCTCGATGGGGAGGTTCTTTCTATTTAGGGAGGTTAGCCCAGGGGAGACGTCCCCGATAACCTGTGGTTTGAAGAGGCAAAGGATACAAGGTCAAGTGTTAAGATTTCCCTCCTCGCAGGTTACTACCAGTATCAGATAGTTTGGCTAATAAACCAATAAAAGAAGTGTAGGCCCTGTTGAAAACACCTACCCAGAACAAGATAATAACAACACAATATATATATTTGCAGGCTATAACTCAAAGGGTTAGTACTTCTTTAACTATTTGATTTCATTTAATAAGAAATGCAATAGATACAAGATAAAAGTCAATGTTTTGTTAATTAGCCTAAGAAAGATCATCAATTCATCAATATCTACCCAAATGAACAAGCCAATAGTATATTTAATCAATGATTTGTTCAATAAATGCTTGACATCATCATTCAAATTCTTATAAGAGTCAAAAGCTTGTTGCGTCAACTATGACGTCAACCTAGGTTAGCAATGTTAGGGTTTCAAAAATTAATGTTTAAAAGGTGGTTTTGTACACTAGAGGCTCAACGTTGGAGATCTAACCAGTGCCTTAGGGTATATGGAGTCAAAAGCAAGGGCACAAGGTCTCGGTAGGATAAAACCTTAGAGACTAGAAGGTAGGGTTCTATGGTGTTGCAAAGGTAGGGCCCTAGAATCAAAACCCTAGGGGAAAGAGGCTCACTCCGATGTTGCTTAAGCAAGGCCTCGTGCTCTTTCCTCCTTCTCAAAATAAACTTGGCAAAACGGCTAGCTCAAAGCATAAATTTAATGGAGAAAGTGTTGTAAAGTCAAGGCCTTCAAACCCTAGAAGGTAGAACCCTAGGTGTAGTCAAAGTAGGCCTAGGACGTCTCCTGTTTTCAATCTATAACTTCAACGCTAGCTCAGAAAAAGGAAGACAAGTGTAGCAACGACTAGGCTATATCCTCTTTCTTCAATGGCTGAAAACTATTTCTCAATAAGGGGACATGTAGTAATAACCTACTTGTGTGCTTGCTACCTAGGGTTTTAAAATCAACAAATTTATAAGTCAATGCAAGAATACTAACCTGCAACCATTCAATCAAGAAGTTTTGTAGGAAAAAACACTTACATATCATGAATAAAAGCATGTGCAAACCCTAGTTGTAAACCTTCCTTGAGAGAAATGCCATAAATGTCAAGAAAAATCCTCCTTCAAAAGTTGCGCCTCACTTTAAAACACCAAAACTACCCTAGTAGGGTGAAAGAATTAAGATCCCACGAGAGAGTGAGTTTTGTTATGTCCAAATGAGAGAAAAACATCCTCAATATATATCATTCCATGACCTTTAATTTACAAAATAGTTCATTAAAAAAACCGACAAGGCTGACTACAAAATTTACACTATTTTTACATTAACTCCTAAGTAAAAGACACAAAATGAGCAAAAGGTGGGATGTCAAGCCCTTTTGAGGGAGACGTTGGCCCTTTTTGGGCATGTCCAGCATCCGGAAGTCAGACGTTAGCCCTTTTAGGGCTCCTCCAAGCTCCCACACGTTCCAGTAACCCATCAAAATGCCACACGCTCAAGGTGACATCTAGATCTCCTAGGTGACGTCTTGTCCATCAAGAGGAAAACGTTCCATCTGAAGTGGGTCATCCCCCCTAGGCTGGGCTCAGCCAAAGTGTCCTGGTGGAACGTCCTTCTTTTCATCATGTGTAAAGGCTCATCATAACACTGTCCCGTCTTTGCCACTGATGGGATCCCAACAACCATCTGATGGGCTCTTCATCCCCATGGATGTCCGAGCTAATAATATCCCCATGTGTACCGGTCCACTGGTACTTGTCCATCGGGCATGGTCCTGCACATCAAAAACTTTTCCCTCCATGGGCTCATTAGTCCTCGGGATCATAGTAATGTCAATCATATTTCATCATTAATTTTATCAAATACATGCATAAGACCCCTAGCATATCCTCTAATATCTCAAAGATATTACACTGATCTACTATACAAATCTTAAGAAAAATACAAGGTAACCTATTGGGCCAACATCCATAAGAAGAGGAAAGTTTCCAAAGGACATCATTCAAGCCATGTAACATGAGGTGATATGATCTAAGGATGTCCAAACATAGTGAATACTAGGGGTTGGTATTATCCGTGAGTGCCTTTGTAGGAGGCGAGTTGTACCTGTCATGGATACGATTTTTTATGAGCCCCTTATTTGCCTTTATTCTTTATTTATTTATTACCTTTTCTTTCTTTTTTCTTCAAGGTCTGACCAGAGGACACTGCCTTGGAATGGTGACTAGAGATGACAGTGTTACCCATGAGTATTTTCACAGAAATGATAAGGTTGGCTCGTGATTAGACCCCCTTTCCCTTGGCCATGTAACCAAGGGTCATTTCCCTGGCGTGGTAACCAGATAATGGCAATGTCATACCGCTAGATACCTATGAACATAATGGGCTGGCTCTTGATGAGACCTCCCATCCTCTTGGTTAGATCTTGTTTTATTATTTTTCTTTGGGTCCCTTTTGTAACTTATCGAGAGGCCTTTTATTGCCTTCTCGGGGATCCCTAGGCGATGCATATCTAGGATTTATTTCTTATGGATTTTATCTTTTACCAACTGCTTTTACCTCCTGGGCCTTTAGCCCCTTCTTCCCACAGGACAAAGTGTAACCCCTCAAATAGGTCATCCTAATGCCCGGAATAGGGGAATGGGATGGGTGTATGGGAGATAAGATGTAAAATGATAATATGGTGGGAGCGGACGATGGCTCTTCAAATCCCCCCTGGTGGCTAACCAAAACCTATGGGAACATGCTTTCTAGGGCACCCCATTAATCCCCCCAACAATGGTCAAGTGGGTTAGTGTAAGATCCAAGCAGTTGTCAGAAATGTAAGGAACTTGATGCATATATCTAAAAGTTATAATGATCAAACATGACACATACCATGATACCTGGACCAATTACCTCATGGAGCAAGAGTCTTCTCTGATGAAAATCCAAGCCGATGGTGATGGATGTTGTTGCTGCTAACAGGACAAATATGATGAAGAAGAAAAAGGATGGGCCTTCCAGGGCCATGCTTAGGTCAATCCTGCTCTCAGTACTCTATGTTTAGGACCTGTGGGCCTCGAGACATGATCTCCTAGTTATCCCTAGAAATCAGGGATAACATCTGGCTCCAACTCGGGTACATGTGCTCATCGTAGAGTGCATGAGAACCTCAGCATCTATGGCATAAACCTGTAGATCTGCTCACACTCGAAAAGGTGCATTAGCAACAAACATGGGGCGGTATTTCCACCCCGCAAATATAATACATATATATATGAATGAAATAAAGAAATCAACATGCATGTGAGGAAACAAACTAACATGAAATGTAGATGGTATAATACACAAAAAAAATGCCTACCTACCTATACTTACCTGTGGAGTCAGGTTACCCCACCCTGATGGGGTTTGATGAGGTGCCCGCTGACGGGCATTGGGCGCCTTCTTCCCTCCAGTGTAGACAGGTAATATGAGTCATTAACTGACTTCCTTCTGACCTTAAAAGGGCCAAGCCAAAAACAATTGTCTTCTTTGATATTAGTAGGCTTTCCTTTATTGGCATCCCACATCCAAACCATGTCTCCCTCCTTGTACTCTCTGACTCTGAAATTAGTTGTTCCTTGAATAATCCTGGAGTATTGTGTAGAGGGAGATGGGTGGGCCTCTGCTATAAAGATTTCCTGCTGTGAAGGATGGATTGGTACATCATCTTCTACCTTCTTTAGTATTTTCATAGTCTTTGATTCCTGAGATTTGAGCTCGTCCATGAGTTGTTGATATTCTTCTTTCGTGGGCCATTCAATCTGATTCGAATTTTCCTCTTTTGCAAAAGGCGTATCTTCCAGAGAGCATTTATGAGGAGTTGGCCCGGTTTTTTCACGTGCTTTGTCATCTTTGATGGAATCACTGGACTTTTTCTCATAAGTTGTAGTTACAGGTACATTTTGGATACAACCAATAGTTCCATCTTTCAATGGTCCATCTAATCCTTGGAAAAAGTTGTCAAATCGCTCTTTGATAGATGGTACCTTGATGACTTCTCTCAAAGGGATGGTTACAAGAATCTTGGATAATGCCCCTTCAAGGTCAAAATTCAGATTAACCCATTGAGTATTGGATGTTTTAGGAAAGATTACATCCACGGGTGGGTTTTTTGTTTGGTAAGTGGAAGGTTGGTCCAATTTCTTTCTTCTATACACCTGGAACTCTTGTTTCTTTAGCTTCTCTTTTGATTCCTGGTCTAGTTTGTTTATTACCGCCATCCTGGCTGACCTGGATGCTTCTTTGATGGCCTCTTGATGCTCTTCAGTGGTGATATTTATTTGAGGGCCTTCTATGAAGTAGTCTATATTGTTTACCTGTTGATGGCCACCACTACTGCAAGGACATTCATGTTCCCAATGTGCTTCACTGCATTGAAAACACCAAGGGTTTTCATCCACAATGATGGCAATTGGAACTTTTATGTATTTGAAAACATCTTTGTTCCACTCAACGAAATTACTTTTTCTCTGTATTGGATAGCCATCTTTGTCTGAATCTTCTGAGGTATCAGAGGCATCATCAGGATAATCACCCCAATCTGTGTCTTCTCCTGTCAAGGGAAAAGTGGGACAATATTGAAACAAGTATGGATCCATTGAAAAGGGTGTTTGTTCATCCTTCTCAGAATGACCAATATGTAATAGTGTGGGAATCCCCTTAAAAGACAATCAGTCATCTGAGTTCTGCTTTTTTAGAAAAGAAATTTTTAACATTTCACGAATCCTTTTAACCCTTTGTAGGATACAAGACATACTAATGCTTGGATCAGTTTCTTGAGACTTATTGGCTTCACTCATATCTTGATCTTCCAACATCGATGTGTCCAAGACAAACAAGGCATCTTCAAATTTATTTTTTTTGTGAGTGGCCATGCCCAAATCCTCAGATGGCTTATGTTGTATCTAGGCATTCAGAACATTGTTTGTATTTGAGAAAGTTGTGTTCGATTTCCTTCTGGGAGGCATGAGTCTTACTTCAAGAATTTCTAAGGACTTAGGCTTAGCTTCGGGGACATCTTCATTACTAGATTCCTTGGGGTCATTATTGTGCGAGAGATTGACTTGATTGATGTAGTATTCGAACTCAAGGTTCTGCTCAATCTGGCAAGCAAAGTTTTGTGATTCTTCTAGATTCGAGGGTGACCGATCTTTGAGAGTAAACTGCAAAACTCCTTCCAATGAGTTCAAGTAGTGTTGGAGGAAAGCTTCTTCTGAGAAACTAGGCCTGATCTTCTTGAGTAAAAGGTTGAACCTATCATTGAAATCCCTAATGCCCTCGCTAGAGGCTTTGCAAATATTAGTGTATTGAGAGTAAATGGAATCCATGCTTTCTTTTTCACACCAATGTTTCTGGAAGGCTTGTTCAATATCTTCAAGGGTTTTAATGCTTCCTTTCGGGAGTTTGTTAATCCATATTCTGGCACTTCTGGTGAGTGAGTTCACAAAGACCCTTAAAAAGACATCGGGGTGTTCTTGTCCGGATTAGTGAAACTCGAACGCATCACAGAAGTCGATCCAATGAGAGTTACCGTAGGATCCATATTCCCCTGAGAACTTAGGTATCCAGGACTCGACCTTCTTGGGTATATCATGTAACCCCCCTTGGGTGTTAGGTAAGCTTAAAGGGACAAAGAGTTCTTTATGAGACCATTTGGGAAAACTTAGAGGGGTGACAGGATTTGTGGAGGTCATAGTAGTAGATGAAGGTATATACTAACGTCCACTACGAGTCATCATTATCTATTTGTGGAGTCGCCAGATGATTTTCTTGAAATCATCAAATAAAAGGGAAAACACCCTAGTGGAGTCACCAGGTAAGATTTTAAAATAAGGCTCTGAGGAAAGGCTTACCGAAAAGGTTTGTCATCTAAGGAGAATTGACTCAGTGTTCCTCGGCAATGGCGCCAAAATGTTATCGCACAGTTTGTATTTTAGGTCATAGCTATAGGATAGAGGACAAACTGGTGCAACAAGAACCTTCCCCACCCAATGTCACCTCGATGGGGAGGTTCTTTCTGTTTAGGGAGGTTATCCCAGGGGAGACATCCCTGGTAACCTGTGGTTTGAAGAAGCAAAGGATATAAGGTCAAGTGTTAATATTTCCCTCCTCGCAGGTTACCACTAGTATCAAATAGTCTGACTAATCATCCAATAAAAGAAGTGTAGGCCCTATTGAAAACACCTGCCCAGAACAAGATAATAAAAACACAATATATATATTTGCAGGCTATAACTCAAAGGGTTAGTACTTCTTTAACTATCTGATTTCATTTAATAATCAATGCAATAAATACAAGATGAAAGTCAACGTTTTGTTAATTAGCCTAAGAAAGATCATAAATTCATCAATATCTATCCAAATTGTTATCACTCTGTAAATTTCCTAGAGGTTGAAAAATGAAGAAATTTACGAAGGTAACCTTAACCAACCACTTTTAAAGCTGGGATCTAGCCCTTCCAGCTTCAGAGAGGGATCTCTCTATAAGATTTAGCTTTGTTTGAAAGATATTAGGCTAGGTAGAGGCACGGGTTTTGTTTTGTTGTAAAAGGTTTTTAAAGTTGGTTGAGACAAATTACACATCCATTGGGCTATGGGGTATGTACTTAATAAAATCCGAGATGTAACCAGAAACGCTGAAGAAATCATCCACAAGGCGAGGTAACACCCTCACTAGATCTTAAAAGTTAAAGTGATGGACAGAAGAAAAGATAAGGAAAATAACTCCAATTAACAAGCACTTAAGAATCTCTTAACTGAAGATATTTAGAAGATGAACATTGAAATCTATAGAATCGGAAATAGGGTATCAAGGATAAATCCTGTAACATAATGCTATTCGTACAGATTAGTTATAAAAAAACAAGATGATCACGTAGCAAGAAAACATTTAACTAAGAAAATCACATCACCAGTGAAAAATGCGCAAGAATCCTGTGGAACGCCTCTTCTTTATTAATGGTGGATCTCGTCAAAAATGTTACAGCTTGATAACAATCGGGTGTGCAAATCAACAACCCCCAATACATTGGAAAATGAAGTATTTATAAAACAAAATACATACGATCCTGTCATAACTGACCAGGACGTGTTTGTGCTATTTTTAGAAAAACTGACTTGACTAAGCAAAACTGTTTTGATGATTCATCACAACTGTATACTGAAATTCAGCGGTAGGCCGTTGGTGAGGTGCCTCTGCAACCTCTGCTGACAGGACAACTGACTGGAAATGACAGCTCATCTACTAATCTAGTAGATCGCACAATTCTTCCCATCGGATATGACCTGGCACTGTCACTTTGAGAAACCTCCTGTACACTTCGTCCATGTCTGTGTACTTAGTGAACATAGGCTTGATCACAAAAATGTGCTTAATTTCATGTTGGATCTCAATATCCAGCCGTAGTGCCTCTATGAAATCTTTACCCATTATGTTTGCCTGTATTCCTGCGAACTTAGAACTGTCTTTAGATATTTCTGTCAGCCTTTTCTTGTAGTCAGGGAGCATCATTAACTTATCGTTGATGACTTTCATACCAGGCAAGACTTTCCTCTGCAGAGCGTCTATCTTGTGAAAAAACCTTTGCACTCCTTGATCCATAACTTGGATTTTCTCCTCGAGCTGAAGCATGAGGCCTCTCTTGGTCAGAACTCGTTTCACCTCCAATATAGTTTCATTCCTGTCCTCGATCTTCAATTCTTCTAGTTCCTCCCTGGTCTTTGAATTGAGGAAAATTATGATGTCATTGGCTTGTGCAGGCATGTCTCCCAGCTCCGTTCTGATTTTTTCCACTGCCTGTTTTCTTCTCTCAAGCAATTCATTCTGTTCAAACATAATTTGAACCATTGGCCAGATTTCGTTTATGGACTTAGAAATATCAGTCCACACAAGTTCTTTAACTTCGGCCAAGGTCTTTCTGGCCAATGTCTGTTTCTGGAGCTGTTGCAGCTCTTTCCTTATCTGCTTGTTCACCTGCTTTTCCTTTGACAGACTTGTCTGAAAGGAAGTCTTCAGTTCCTGGAGATTTTCCAATTCTTTCTTGAGCCTACTGATTTCTAATTCTTGCAGGTTCATTCTTTCCATAGACTTGGCCAGATCAGTAGCTCCTTCTGGAAGGTAAACTGTCGTTGCGGATGGAACGACTGTCGCCATTGCGGTTGCAATTGGAACAGCACTCAGTGGAATGCCTTCCATTGGCTTTTCCTGCTCTCTTTCCTTGAGCAGTCTCTCCATCTCTGCCTCCATCTCCTTTAACTGTGCACTCTGTTCCAGGAGTAATTTTAACTGTGCTCGTGGACGTTATTGGCCAGGAATGTGTTGTAGTCAAACTGCATGGTTGGTTGTTCTTCGTTGGAAAAAATGGACAGAAAGCCCAGGATGGGCTCATCCACCCATTGATCTGAGTAGTATCCTAGTAGAGCACACACAACCGAGATAATCTGATTTCCTTTGACGAAAAACATGGAAGAAGGGTACAGGGGGCTGGTGGTCGGGAGAGGAGCAGAAGTGGGAAAAAACAGCTCGAAAATCTGAGCTCTCTGTGGGAAAGTCATCTTCTGGTAAAGCTCGGTGAGGATTTCTAGGTTAAAATGGGAAGCAGATTTTGCTCTGGTGATTTGTAACATTTGGTCGATATCCTCAGGGGTGAGGAAGAAAAGCGTGTCCCTGGATGAAGACATGATGACTTTTTGGTCGGGTAGGTAGTGGACCTGGCAGCGGAGGGCAAACTCGAGGAAATTATGGATTTGGGGGAAAAGATATAATGGAAAATTGGACTCCCAGAGCCCAATCTCATCACTCCGGTCCAGGAAGACTTCCCGAAGCCATGACTGCAAATATGCGAAGTCGAAACTGCATATAGTGTCAGCTATCAACCGGTCCTTGTCGACCAGGGGAATTTTATCTAGGTCCACCGGAGGAGGAACGAATGGATTTTCTTCCTCTTCCATTTGCCTTGTTTTAGACGCCATCTCAGCAACTGTACCTGCAACAAACAACGTTAGTGGGGTCTACTGGTGGGGGAGGAAGACGACGGGAAAACAATGGGAAAACGGTGGATATATTCTCTGGTGCGATGGATGGTTCTGGCGCGGGGAATGAATAAAGAGTATAAAAGGGCACAACGGTGTTTTTTATTTAAAACTGGGTCAGTCGGACACGGGAAAATGGTCAGCATGACAACAGACATATTACCCAGTTATTAATGGACAACGAGCCACTTGAGGTGATGTGGCAGGTGACGGTGACCATAGTATATGGACAACTGACGTGGAGGTTGGTGATTGGGGGTGAAAGTCGTCAAAGGAGGCCGTCCATGAATGAAGGGGGTTATAGTACTGACAACGTGGACTGGCGACAGTTATGGGGATGGGAATTAAACCTGGGAGCAAGTGGGACAAGTGGGGTTAGTGGAGGATGGCGTCCAGGGGTGACGGGGTGTCAGACAACATGTGGAGGATGGGACTCATGAACCAATAGGGCAACGACACATGTAACAAGGGACCCGACGTAAAGAGGAATCATTCCGGACCCCCCCCTTTGATTAAAGACGGACAACCAAGGGGGGTCCGGAATCTACCACGATCCGTTGACCTGCGTGCTGGATTTCTGACCGCAGATCTCTGCTCGCTTTTTAAAACCAATTCTGTACCCCCCCCTCCATTAAAGGCAGAACGGAGGGGGGGGTCTGGAATTTGATGTGAACCGTAGATTCGAGCGCTTCGTTTAGAGCCTTCTAGATCTGTGTGCTATTTATAACCAATTCCAGACCCCCCCCCCTCCGTTAAAGGCAGAACAGACGGGGGGGTCCGGAATCCAGTATGAGCCATGGATTTGCGTGCCTCTTTCTAGACCGTCCATATCTGCGTGAACATTAGCATCGGTTCCAGACCCCCCCCTTTCGGTTAAAAGCAGAACACTAAGGGGGGTCCAGAATCAAATGTGGGCCATTGATATAGTCATCGCGATCTGGGCCATTGGGAGGTGCGTGACGGATAGGTCGGGGCCGGAAAATGTTATAGGTAGGAAAAACTTAGGGTAAGAGCTTTCTCATGGGTTTTCCCTCGATTTTTCTTCGATACACCACCAAGGGGCTATCAATTCGAGTATACATAGGCATTGGAGTCATAGGGTAACATTTTCATCGATCTGGTTTTATTTTGGCAAGTCAGGCCAAGCGATTAATCTACACCTAACCTACTGTCACGAGGCAATTAACCCAGATTAAACAGTTGGGTTAAGACTTTATTCCTTCTAGGGGCTATCTGATCAGGATTAGATTGTCTGATCAGATGTATTCACTAATTCTAACCTAGGGGCTATCCGATCAGGATTAGATGGTCTGATCATATTTATTCAATAGTTCTAACCTAAGGGCTATCCGATCAGGATTAGATGGTCTGATCAGATGCATTCACTAACCTATCAACATTGAAAATTTAAAAGAACTTGGTCATGTTTGAAAGGTATGACCAAGTTGCTATTATTGCATGGGGCCTTTGTTTCGGTTCTTTTTGGCCCTCTTTTCTTTCTTTTTCTTTTTTCTTTTTCACAAATTATTTGAAGAATGCAATATCATTTGTCAACCAAATCACCAGATACAGATAATATCCAAGTCATCAACTGATTCACATAATTTATGGGGTGATAACAGGTGGCTCCACATGGGGATGGCACTGGCCCTGTTTAAGTGCCAAGAATCCAGTTTTCCTATCATTCTGAACCAATCTGTCTTGTAATCTGCATCGATCTGATTCTAAGAAAAGTGTTGAAAAACAGTGATCAGCAGCTCAAGGCCTTCTCTTCGGGCTTCAACAAACTGACCGACGTCCTCCATTTGGAAAAGGCAAGTAAATCCTGAGAATTAAAATGGTATGTACAATGGAGAGTGGCTTCTTCAAACTTTACTGGGGGGGAATATAATGCTTCAACATTCTTCCATTCACAGGTGTTCCTGGCAGATCTGACCCATCGACATTGTTCAGTAAAAATGCATTGTTTCCTCTGAAAGCCTGGATCATGTAGGGTCTTGTCCATAGATGATCAAATTTCCCATGCTTTCCCTTGTCCTCGTTCCTGGCATCCCATCTCAACACTAGGTCTCCCAGCTCGAAATCATCCTCTTTGGTTCGTTTGTCAAAGATCTTCTTAATGCTCTCATGGATGACCTGTGTTTTGTTGAAACATCCTCTCTAGTTTGATGCAAATGAATCATTTGATTGATTCGTCTCTGGGAGTCATTTGGTTCAGCTTGCATCTCTTGAAGTAACTTCATGACAGGGACTCCTAACGAAGTTGGGAAAATAGCCTCTGTACCATATACCAGCTGGTATGGTGACATACCAATTGACCTTTTGGTGGTGAGTCTATCTACCCATAAAGCAAATACCAGCTTGTCATGCCATGATTTTTTATTCTCCTGCAATGTTTTCTTGATGATGTTTACTAAGGTCTTGTTCAAGGATTCCGCCAACCCATTTCCCTGAGGGTAGTAGGCTATGGAATGTCCCAAGACAATGTGGTAATGACTGCAAAAATCAATAAGCTTCTTCAACCGAAAGGCGGCTGCATTGTCAGTAATGATATTCCTAGGACAACCGAAACGGGATAAAATATTATTTTCAAGAAATTTAACAATAACAGCGTCAGTGGCTTGCCTGCTTGGTACAGCCTTGATCCATTTGGTGAAGTAGTCAGTGGTAGTGAGAATCCAATTATGTTTCCCCGAGGATGGAGGGTGTATCTCTCCAATGAGATCGAGTCCCCATTGTTGGAACGGAGCCTCGACTGAAATTGGTTTGAGCGGTAGAGGAAGAAGTTTCCTTTTACCCTCAAACAGCTGACACTGGTGACATGCTGTTACTTTCTTATGCACATCTGCGAACAGGGTGGGCCAGTAAAAACCAGCTCTAAGTATTTTGTTAGCTGTAGATTTCCAGTGCATATGGCCACCACATTCACCTGCATGGAACTCCTGCAAGACTTTGTCAGCTTCATCTTTGAGCAAGCAATTTAAAATAATATCGGCAGGGTCTTTCCAATATAAATTTCCTTCTAGAATACAGAATTTCAAAGCTTTCAACTTTAAGAATCTAGCTTTAGTTTTAGTTAAACCAGGGGGAGCTTGTAAATTTTGCAAAACAAAAATAAGGTCTACATACCAGGGAGAATTTAGAAAAACCTCTTTAACTTTTGGAGTCGTCATCTCACCCTGTTCACCTGCCACGTCTAAAAAATTAATGTCAAGAACTTGAAGGTTAGATTCAGCCATCAGTTTAGCGAGGCCTTGGCCTTTGATTAGTTTTGTGGGCTTAATTTCTATGTCGTATTCTAGAATAACTGCGATCCACTTTCCCCTTCTCCCATCAGGGTTGTCTTGTGTCAGGATGTCTTTCACTACTGTGTTTGGAACATATGCTATGATGTGTGAATGGAGGATATAGACCCTGAAGTCCTTTATAGCCTTTACCAAAGCAAAATCCTGCTTATCCATAATATTGTAGTTCAATGCAACATCTCTTAGGGATTTGCTGAAGAAAGCGATGGGTTGTTCATACCCTTCACTGTTCTTCTGTAGTAATACAGCTGCTATCGTATGTTCAGAGGCGAAAGAAAAAAGATAAAAATCTTTGGTGAAATCGGGACTAATCAGAACTGGAGCCTCTGTGAGAGCGCGTTTGACCTGTTCAAAAGATGATCTGGACTCAGGGTCCCATTTTATCTTAGCATCCTTTTTTAGCATATTGGTAATGTTTCGGAGGAGTTTGGCCAGATTAGGAATGAATCTTCGAAGAAAGTTAATTTGGCCTATAAAGGACTGTAGTTCTTTAAGGTTTCTGGGGTGTTCTATCTTTAGTATAACCTCTATCCTACTGGGATCGATTCTGATTCCTTCTTTAGAGATGATATGTCCCAACAATTTACCCTCTTCTAACCCAAAAAGACATTTCTTGGGATTTAATGAAATCCCGAATCTTCTACATTTTTCGAAAACTCGTCTAAGGTGCCGCAGGTGTTCATCATCGGATTGGGAAAACACGGTCACATCGTCTAGATAAACGACAATAAAATTTCCTGACTCCTCCATGAAGGCAATGTCCATTGCCCTCTGGAAGGTGGCTCCTGCGTTCATCATACCAAAGGGCATCTTCACATACATGAAATTGCCCCATGGGGTGGTGAAAGCGGTCTTCTCTTGATCATCTGGGTGAACTAAGACCTGGTTGTAGCCTGAGAAGCCATCTAACAGGGAAATTCGACTGGACCCGACCACACTTTGCAGGAGGTGGTCCATCTTAGGCAAGGGGTAATTATCCTTCAAGGATGCTTTGTTCAGATTCCTGAAATCAATGCAGAGTCTGATTTCATCAGTTTTCTTGCGTGTGGGGACTAAATTGGAAACCCATTTCGAGAAACGGAGAGGGACTATGATTTTGGCATCATACATTTTCTTAATCTCTTTTTCTATCAAGGGGAGCAACTTGGGATTTATCCTCCTAAGATTCCGTCTAAACGGTTTATGGTCTTCCTTGATGGGAATCCTATGTTGTATAATGCTAGTGTCGTAGGATTTTAAATCTTCATAGCCCCAGGCAAAAACATCTGAATATTCTTTGAATAGTTCCATATACTTAAGCTTTTGTTCTGGGGGTAGAGATTTGGACAGTTTGACCATCCTAGGCTTCTCGTCAGTTCCAATATTGCAGTCTTCCACCTCTTGCCCATGAGCCTCTAATTTTGGTTTCTTAGCTACGTCATCATTGTCAAACAGATCTTCCAAAGGGACGAGACCTCTAGGTAAGACATTGCTTTTCAATTGTAAAACTTCAGCCTCGAGTTCATCGTCTCCGGACTCACCTAGATCTATTGTGTCTTTTGTACCTACTGTATTTACAATATTAACACTATCTATTTCGAATTCAGAATTAGTTACTTTCTCATATTCATTTTCTAGATCTATGTTTGTACATTCAAAATCGTTCTTGCATTGTAGAAAATATTCTATCTGATCGTCATTCCCAAACACTTGCTAGTACCTGATATTGTCGGGCACTGCCAGTCTTCATTTCACTTCCACAGTGTATGGGCGAGTTTGTCGAAAAGGGATCTTACAGGAAGCAGCCGATGTAGCTAGTCTGTCAGCTAGAATATTCTGTCCTCTGGGCATGACCTGCAAGTCCACCTCATTAAAGCACTTCAAAGCGTCGAGAGCAGCATTCCTGTATGCTCTAAGGCGTGGATGTTTAGCAGCATACTCACCTTTAATTTGTTTAACAACCAATTCAGAGTCACCCCTTACCATTATTTGCTTAGCGCCCACCTTTTTCAACAGCTTCAGACCTAGCATTAAGGCTTCGTACTCAGCAACGTTGTTAGTGCAATGAAAATTTAACTTATAGGAGTGATTTTCTGAATACCTTTTCCGATGATTATGCAACCAGACACCAGAACCTGCCCCTTCTTTACTCACAGCTCCATCGAAGTCCATACTCCAGAAATCAGTAGGGAATTCTTCAGTGGCCACATTCTGTATCTTTGTTGCTTCACCACTCTCTGGGCATTCATCTTGGTTGGCTACTTCTTCCACCGGCTGTTGATTCGTTTCTTCGGTATCACCTTCATTGTACAGGATGAATGAATCTAGATCTGAATGAGCAAAGCAAAGAGGGTAATTATGAGGTTTCTCTTGACTGTTGACCATATACTTCATCAACGTTTCTCTGTATAACCTCCTCTGTTGTCCGAACACTGGGATAGTGGCATAAGACATATCCAGCTGCAATGTTCCTTTCAGCTTAGCTCCCCACAAGAGGGATAACCACATACTATATTTAGGCGGAATGTCAGCAACTACCACATCCATTACCATACTTTTCGAAGGGATCTAAACCAGGGTGACGCAGAGGTCCTTAATCAAACCAATACATTTGACTTTGCTAGAGTCAAACGAGTGTAAGTCTTTGTAAGGCATAGTGACTTCTAATCCCAGTTTTTCCATTACTGCTTTGGGCATCAAATTATGTGAGGCACCTGAATCTAACATGGTGTTATGCAATATTAAATCGTGTATGTTCAAACTGATGTAAAAGGGAGCTACATCTCCGGTATCGTCTCGGCCATTCACTTCAGGTCCGAAAATAAGTTCGGGGTGGTCGTCAGCAAGATTCACAGTGTCCGAATGAGTCATTGACCCAATAGTCAAGGCATTGGTACCTATGTTAGGTTCAATGGCCAATGTTTTTAGTACCTGTGAACGATAACCACCTCTGCATATCAACTCAGTTAGTGGGATAGGAATTTTAATTTTGGCCAGTTCTGCCTCCAGGATAAATGGCACCAGAGTTCTGGTCTGATTCACTGATTCTGATTGGTCCACCATGTGCTTTCGCTCAGAAGTACTGGGTGGGGTAACAGGTGAGGCTTCGGGCTGAGCTGGTATTTTCAGTATGGTGACATTTTTCTTCACCGGAGTACCAGTTTTACCTTTCTCAGAAAACTTTCCAGCCGTGGTCTTCTCAGGATCTTTTTCAGCCTCGGCTACCTTCTGCGTTTCGGTCATTTTTTTTGAAGAATTTCCTTCTACCTTCTTATTTCGCAGATTGTATTGACGGTGCACCTCCAAAATAGCATTCTCAAAGGCCTGTTGTCCTGCATCCTCAGTCTCCTCACTCACCTGTGTCTGATTTAACAGAAAGAGTTCCTGCTCTTCTCGAGTGAGGAAAATGGCCTCATTATCCTTAATACCCATGAGGTTGATATGAGTGTCCTCCAATTCTTCATCAACTTCCCCCCCATCGTCAGCATAGTTTTCCTGCAAGGGTGGTCTGATCGGCGGATCAGGGCCTCTCTGATCTCTTTGATCCCTTTGATCCCTTTGATCCCTAGGATCTCTTTGCCTGATCTGAGGAGGATTTCTTCTAAAGTTGGGGTTTCGAATCTGGGGAACAGGTGCGTTGTCTTTAGGAGGGTTTTTGTCTGTCAAATTCATTCTTTCCATCATTAATTCAAACGAACGAGACAAAGAATCCAACTTGGAATCTGTGGTAGACGTGGAAGGCTCTTCTTTGATAGTGACCCTTCTTTCTAACCTTTGTCGGGCCCGTTTTGCTAACAGATTTGCTTCCACGCTAATGGCACATTTCTGCATGTCTTCAAGGGTGGCAGCATTCCGTTCTCTCAACTGGTAAGACATGTCGGCATCGAAACCATCTGGAAATTTAATTAATGCCAAACCCGGGGGAGGTTTGATTTCATTAGGGATTGCGTTATATAAGTTGTTGAAATGGGTGCAATAGTCTTGAACCGTCTCACCTTGATTCCTCTTTATGTTTTCGTACTCAGACAGTATTTGGAGTGGGTTTTTCTTCACCTCCCATCTGTCAAAAAAACTTTTTTGAAACGCGACAAGGTCGGGGATTGATGTTGCGGGTAAGGCTTTGAACCACTTCTTAGCATCCCCTGTCAGACTTTGGGCGAAGAGTCTCATTTGAACGTCGACTTCGTCAACTTCTTGTAAATCCAAGTAGTCGTTCATTTTATCTACATGTTGTTGGGCGCTTAACATTCCTTTCGCATCAAACTGTGGCAGTCTCGTCTGGTAGTCTTGGGGCATGGCATGCAGAGATGCATCCAACACCAAAGGCGCATATCTAGCTGCCATGATGGGCGGGGGAGGCAGAACGGCGACCGGGGTGATAGGAGAGGTAGCAACTGAAGAAGAGGGTGACGAATGACTGGGTGGGGCAGAGGTATTAATTCGTAGCTTAGTCGTGGGAGATAAGGCTTCGGGGGTTCGGGGTTGCAACACAGTTGGATCGAAAACAAGTTTAGACGCGAAGGTTTTAGACTGAGCTCTGGCTAGGTTTCGCAGCGGAAAAGGCTCAAGATCAAGGTTTGGCAAGCTATCAGGTTTTCCAGAAAAGGAAAAAGACTTGCTCTTTGGAGTACTGCTCGCCAAACTGGAGAGGAAAGCTTTTCGCCTCAATAATTGTTCGGGATTATCTAATGCAACGAAAAGTTCTAGGTCTGGATGAGATCGCGTGTGAATTTTCTTGGGAGCCAGAACTCTGTTTTTTAGGTTTTATATATATATATATATTTTATTTTATTTTATTGTTGAAAGCAAACTAGGGAAGGTTCCTACGTTGACGTCGCCTAGCTTCCCGTTGTTCCTGAGTAACTATGTCACGTTCAATGGCCGCCCACTAACGTTCGAGCTCTTCCCGGTTATTGGCAGTCTGGAGGATTATGTCAAAAAGGTTCGACGCAATATGAGTTTGATTCGCTAGTCCGGGCTCGATATTAGGTTGTACCGTTGTAGGGACGGTCATAGAGGAATGAAGGTTCTAAGAGAGATACTGAAAATAATATGTACATAGTTAATCAACCTCTAACATTTCTTTCTTCTCAGAATCAAACTTTCTTTAGGGGAAAGAAGTCACGATATTGTCAGTTTTAGTTCGTCCCCAGTGGAGTTTCCATTTATGTTATCACTCTGTAAATTTCCTAGAGGTTGAAAAAAGAAGAAATTTACGAAGGTAACCTTAACCAACCACTTTTAAAGTTGGGATCTAGCCCTTCCAGCTTCAGAGAGGGATCTCTCTATAAGATTTATCTTTGTTTGAAAGATATTAGGCTAGGTAGAGGCACGGGTTTTGTTTTGTTGTAAAAGATTTTTAAAGTTGGTTGAGACAAATTACACATCCATTGGGCTATGGGGTCTGTACTTAATAAAATCTGAGATGTAACCAGAGACGCTGAAGAAATCATCCACAAGGCGAGGTAACACCCTCACTGGATCTTAAAAGTTAAAGTGATGGACAACAGAAAAGATAAGGAAAATAACTCCAATTAACAAGCACTTAAGAATCTCTTAACTGAATATATTTAGAAGATGAACATTGAAATCTATAGAATCGGAAACAGGGTATCAGGGATAAATCCTGTAACATAATGCTATTCATACAGATTAGTTATAGAAAAACAAGATGATCACGTAGCAAGAAAACATTTAACTAAGAAAACCACATCACCGGTGAAAAATGCGCAAGAATCCTGTGGAACGCCTCTTCTTTATTAATGGTGGATCTCGTCAAAAATGTTACAGCTTGATAACAATCGGGTGTGCAAATCAAAAACCCCCAATACATTGGAAAATGAAGTATTTATAAAACAAAATACATACGATCCTGTCATAACTAACCAGGACGTGTTCGTGCTATTTTTAGAAAAACTGACTTGACTAAGCAAAACCATTTTGATGATTCATCACAACTGTATACTGAAATTCAGGGGTAGGCCGTTGGTGAGGTGCCTCCGCAACCTCTGCTCACAGGACAACTGACTGGAAATGACAGCTCATCTACTAATCTAGTATATCGCACAATTCTTCCCATCGGATATGACCTGGCACTGTCACTTTGAGCAACCTCATGTACACTTCGTCCATGTCTGTGTACTTAGCGAACGTAGGCTTGATGACGAAAATGTGCTTAATTTCATGCTGGATCTCAATATCCAGCTGCAGTGCCTCCATGAAAGCTTTACCCGTTATGTTTGCCTGTATTCCTGCGAACTTAGAACTGTCTTTAGATATTTTTGTCAGCCTTTTCTTGTAGTCAGGGTGCATCATTAACTTATCATTGATGACTTTCATACCAGGCAAGCCTTTCCTCTGCAGAGCGTCTATCTTGTGAAAAAGCCTTTGCACTCCTTGATCCATAACTTGGATTTTCTCCTCGAGCTGAAGCATGAGGCCTCTCTTGGTCAGAACTCGTTTCACCTCCAATATAGTTTCAGTCTTGTCCTCGATCTTCAATTCTTCTAGTTCCTCCCTAGTCTTTGAATTGAGGAACCTTATGATATCATTGGCTTGTGCAGGCATGTCTCCCAGCTCCGTTCTGATTTTTTCCAATGCCTGTTTGCTTCTCTCAAGCAATTCATTCTGTTCAAACATAATTTGAACCATTGGCCAGATTTCATTTATGGACTTAGAAATATCAGTCCACACAAGTTCTTTAACTTTGGCCAAGGTCTTTCCAGCCAATGTCTATTTTTGGAGCTGCTGCAGCTCTTTCCTTATCTGCTCATTCACCTGCTTTTCCTTTGACAGACTTGTCTGAAAGGAAGTCTTCATCTCCTGGAGATTTTCCAATTCTTTCTTGAGCCTACTAATTTCTGATTCTTGCAGGTTCATTCTTTCCATAGACTTGGCCAGATCAGTAGCTCCTTCTGGAAGGTGAACTATCGTTGCGGATGGAACGACTGTCGCCGTTGTGGTTGCAATTGGAACAACACTCAGTGGAATGCCTTCCATTGGCTTTGCCTGCTCTCTTTCCTTGAGTAGTATCTCCATCTCTGCCTCCATCTCCTTTAACTGTGCACTCTGTTCCAGGAGTAATTTTAACATTTCATCCTTTTCACCTTCCCTTTCAGCTATTTCTTTTGTCTGTGGGTCCTCTGTTGCAGGGAGCTTCAACTGTTTTCTCAAAGAGGCTATGTCTGTATTCTTCTTTTTGATCATCTCCTCAGCAACCTTGACGTTCGCAGGATCGTATCCTATCTTGAGGACCAGATCCTCTAGTGTTTTTATCCTGTTATCTTTCGCGAAGGAAGATATTTTTTCCAGCTTCAGCTGGGTCTGGGCATTGCTCAAAGCTATCTGAAACTTTGACGCCGAAGTTGCAACGCGGGATAAAGTGTGGGAGATCATCTCCCCAGTTTTCTTATGCAGATCCATCTGATCTGCTGGATGTACATCTTTGGCTTGAAACTCAAATGTTGATCTCTTGTAGTCGGATATCACCTTTGGATTAGGCACTTGTGCATGGAGGAACGCCAGATGCATCCTACCCTTCTCTGTATCAAATGCTGAGAGGAGTCTATGCTGGGCCATGGATGACTGCTTCTGGAACTGTGCATAAGTGCTATTGGTGAGCAACTGGTTCCTCTTTCTGATCATGTCATATTTTTCAAAAATGCCCAGTTTGGGCCCAGTGCTACTTGGTGGAGTATCCAATGGAGAATCTGAGGATTTTATTTCTTTTATTCCCTCCTTATGTTGACTGGAGACGAAAGGGAAACTGAGCTGCTTAGCTCCAGTGGTGGTCACTGTGGTGAGTGGGATCTCTTGCTCCACTGTCGCGCCTGTCGTTGGAGCTGTCCTCGGCTTTTTGGAGTGTGATTCAAATTCTTCCGGAGACACCTCTGTTACCAGAGAAGATGATTCCTATCGGGGCCTCTTTTCCTTGGCATTCTGCGGTGTGGCCGCGGGTGGTGCACTTGTTGAGGGTACCTGCTCTTCCATCCTGACAGTCGGTTCCATGTCCTCCAATGTATCGGGCTTCCATTCTACTTGATTAGCAAATTTTTCGATTTTAGGCATGGGCTCATGTACATAGGGAGCATTCTTATTCTTGACTCTCATCTCAGAAATGATGCCATGGGGGTTATAATGCCAGGTGAATCTTGTCATGAATTTCATTTCCCTTAAGAGTCTGTCTGCTTCATCGCCTGCGCCTCTGCTATTGCAGATGAAAGAGCCTATCTGCCCTTTAATCCGTAGTTGTTGCTTCTTTTTGAGAGAGACAAAGTGAATATCATCAGAATTCATAATTTGCCTAATGTATTCCAAAGCGAAAATCCTTATCGGTATGTATCTCGGAAGCTTGAATGGTGCCAGCTCGCAACCATAAACTCGGATCTCAGAGTGATTCTGATACAAGTACCAGTCCCCTATCTTTGCATTTTCCGAGAGGTGTAGAACTCTACGGACCTCGTCATTTACCCGTGGCTCAGGCATGCCCCTCAACATACTTACCACTGGGTGATAAAACTGATCTATGAACACCGTGAAGTCATATTCGGCAGAATTTCACCTCAGGAGAGACGTCCATGCTGTGACCGACTGAGGCTTCCTGTCGGCATCCATCTTCCGCATGGAGAAGTTGAACTTGTCAGCTTGGAAATAGAGGAACATGTAAGCCAGAATGGAAGAGTATCTGAACATTCCTTCGGTGTCGAAATTGACAAACTGCTCGTGGATGTTATTGGTGAGGAATGTGTTGTAGTCGAACTGCGTGGTTGGTTGTTCGTCGTTGGAAAAAATGGACAGAAAGCCCAGGATGGGCTCATCCACCCATTGATCTGAGTAGTATCCCAGTAGAGCACACACAGCCGAGATAATCTGATTTCCTTTGACGGAAAACATGGAAGAAGGGTACGGGGGGCTGGTGGTCGGGAGAGGAGCGTTAGTGGGAAAAAACAGCTCGAAAATATGAGCTCTCTGCGGGAAAGTCATCTTCTGGTAAAGCTCGGTGAGGATTTCCAGGTTAAAAGGGGAAGAAGATTCTGCTCTGGTGATTTGTAACATTTAGTCGATATCCTCAGGGGTGATGAAGAAAAGCTCGTCCCCGGATGAAGACATGATGGCTTTTTGGTCGGGTAGGTAGTGGACCTGGCAGCGGAGGGAAAACTCAGGGAAATTATGGATTTGGGGGAAAATATATAATGGCAAATTGGACTCCCACAGCCCAATCTCGTCACTCTGGTCCAGGAAGACTTCCCGAAGCCATGACTGCAAATCTGCAAAGTCGAAACTGCATATAGTGTCAGCTATCAACAGGTCCTTGTCGACTAGGGGAATTTTATCCAGGTCCACCGGAGGAGGAACGAACGGATTTTATTCCTCTTCTATTTTCCTTGTTTTAGATGCCATCTCAGCAATTGTACCTGCAACAAACAACATTAGTGGGGTCTACTGGTGGGGGAGGAAGACGACGGGAAAACAATGGGAAAATGGTGGATATATTCTCTGGTGCGATGGATGGTTCTGGCGCGGGGAATGAATAAAGAGTATAAAAGGGCACAATGGTGTTTTTTATTTAAAATTGGGTCAGTCGGACACGGGAAAACGGTCAGCATGACAACGAACATATTACCCAGTTATTAATGGACAACAGGCCACTTGAGGTGATATGGCAGGTGACGGTGACCATAGTATACGGACAGCTGACGTGGAGGTTGGTGATTGGGGGTGAAAGTCGTCAAAGGAGGTCATCCATGAATGAAGGGGTTTATAGTACTGACAACGTGGACTGACGGCAGTTATGGGGATGGGACTTAAACCCGGGAGCAAGTGGGACAAGTGGGGTTAGTGGAGGATGACGTCCAGGGGTGACGGGGTGTCAGACAGCATGTGGAGGATGGGACTCATGAACCAATAGGGCAACGACACATGTAACAAGGGACCCGACGTAAAGAAGAATCATTCCGGACCCCCCCCTTTGATTAAATATGGACAACCATGGGGGGTCCGGAATCTACCACGATCCGTTGATCTGCGCGCTGGATTTCTAACCGCAGATCTCTGCTCGCTTTTTAAAACCAATTCCAGACCCCCCCCCCTCCGTTAAAGGCAGAACGGACGGGGGGGGTCTGGAATCTAGTATGAGCCGTGGATTTGCGCGCCTCTTTCTGGACCGTCCATATCTGCGCGAACATTACCATCGGTTCCGGACCCCCCCCTTTCGGTTAAAAGCAGAACACTAAGGGGGGTTCGGAATCAAATGTGGGCCATTGATATAGTCATTGCGATCTGGGCCATTGGGAGGTGCGTGACGGATAGGTCGGGGGCGGAAAATGTTATAGGTAGGAAAAACTTAGGGTAAGAGCTTTCTCATGGGTTTTCCCTCGATTTTTCTTCTATACACCACCAAGGGGCTATCAATTCGAGTATACATAGGCATTGGAGTCATAGGGTAACATTTTCATTGATCTGGTTTTATTTTGGCAAGGCAGGCCAAGCGATTAATCTACACCTAACCTACTGTCACGAGGAAATTAACCCAGATTAAACAGTTGGGTTAAGACTTTATTCCTTCTAGGGTCTATCTGATCAGGATTAGATTGTCTGATCAGATGTATTCACTAATTCTAACCTAGGGGATATCTGATCAGGATTAGATGGTCTGATCAGATTTATTCAATAGTTCTAACCTAAGGGCTATCCGATCGGGATTAGATGGTCTGATCAGATGCATTCACTAACCTATCAACATTGAAAATTTAAAAGAACTTGGTCATGTTTGAAAGGTATGACCAAGTTGCTATTATTGCATGGGGCCTTTGTTTCGGTTCTTTTTGGCCCTCTTTTCTTTCTTTTTCTTTTTTCTTTTTCACAAATTATTTAAAGAATGCAATATCATTTGTCAACCAAATCACCAGATACAGATAATATCCAATTCATTAACTGATTCACATAATTTATGGGGTGATAACACAAATGACCAAGCCAACAGTATATTCAATCAATGATTTGTTCAATAGATTCTTGACATCATGATTCAAATGCTTATAAGAATCAAAATCCTGCTGCGTGAACTATGACATCAACCTAGGTTAGCAACGTTAGGGTTTCAGAAATTAAAGTTTAAAAGGTGGTTTTGTAGACTAGAGGCTCAATGTTGGAGATCTAAACAGTGCCTTAGGGTATATGGAGTCAAAAGCAATGGCACAAGGTCTCGGGAGGATAAAAACTTAGAGACTGGAAGGTAGGGTTCTATTGTGCTGCAAAGGTAGGGCCCTAGAATAAAAACCCTAGGGAAAAGAGGCTCACTCAGATGTTGCTTAAGCAAGGCCTCGTGCTCTTTCCTCCTTCTCTAAATAAACCTAGCAAAACGGCTAGCCCAAATTATAAATTTAAGGGAGAAAGTGTTGCAAAGGCAAGGCCTTCAAACCCTAGAAGGTGAAACCCTAGGTGTAGTCAAACTAGGCCTAGGATGTCTCCTCTTTTCAACCTATAACTTCAACACTAGCTCATAAAAAAGGAAGATAAGTGTAGCAATGGCTAGGATATATCTTCTTTCTTCAATGGCTGAAAACTATTTCTCAACAAGGGGACATGTAGCAATAACCTACTTGCGTGCTTGCTACCTAGGGTTTTAAAATCAACAAATTTATAAGTCATTGCAAGAATACTAACCTACAACCATTCAATCAAGAAGTTTTGTAGGAAAAAACACTTACATATCATGAAGAAAAGCATGTGCAAACCCTAGTTGTAAACCTTCCTTGAGAGAAATGCCATAAATGCCAAGAAAAATCCTCCTTCAAAAGTTGCGCCTCACTTTAAAACACCAAAACTACCCTAGTAGGGCGCAAGAATTAAGATCCCACAAGAGAGTGGGTTGTGTTATATCCAAATGAGGGAAAAACATCCTCAATATATATCATTCCATGACCTTTAATTTACAAAATATGTCATTAAAACAATCGACAAGGCTGACTACAAAATTTACACTGTTTTTACATTAACTGCTAAGTAAAAGACACAAAATGAGCAAAAGGTGGGATGTCAAGCCCTTCTAAGGGAGACGTTGGCACTTTTTGGGCATGTCCAACATCCAAAAGTCAGACGTTATCCCTTTCAGGGCTCCTCCAAGCTTCCACACGTGCCAGTAACCCATCAAACTGCCACACGCTCAAGGGGATGTCTAGATCTCCTGGGTGATGTCCTTTCCATCAAGAGGAAAGTGTTCCATCTAAAGTGGGTCATCCCCCATAGGCTGGGCTCAGCCAAAGTGTCCTGGTGGAACATCCTTCTTTTCTTCATGTGCAAAGGCTCATCATAACACTTTCCTTTCTCTACCACTGATGGGATCCCAACAACCATCTGATGGGCTCTTCAGCCCCATGGAGGTCCGAGCTAATCATCTCCCCATGTGTAACGGTCCACTGGTACCTTTCCATCGGGCATGGTCCTACACATAAAAAACTTCTCCCTCCATGGGTTCATTAGTCCTTAGGATCATAGAAATTTCAATCATATTTCATTATTAATTTTATCAAATACATGCATAAGATCCCTAGCATATCTTCTAATATCTCAAAGATATTACACTGATCTACTATACAAAGCTGAAGAAAAAGACAAGGTAACCTATTGGGCCAGCATCCATAAGAAGAGGAAAGTTTCCAAAGGACACCATTCAAGCCATGTAACATGAGGTGATATGATCTAAGGATGTCCAGACATAGTGAAGACTAGGGGCTGGTATTATCCATGGGTGCCTTTGTAGGAGGCAAGTTGTACCTGTCATGGATGCAGTTTTTTTCGAGCCCCTTATTTGCCTTTATTATTTCTTTATTTATTACCTTTTCTTTCTTTTTGCTTCAAGGTCTGACCAGAGGACACTTCCTTGGCGTGGCGACCAGAGATGATAGTGTTACCCACGAGTATTTTCATAGAAATGATAAGTCTAGCTCATGAGGAGACCCCCTTTCCCTTGGCCATGTAACCAAGGGTCATTGCCCTGGCATGGTAAATAGATAATGGTAATATCAGACTACTAGATACCTATGAACATAATGGGCCAGCTCGTGATGAGACCTCCCATCCTCTTGGTTATATCTTGTTTTATTATTTTTCTTCGGGTCCCTTTTGTTTATTATCGAGAGGACTTTTATTGCCTTCTCGGGGATCCTTGGGTGATGCATCTCTAGGTTTTATTTCTTATGGATTTTATCTTTTCCCAACTACTTTTACCTCCTAGGCCTTTAGCCCCTTCTTCCCACAGGACAAAGTGTAACCCCTCAAATAGGTCATCCTAATGCTCGGACTAGGGGAATGGGATGGGTTTATGGGAGATAAGATGTAAAATGATAATATGGTGGGAGCAGACGATGGCTCTTCAAATCTCCCCTGGTGGCTAACTAAAACCTATGGGAACGAGCTTGATAGGGCACCCCATTAATCCCCCCAACAATGGTCAAGTGGGTTAGTGTAAGATCCAAGTAGTGGTCAGAAATTTAAGGAACCTGATGCATATATCTGAAAGTTATAATGATCAAACATGACACATACCATGATACCTGGACCAATTACCTCATGGAGAAAGAGTCTTCTCTTATGTAATTCCAAGCCAATGGTGATGGATGTTGTTGTTGCTGATAGGAAAAATATGACTAAGAAGAAAAAGGATGGGCCTTCCAGGGCCATGCTTAGGTCAATCCTGCTCTCAGTACTCCATGTCTAGGACCCGTGGGCCTTGAGACATGATCTCCTAGTTATCCCTAGAAATCAGGGATAACAGTTCCCAATGACATATTTATGGAGTTCATTAACCTTAGCTTAACCATACATACTTTGTGTAAGATTTATCTACAAGTAATGCCATACATCAGGACAAGTTTAAATTTCTTATTATTTTTTTGTCAGATTATCATCATCGCTAGGTAGAATGCCCCGCTTCCAGCAAGCCTGTTCAATAATCCAGTGGGTTTACCTAGTCATACCATAGGCCAGTACTCACTACCAACAAAACTGTTCATTATCCTGATGGATTAGCCTCTTAAACCCTCAGATACTAGCCTTTCATCTTTTAAGATTTTAGTATAATATTTCTTTGTGCAATAAGATGGGGGGACAGTTCTGATTTTTTTTTTTTTTGATTGGGATGGAATTTATGTTAGAGGATGAATTTCCTTCATATATTTCTTATAGATTTTCATGATGTAAGGGGTACTTAAGCAGACATAGCCTATCTAAAGAACATAAAGGTATATTTAGGCTCATCACTTTTTTTTTTTAAGTTGTTGTGATGTTTCCATGACTAACCACTAATCATACCTCCTTGTTACTCTTTAATAAATATACTTTACTCACTTACTTAGGGTTCTTGGGAAAATTGTACAAGTAACCTCTAAGTTTGATGGTTACAATATCACTTCATTATATCTAGTGGTGAAGGTTTTAAGAGCAACTGTTATTAGAGATTCCTTGAGAAAAAGAAGATGAAAATATTTGAAAAATGTGGCTAATTACAACAAGTCATTATTCGATTAATGCCTAATAGAAAACAAGGTTCAAATATAGAAATATTTTGAAGAAAAATCATTCTTTTATATTTCCTTGAAACTGTCTACTCCTAGTGAAATCAATACCTACATAAATCTCTAGAATTGTCTATCAAAAAAATTCAAAATTATTTACATATGTACAGTCGAAAATTTAGAAAATCATTCAAGAACAAGGTGGGAATTCCCCATCTACTAAGGCCAATTCCTTTTCAGTTGACATGACCTAAATAAAATATTCTTTGGAAATGGGCCCATGATAGAGCTTGAGTCTGTGTCCATTTACTACAAAGGAGACTTGTCCATCATTAATTGTTTTGATTTTCATAGCCCCATTGTTATGCACGATGAATACCTTGTAAGGACCCAACCACTTAGTGGTAATTTTGAATTTGAAGGTTTTAAATCGGGAGTCAAGCAACAAATCCCAATCACCAGGTTGGCAGTGTTTCTTCTTAATAAACTTGGCATGCCACTTGTTTCTCTAGTTTTGGACTAATATTGTTTGTTGGATAACATCTTGCCTGATCTCATCCAACTCATTTAATTACATGGCTCGTTGTTTCTGAGCCTCATGTAAGTTTAATCCCAATTCTACATAAATACGAAAGGTCCTTACTTGGAATTCTATTGGTAGAAGCACTTGTTTCCCATATACTAGCTCATAAAGGGTATGCCTAGCGCTATTTCTCCAGGTGTTTCGATATGCCCACAAATCCTTTGGAAGCCTATCAGCCCAATCCCGTTGATGTAATTGAAAAGTATTGGTTAATATAGATTCTAGAACTTTGTTTGTAGACTCTACCTGACCATTATCTTGTGGGTGGTATGGAGAATATTTGCAGTTCTTAATCCCATATTTCTCCATTAGTTCTTTCATCATCTCGAAAGTGAATTGAGTGCCTTGGTCTGCAACAATTTCATGAGGAACATCGAAGCGGATAAATATGTCTTCATAAATGAATTCAACAACAATTTTTTTTGTAGCCCTAAATAGGGATTTTCCCTCTACCCACTTGGTGAAATAATATGTACAAACCAAAATATAATTTTTCTTATGAGACATGGGTGAAATTGGTCCTACAAAGTCAAGGGCCCATTTCTCGAAAGGTTCTATCATAAATTAGGCATGCAAGGGCATTTCGTCAGCTGACATGGGTCTTCCTATCCTTTGAAAAATATCACAACACCTCACATACTTGGCAGCATCCTTGAAAATGCTAGGCCAATAGTAACCTGAATGCAACACCTTATATGTTGTACGTTTGTTAGAAAAATGACCACCACATGGTCCATCATGACAACTTTGTAAGATTTCTGGTATCTCATCCTCTCAAACACATCTACGAATAATCAAATTAGGACCTGTACGAAAAAGGTCATGGCCAACCCAAGAGTAATTGGAAATTTACGTAATAATTCTACATTTTTCATGAGGTGACAAATGAGATGGTGACTTCCTAGTAGCCAAATAGTTTTTCATATCTACAAACCATAGGGTATTTACAGAAAGGGAAAAAAGGTGCTCATCTGGGAAATGATCATCAACAAAAATATCATCATCCTCATTTTTTATTCGTGAAATAAAATCAACTACCAAATTCTCCTTTCCAGGCCGGTCAAGAACAATGATATTAAACTCTTGCAATAGAAAGAGCCACCTAGTCACTCGACCATTAGTTATGGGTTTATTCATGAGAAATATAATGGCAGAATGATTTTTATGTACAAATAATTTGTAACCTGTGATGTAGTGGCAAAAATTATTGATAAAATGAACTACTGCCAAGCATTCCTTCTCTATAACTATGTAGTTTAAATCGGTAGGGGGTAAGTTCTTTCTCACAAAATAAATGGCATAGGACTGCTCGTCATCTTTCTTCCCTAATACTCCTTTTATTACAGTGTTAGAGGTGTCAGTGGATATGCGAAATGGGAGAGCCCAATTGGGTCCCCAAAGAACTGGTGCCTCAAACATCTTATCTTTCAGGGTTTCAAAGGTAGTTTGACGCTGCTTAGTCCAAAGAAAAACAACATCCTTTATTAACAATCCAAACATCGGTGCAACATTTTTTGTAAAATTTTCATTAAACCTCCGATAGTATACATCATGTCCAAGAAAGATTTTGACCTCTTTCTGAGTCTTTGGGTGTGGAATTTTGACGATGACCTCAATCTTTGCAAGATTGAATTTAATCCATTTAGATGAAACATGATGTCCTAGAACCACTCATTCATTCAACAACATTTTAGATTTTTCATGACTTAAAGACAGGTTCATTTCTTGGCATCTGATAAGGACTTTTTCTAATTTATATAAGGCTTCTTGGTAAGTGTTTCCATATATTGTGAAGTCATCCATGTATACCTCCACACAATCACGAATAAGATCAACAAATATCCCTAGCACTGCTCATTGAAATGTGGCAGGAGCATTACACAATCCAAATGGTAAGACCCTATAGGCATAGGTGCCCCAACGACAAGTAAATGTAGTCTTGTCCTAATCCTTGGGTTCTATGAGAATTTTATTGTACCTGCTATATCCATCTAAAAAGGAGAAATATTTCTTTCCAGACAGGGTATCCAAAACTTGGAAAAACACAAGGAAGAGGAAAATAATCCTTTAGAGTGGCCTTGTTAAGTTCCCGGAAATCAACACAAATCCTCCATTTCTCAGTCACTTTCTTTGGAACCACTACAAGCGGGGATACCCACTTACTGTCAGAGATGGGATAAATCAATCCGACATTTAATAACTTTTGGATCTCCCCTTTTACTATATCTTTGAGTGTTGGGTTCATCCTTCTCTGGGGTTTCCTAACAAGTGTTACTCCCCCCTGGGTAAATATGTGATGGATACATGTGCCAGGGTGTATACCCTTCATGTCAGTGTATTCCAAGGCGAATTCCCATCATTTTTCTTTAAGGATACCTACTAACTATTTTTGTTGGTCTGCATCTAGCCCAGAGTTTATATGTAGAAATTTTCCTGGACTAATCTCATAAGGCATGGTATAAGATGTCGCATACTCATCTATCTAGAAGATGAAATATGTTGAAGACAAAATGGATATATCTTTCATGGCTTCCCAAGACCTAATATTGGATTCTCCCAACCCCATGAACCATCTTAGTGCATATTCCTTGAGGGTGGCAGGAAGGAGTTTTAGTTTTTGGGCATCTTGTAATTAGTTGTAGATCCTACACAAGATGTCAAACTCAAATATGAAGGTATCCACATATTCACTTATTTTACCATAAAAGGTGGGTACTGTCGAGAGGGGAATGCTTTTTATATTGACATTCTGTGTGGTGTCCAAAATTGGAAACGCAAAGGTGGTTTCGGTTTGGTTTCCGACTTCTTCTCCCTCCTCGTGTCTTACATTGTTGTGATCCTCCTGATCATCCATACTGGTTTGGTTTCCAAAAAGATATTACCTAGGTGGTTTTATCCTCAAAGAGAACAAAGTATCCCAAGGTTCTTGTCTAGGAAAGGTATACCTCGGAGGGGTAGGGCTTCCTACTAGTTGGGTGTCTAGGACCCTACTAGAGCTGGTTGAGATTATTGGTGCCAAAGTTTTTGTGTTAATTTGAGAGACAATTATATTGGCTGAACTACCAAACAAAGTATTCACCTATGTAGGGTCTATGATGTCTTCAAAGTTAGGATCTCCTAATGGTGGTAAGAAACAAAGGTTGTGTTGTTTGGTTCTACGGAGGGTTCAAGTGGTCTTTCCTCTTGTCCCACTATGACC
>JZKD02S0767672.1:1578835-1595738 GCA_000966675.3 Picea glauca
TCCTCCAAGTAATGTGCCCAAAATGACCTCTTCAGTGAATACCATTGACTTATGGCTCAAAATAGTCAAAATCATGGAAATCGTTGGAATGCAACGAAACCAAAGCCAACCTGTGCGGAATGGCTCATAATGATGGAATGTGATCATCAATGTAAGTTGGACCCCACAATGCCTCTCAAATACCCCTGTACTCACTACAACCTCCATCTGGCTACTCTGGTCATCATAACCCTCTGCGCTGTGATGATGTCCCAAAGTTGGGACATCACACTAAAACTGAAAAATCCCACCAAAAGGGTGAGATCCCGTGATCTTCGCTTTGCTTGGGCGCTCCATCTTTGACCAGCCTGTCGAAGTCCCAAAAATGGTCAAACACAACCAACTTTTCCACAAAACTTGGTCGAGGGCTAACAAGACTGCTTTAACTCTTTGGGTTGAGCTAGCTCCCATTTTCGGGTATTGGTCTGTGGAGTTTATGAGTGAAATGTTCATTCCCCCAAAAAGTTCGGAAGGAACCTTTGTTGAAAGTTCTGATTTCCTTTTAATGTATCTACCCTTTGGGTCCGTAGTTCTGTTCATGAAAGCAAACAACAAAAATAAAAACTACCATTGGGTTTGGGGGAACCTGCTATAACAAATGTGTAGGTTCTTACCTCTCGTCTTAAAGTTCCCCTGCCACCAAATTAATGCTAAGGTTTAGAAATGATCTATTTCCTACCTTGAGATAACTCCCTGACAACGATGCCAAAAATTATGGGTATTCTATATGCACTAAATCCATCAATTAAATTGTCAACTTGGGGTAAGTAAACTTAGATTTGTGGCACTATATGTGCCAAGGCAGAAAATCTAGAGGAAGAATAATCTAACTAAGGAGATGGTCTATCTGAGAGATGACTTACTCAAGCAAAGACTATCAATAAGCAAACCCTATTAGGAAACTTAAACTATTTATCCTAAGAAACTTTTAAACAATGGATCGATGGATTGTTCCTAAAGAAACAAATGAAAACCCTACTTTGAACAAGTTAACTTAATCAATATAATTAGAAAAATAAAGCAATCTAATCAATCTATTCAAATCAATGAGCAGTAGCAAGTAAACAAGCAAACAACTAACCTATTAAAACTTATGCATCAAGTAAACTAATCAAAACTACTCGACAGGTAACTAATCAAATTATTAAGCAAGTGAACTCTATTCTTAAGATAAAAATCATAATTACTTCTAATCTGCAAAAGGAAATCTTAACCTATTGAATTAAAAACATCATGATAGTATTCAAAGATTAATCAACAATTACTCTTAATCTACAATAACAAGAAACTTCAAATATAATGATGATGATTATGTCTTCGGTGTCTTATGACATCACGATGGCATCTAGCAATTAGTGATAGATGAAGAAGAAGAATTTCAATATTAACTTCTATGGAGAAATGAAAGGTATGAATCAAGCAATCTAACGAGAGCTTATCCATCATAGAAGAATTATCAATTATTGTGAAAATCCATGTGATCTCTCAATTTATGCATTAATCATCAACACGAAGAAGACACTATTGTACATAATTCAAGTGTACTCTTATGTAAGAAAATTCACACCATTAGAGACTTATAACTAAAAAATTAACTCAAACTCAAACCTCTAATTAAAATTGCAATTTAAATCTAGAATGGAAATTTCATAAAATAAACTAAGCTAATCCTATTATTAACAATTCAAATTGCAAGTTAAAATGCTTATAAAAACATGATTTAAATTCTACTTCTACATACTACAAAAAAATTGATAAGCAAACTAGATAAGCAAAACTGAGAATTAAAATCAAAACTAGCAACTATTTATCCATCAAAACTTTTCCAAAGAAACTCTATACGCTGGATTAACTCAATACTCTGTTTTAATTATCCTATTTCAACCTGCAGAAATTCAAACTGCCATTTAATCACACAACAAGGTTAGTAGCTAAGCTTGCAAGCTATTCACTAATAATTAAAAAGACACAGCATATTAACAACTATCCTTTACAAGCAACCTGCAAAAAGGAAATTGAAACAATTAAATTATGAACAACAAACACACAACATGTAAAATGATAAAAACACATATAATGAAAACTGAAAGAAATGACAATTACACAACTCAAATACACAAGATAATTGTCTAACTATTCACCCAGACCACTGGTGGGCACCCCAACAAGTCGTGGCTACTCCCCAACAACGAATAATGAGCTAAATCAACACGATTCTGGCATTTGAATTAAAAACGTAGTCTTGCACAAGTTTATGGAAATGTCTTGAATTACATAGGAAAACAATTCTAGCAATCCTTCACAATTCTTAACCACTCTTGTCTGACCACTACTTTGGTATTTATAACAGTCACAATTCGAGAGGTCGACCAATGGAAAGGTCAACCTCCTCTAAAAACAACAATTTCCATTAAATACGCTATAACTGCCTTTGTCTTCTAGAAACCAAAGGAGCCACTCAACTCTCAACATAACAACTTAATCCAAGATGTCAATAGCTCAGTAGCTAGAGGCCGCGGGGGTGAACAAAACCCATGTCATCGATTCGCCTAGCAGAGGCCACCGATATAACAATTGCCAACTTGCCCATGTTTTTAGTGCTAGATGAAGTGTCAGACGTAGTGCCGGATGAAGTACCAGTCGCAATGTTGGATGGAGTACCGGAAAATCTACTGGATGGAAAAATGCCATGTGATTTTTCCCTGTGACACACAGATTGTGCATTAGCTTCTTGTAATCATTAAATCAAACTAAATTAAACTTAAAACCATCACAAAACATCAATTACACCTACCTGGTATAAGATATGATGATTTTCTATAAAATCCTTCAAAACATTTTTCAAAATGGTTATTAATACATATATAATATTGGTCAAAAAGGATTCAATCAACATCATTAAACAACCAATTCATGAGCCCAACGTGTGCATGAGTTTCATGCTATGGGGTCTAGACTCATAGACAACATGACATTTCCACATATATGGTTGCCCCAAAATAACATCACAAACATCAATAGGGGAAACATCACACACTACCTCATCCTTGAAGGGATGGATGCCATAGGACAGACGACACTACTAGTAGACACAAAGATCTTGTCCCTGGTGAAGCCACCCGATGTTGTATGGTTACGGATTTGGTGTTGTTGACAACCCCAACTATTTGGCAACCTTAGCTGAGATGAGGTTTTTCTAGCTACCATTATCAACAATGAAATGAAAAATAGTCCCCTTCACCCACATCTGTGAATGGAAGAAAATCTCCTCCTATTTAGCATCTACTGGTTCTTCTGGTTGAATTGTTTTGGTCACGACAATAGCAATGGGGTGTATGTCGATGATCTGTTTGTTTTCAATATTTTCTGGATTGTATTCTGAATCAAGGCTCAGCTCTTTGTCCTTGACCTCGGCCACCAATGACTATTTCGAGAAACATTCATTGACGTTGTGCTAGGGGATTTTGTGGAAGTCAAACCACTTCCCAGTGTCATTCTTCATCTTTCCTTTATCCTTCTTGTCCTTTGTCTTGGACTGGTTTCCTAGGAATGATGAAGCACATGGACTAATAAGAATTTCCACCTCTCCTAATTTAAGGTTCCACCTTCAACAAATTGATAAACTCAAAGAATATTGGGAAAAGATTGAATATGTGTTTGGTAAACACAATATTATTCGATCACAACAGTTAGAAATCAAGTATTGACTTTAAGTCCAAGTGATTTTTCTTGCATTGAAGGCTATCCATCTAAGTTTAAAACACTCATAATTTTATGTGAAGAATGTAAGATAAATATAGAATAAGATTGTTGCATATATCTTATTCTTTCTAAGCTAGGTAGTGCCTATTATGTGTTTGTATCTACCTTTTATGCCATGCAAGAGGCTCTAGGGAGAACTTATCAAAACCCACTCTTGAGAACTTTTTTTATGATTTGATTAGAGAACAAGATAAGCTTGTACAATTTGGAGTGATCAACACTACAGGTACCTCCAACAAAGCCTTAGTTTTCCATTAGAAATATAAACCCAAGAATCCAAAGAAGCAACATCCTTTCCGCAACAACAAGCAACATAAGGGTCCCAAACCCATTGAGACAACTTCCGCTCCTAATGGTGACAAAGGAGAAAAATATAAAAATAAGAAGACTGATAGACATTGCAACTTTTGTGATAAATATGGTCATGATGAGTCCAAATATTTCAAGAAGATTGCATCTTTATAAGCAACGATGAAGAAGCACAACATCAATATTGATTTTACTTCTTCTTCTTCTTCTCATGGACATGCACTTTCTACTTATGGTTTCTCCTTCAATACAACTTCTTCTTCTTCTTTTGATGAGTGTATTATTGATTCTGGAGGATCTTGTCATATGGCTAAGGATAGAGACATATTTTCTCCCCTAAATGAATGTAACACAGACAATATTTGTTAGTGATGATAGATCTCTTAGTGTTGAAGGATCTGGAACAATTCAAGTAGAAAATTCTCATTTCAATGATGTATTATGTGTTCCAATTATTTCTTGTAACCTTCTATCAGTATATCAAATCACTCATTCAGGTAAAGGTAAAACCATAGAGTTTTCACCTCACCAAGTTGCAATTAAAGATCTAAAATATCGTAAGCATTTTCTTGCAACTGGAATTACTGACGATATTACTAGGTTGTAAAAGTTTGACAACTTTGGATCATCATCTTTTTCATAAGTTTTTGTTTCTCATAGCAATGGCTCGAGAAAACTTTGGCATGAGTGGTTTTGTCATCTAAAATATCGCTCATTGCATCAACTATGTAATCAACAGATGGTGACTATTCTTCCTCCTGTTTCATGTATAGTTGGTGTTTGTGCTAGTTGTGTTCTCGACAAACATCATCAGGAGAGTTTTGAAAAACATGCCTCTTCACATGCCTTGGGCCCTTTGCAACTTTTTCATAGTGATTTGTGTGGTCCACTTTCTTATCCTTCTTTTTCTAGGTACAAGTATTTCTTAACTTTCATCGATGACTTTTCTAGACGTACTTGGGTTTACTTCTTAAAACTTAAGAGAAAAATTTTTGAGAGGTTTTTGGCCTACAAGGCCCTTGTACAAAAGCAATCTAGACATCAAATTCAAAGGTTAAGAACAGATAATGGAGGCGAATATGTGAACAATAATTTTACAAGTTACTCTACTACACAGGGCATCCAAATGCAACACATTTTTCCATATACATCACAACAAAATGGTGTTGTTGAGAGAAAGAACTGCACATTAAAAGAAATGGCTAATTGTATGATCCAATCTAAGGGATCAAGTCTAAAGTGTTGGGCATAAGCCATCCACAATGAAAATTACATAGTAAACCACACTCCCACAAAGGCTCTTAAAAATATAACACCGGAAGAAGTTTGGACTAAAATTAAACCAGATGTAAGTCACTTCCATGTATTTGGTAGTATAGTATGGGCTCACATTCCTGATGAGAAAAGGAAAGAATTGCAGCCTAAAAGTGATAAGTCTATATATGTTGGTTATTCTGAAGATGTCAAAGGTTACACACTTCTTCAACCACATTATAATGAAATTATTATAAGAAGAGATGTTAAATTTGATGAAAATCTCTTGGTTTGCGAGCTTCATTTGTCATTTGTGCCTTCTTTGTCCCGTGAGACTAATTTAGCGTTTGTTCCTTCTTCATCCTGCAAGCCATCTTCGATGTTTGTTCCTTCTTTTTTTTCTAGTTTCTTCTTTAGATGATGACAGTGAGGATGAAAATCCACCTCAACCTTCTCAAATTCCTCCAGATGAGTCCTTTGAACCTAAACCAACACCAACTTCTGTTCCACCACTTCCTAGATGGGTCCGTTCAACACGAGAAGCAGTTGGTGATATTATCGGTGATCCTTTAGATCAACATCGAACACATTCATAGTTCCATCAAGCCTCTTATCTTTTGGCTCAAGTTTTAGAGGCTTGTGATCCAAAGACATTTGCAGAAGATTTAGGTCATCCAGATTGGGATACATCAATGAATGAAGTGTATCGTTCTTTAATGGAAAATAATACTTGGGATCTTGTACCTCTTCCAAAAGGAAGAAAACTTGTCAATTGTAAATGGGTCTACAGAACTAATTATGCATCAAATGGAAGTGCTAAAATACACAAGGCTCAGTTAGTTGCAAAAGGATTTTCCCAAGTTGAAAGAATTGAATATAATGAAACCTTTTCCCCCGTAGCCAAAATGAATTCCATATACCTTGTTCTTTTCCTTGTTGCCTCACATAAATGGGAGGTCCATCATATGGATATTAAAGCCTCCTTGCATGTATATTTGCAAGAAAAAATATATAACATGGAACAACCTCCTAGCTGTGTCCAGAATGACTCTAGACTTGTTTGTTGCCTTGAGAAATCTCTGTATGGTCTTAAGCAAGTTCCCCGAGCTTGGAATGCCAAAATGGAAATCTTTCTTATTGCCACCAGATTTTCTATATGCCATTTTGATCCTAATGTTTATACCAAGAAAGTAGGAATCCATCTCATAATCCTTGTCCTTTATGTTGATGACCTTATCCTTACTAGTAGTGACTCAAAAAATTTAAACCATGTGAAAACCAGCCTTAAGAAGAAATTTGAAACGGTAGATTTAGAATTTTTGCACTATTTCCTTGGCCTCCAAGTTTTGCAAACCAATGAAGGAATTTTTCTTTGTCAATCTAAGTATGCTTGTGACCTTCTTCATTTCTTTCACATGGACGATTGTAAATCAATGCCTTCTCCCTTCCAGTCTAGAATCAAGCTTGTTTCCACCTTGTACCATTAGTTAGTTGGTAGCCTCTTATATTTGACTCATACCCGTCCTGATCATTCCTTTGATGTTGGTCTTATTGCTCAGTATATGAAAACACCCCATCAAATCCATTGGAAAGAAACTAAAAGGATACTTTGTTATGACCATGGTATAGTTTAGTTCAGGATACATTACAGTTTAGGGGGGAATCCTTTATTGGTTGGTTTCACTGATTTAGATTGGGCCAATGACCCTGATGATTAGAATTCTACTGCAGGTTATGTTTTCATCTGTAGCACACCTTTTCTGCTACAGTGTTTAAACTGTAGCGCACCCGCTGCGCCACTTTCTGATACTATGTTTAAACGATTTTAAAAGAAGACTATAATGCCACTCTATACACGTGTTATTCAATCCACATGCATTTAAGAAAATAAACACATTCAAGCTCAGAGTACACATATTGTTCACTACTATAATTTACAAACCATAGCATTTCATACTAATTCCTATACACAACGGAAATCATGATAACATAAGAAATAGAGTCATGCAATCTATGAGTAAAACATAAACAAATACTTATCTTTATCAATGGTAGTATATTCCACCAACCAAGTGCAGGCCTTCCACGAACCTCCCAGCCTTAGACCACACTGCTCATCATCTTAGCAGTGGGTCAGCCCCGAGATGGGACTAACCTCCACCCCAAGGCAAGGAATCCTAGCTAGGCTGAGGTTATAGGGAAAACAACACTTAGAATATGGAAGGATTCTTCCCAGGATGCCATCTTACACCCACTACTACCAGACTCTCATTCCCCACATGCCTGTTCCACCCGGGAGTATACACCTTCACAAGAACAGTCCATCGGTGCTAACCTCCCTCTCTGGGTCTCGACAACAGGCTGGATTAGGAAGTCTCAGATCCTGAAGTTGGTGCTGGACACTCTCTGGAAGAACCTCTTCCAACAACATCCACCTCCCTCACCTAGAGAGAGATCACACACAGGCTCAATTACCACCTGCACTAGACAAAAATTCACATGCAATCCATCTCTGCATGACCACTATATTCAACCGGGATACAGACTCAGACTTCTCAAACAAGCTCAGCAATGGCGGGAAGGTCTCTCAGTGTTGATTTTCGAAATTGCGTGAGAAGCAATTTCCGTAGGGAATTACACAGACTCTCTAGTGTAGAACGAGGAGGATGAACCGAGCTTTTCAGAAAATGAACACAGGATTTTTCCCATTGCAGAATTGCACGAGGGTCTCTTGCAGAGGTCACACCATTCACGCTCAGGACAATTCCGCTTCGAATGGAGGAAGAGAACCCTTTCTCACGGCTCACCCTGGCCGTTTATTCGCATGCATCAGGGTCTACACTTGTCACCCATGGCACTGCATGCGTTCCACCAGCACGCATCACCCTTATACGTCCTCCCTTGCCAACACTTAGGATAAAACACAATGCACATGTCTTTTTGGAATAATATTAAAATATTATTCCCAAACTTAAGCCCCTCCTAGGATTAGCCCCTACGCTCAACACTTAGCCCCTTTTCCCACCTTCCAGCCCCTAATTCCTTTCCCACTCTATGGATGCTTAGTCCCCCTTCACTCATTCATCGTGGTCGGTTTGCACATGGCAGTGCTTATATTTTTATTAATTGTTTTGCTTGATTACATTTACAACAACAGGCTCCTGACCTTCAACACTCAGGCTCTCTGGCCTAATTAAACACATAAGCCTCCAACTTATAGAAAACTTGGCTCACCAACCTACAAGTCTTAATTACAATTCCTTTCAGAACTTGGTTTACAATGGGGCTCGACCTTGGGGACACTACAATCCCCCTCCCCTTATTTTTGCACTGTCCTCAGTGCAACTTACACTGTCTCTGCAATCCTTTCAAAATTTTCAAAAAGATGAGGATACTCTGTCTGCATAACCTCTTCATTCAACCATGTCATGTCCTCAGGACCGTACCAGGTCCACTAGACCTTTACAAGTTCTATAGCTCGATTCCGGAGCTGTTTGCTTTTCCTGTCCAATATGCACACAGGATGCACTTGCAGGACACCCTCTGGTTCCACCTGAATCATATTCCAATCGATAACATGATTAGCATCGGGTACATATTTCTTAAGCAGTGAAACATGAAACAAATTATGTACAATCATAGATGCAGGTAATGCAAGCATGTATGCAACTGGCCCAATCCTTTCCAGGATCTCAAATGGCCCACAAAATCTTGCTGCCAACTTGGCGCAACTTCCCAGTCTCAGGGAACTCCTGTTAGTTTTCACTTTCAGGAAAACATGGTCACCCACTTTTAATTCTCTATGGGTTCTGTTACTATCAATGTAACTCTTCTGCATGTCCTAGGAAGCTTTTAGATTATGTTTAATTTTTATCATTTGATCTTCCATCTCTTTGAGCAGCTCAAGCCCAACTATTGCTATGTCAGTTGGATTATCCCAGCTCACTGGAGTGTTGCACTTTCTTCCATAAAGTGCTTCGAACGGGCTAATCTTCAATGACGCATGATACCCATTATTGTAGGCAAATTCTACCAAATGCAGGTAGTCTTTCCACCTTGATGGTTTATCCATCACATACATTCTTAGCATGTCTTCTATTACTCTGTTTACTCTCTTTGTCTGTCCATGAGACTCGGGATGATATGCCATGCTAAAGTTCACATTCGTTCCGAATCCTTTGAACAGTCCTTTCCAGAAATTCAAAGTGAATTTCGGGTCTCTATCAGACACAATTGTCTTAGGAATTCCATGCAAGCGTGCAACTTCTTTTAGGAAAATGTCAGCAACATCTGTTGCTCTGTGGGTGGTTTTCAGTGGAATAAAATGGGCAGCTTTAGTAAGCATTTCCACCACCACCATGATTGAATCATGTTGCTTCCTTGTTCTGGGCAATCCTGTGATAAAATCCATTGTTACCACATCCCATTTCCATTCAGGAATAGGTAAAGGCTGTAGCAACCCTGTTGGGTGTCTGTGCTCAGCCTTAACCTTTTGGCACTCCATACATCTAGCAATGTATTCTATGATTTCTTTCTTCAAACCCGACCAAAAATAATGGCTTTTGACTGCTGCCACAATCTTCTGATATCGAAGATGTCCAGCATAAGTCACGTTATGCATCTTCTTTAGAATTGCCAGCTTCAATTCTCGGACATTGGGTACATACACTCTGTTTTTATACAGAAGTAAACCATTAGTTCCCAAGGTGTAAATTTCCTTGGTCTGTGGTCTCTCACGCTGCTGTAGCTTTGCTACAAGATTTTTGTACTGCAAATCAACATTTGCAGCTTCCAAAATTCTGTCTTTCATCTCAATCTGGTACATGCTAATGGTTGTAGCATGTAATTCGTGCACTTTTCTGCTGAGTGCATCAGCCACCTTATTTTCTTTCCCTTTGATATGCTTGATATCAAAGTCATATTCGCACAGAAACTCTAGCCATCTGATTTGCCTGGCATTTAAGGTCGGTTGATCAAATAAATACATCAGACCGTTATGGTCTGTTCTCAAATTGAATCTCTTGCCCATGAGGTAATGTCTCCATTTCCTCAAGGTGTGGATGATTGTTGCCAACTCTAAATCGTGAGTGGCATAATTCTTCTCATGTTCCTTTAAATTTTGGGATTCATAACAAACTACAAATCCCTCTTGGCTGAGAACCCCTCCCAGCCCCTCCTTACATGCATCTGTGCACACTACGTAATCCTTGTTTGCATCTGCAATCTTCAGGATTGGAGCACTGGTTAGCAGCTGCTTCAATTGTTGGAATCTGCTCTCACATTCTTCAGTCCACTAGAACTTCTTCCCCTTCCTTTGCAAGGAAGTGATAGAATGAGCTATCCTTGAGAATCCAACTATAAACCTCCTATAGTAGCCTGCCAGACCCATAAAAGATCTAACTTCTGCCACATTCCTTGGTGCTGGCCATTCTTGAATAGCCTGTACCTTTTCAGGATCCACAACGATCCCTTCTTCAGATATAATATGTCCCAAGTAGTGGATCTGTCTTTGATAAAAAGAGAACTTGCTCAGTTTTGCGTACAGCTGGCATTCTCTCAACACCTGCAACACCATTCTCAGGTGTTTCTCATGTTCTTCCTCTGTATTGGAATACACCAAGATATCATCCAGGAAGACTATAACAAACTTGTCCAAATAATCTCTAAACACTCCATTCATTAAACAGATGAAAACAACAGGCGCGTTGGACAATCCAAACGGCACCACTGTGAACTCATAATGACCATACCTTGTTCTAAAGGTGGTCTTGTTGATGTCCTCATCCTTTATTCTCACTTGGTGATATCCTGATCGGAGATCTATTTTCGAAAATATTTTTGCATCTTTCAACTGATCAAAAAGATCATCAATCCTTGGCAGAGGATACTTGTTCTTGACAGTGACCTTATTCAACTGTCAAAAATCAATGCACAGCCTCAACGTCCCATCTTTCTTATTCACGAATAGGACTGGGGCTCCCCATGGTGACACACTGGGGTGAATGTAACCTTTCTTTAGTAGCTCTTCGAGCTGCAATTGCAACTCTTTCAACTCTGGCGTACTCATTCTATAAGGAGCTTTCGAAACTAGAGCTGCTCCTGGCATCAAATTTATAGAAAACTCGATGTCCCTCCTCGGAGGTAGTCCAGGTACCTTCTGAAATACATCCTTGAGCTCCTTGAGTACTTCATGATCTTCCAAATTCAATACTACATCTCGAGATGCTTCTTCCTCCCGAGTTGCATAAAATTGACAGCCTTTCCGGTAACATTTCTTCAGCTGCATGGCTGATATTTCCCTCACAGCCATGGCTCTGGGAATTCCTTGGAATATTACCTGATTTCCCTCTTCGTTCAGGAATGTAAACCTCTTGTTACGAAAATCCAGAAGGGCATGGTGTTGGTCCAACCAGTCCATCCCAATTAAGAAATCGTATGAGACTAAAGGCAGAATGTTCAATTCAGCCTTAGTGCTCATTCCTTTCATGTCCACTGAACAAGACTTAACCAATTCAGTGACCTTCCTCTTGGTCCCTGTGGCCAATTTCACTAACCAAGACTTCTCATGTTTGCTTCTCGTTAGATGCAAACTTTACACCACTCTAGGATCTACATAACTATGGCTAGCCCCTGAATCAATTATAATAACAAGTGGTTGGTTGTTGATCTTACCTTCCACTTCAATCATGTGTGATTGAAATTTTGCTTGCTTGTTGTCCAGGGCTGCATAGATCCTCGACATTTTGTTGCCCATATCATCAACTGTTTTAGCTTGCTGAACAGTATGGATAATTCTTTCCTTACCATTTTTATGGGGAAAATCTCTGTACTTGTGGTTTCCTTGATATCCCCAACTCTGAATGGGTGTCAGTCTCTGTATTTGTGCTTCCTCTTCAGTCCTTCTCGGCTCTCTAAATGATGTCTATCCCTGAAGATTGTTTCTGAAAAAGGAAGGCTTGGTTCCCTTCTGCCTCTGTTCCTTCTTAAACTTCCTATGATCATTCCAAGCCTTCCGAAGGATAGGCCTTTCTCCTTGCTATTCATACAAGCATTTCTCCTTTCTTATTGTTTTTTCCATGGTCTTAGGGTCATCATATTGAATCTTGTCACTCATGGAAGGTGGCAGTCCACTCAGATATCTCTGAATCTTGACAGCCTCATCTTTGATGAATGGAACATACTTCAGTAGTTCTAGGAAACTTTGTTCATACTCATCAATGGTCATACTGCCCAACTTGAGTTCGAAGAACTCCTTCATCTTTCTATCATAGTATCTTTTAGTCAGGTATTTCTTCTCAAAATACCTCTTAAATTCCTTCCAAGTGACCTCTTTCTCTCTGATGTGCTGCAACTGCACAAACTGATCCCACCACATGGATGCTTTTCCTTTCAGTTGGTACATTGCAATTCTTCCTTCTGCATGGGTAGAATAATTCTGCAATTGTAAGTATTTCTTCATGCCCAGCAACCATGTCTCGGCATCTTCCTCCTTATGTTCTCCATCAAATGTTGGAGGCTTAATATTGTTCATCTCTCCTTTCAATTCCTCCCTTCCAGATTTTCGATGTTTTCTGGTAGGGGATGGGCTTGGACTACTGTGTCTTCCTGTCAGAATGTCTTTGGGAGAGAATAAGATGTCAGCTTCCACTCCTCAACCTATTTCTTCTCCCAGGGGTTCTGCAACTCTTCGCCATACTTGAGTCTCTTCCCTTCTCAATTTTCTTCTTTATTCTTTCCAGGCTCTTCAAAAATTTTAAGTTTAATTCACCCTGTCGATCCCTGACTTTCATGAGCTTTTGACTATCATCTCGGCGAGCCTTGGCCTCTCTTTGCAATCCTTCAGTGATTTTCATTATGTGTCCTTCCTTATCCTTCTCTTTTCCATGCCCATTGGAGTTTGATCCTTCAACTCCCAGGTTAACATCCTTTCCTTCCTATTCGTCTTCTATTTCAGGGGTAATATGCATTTTTCCCCACTCCATACTCGACACTGTTTAACTGGAGTCCCGACCTCCATTGAACTCTGCACATGCACTATGCAATAAAATTCAAAGTTTGTCAGGCCATTACTCCTTCCGGAACAAGTCATAACATTTATAAGCCAATACGAACAAGAACGAAAGACATTTTGATTCCATTAAGTTTTCTGAGCTCTCGTTTGGTTTTGTAGTTTTCATGTTTTCGAAACTTTCATTTTCAGCACTTCAGAAATTCAGAACTTTGATATTCGGTCCATGAATATCCCACAGTTAGATATTCGTAACCAGAGTCACCCTTGTGCAACTCCCGATCTTGTGAGTTGATGAGTCGAAGACCCTCGACTCATTTCCTCTAACCGCCGATACCCGAGATGCGACACGGGTATATCGCCCTCCTCGCTAGCGTCTACTACGCATGACCATAGTCTAGGGCTAAGTGCTAGCACCCTTCACTATTTACACCTTCGTGAGTTGTGGCATCCAACCCTGGTGCCTCCCTTTCACGAAACCCCAAGAAGCAATGTTGACTTTTCTCCTCTCTTTCTCGCTACTTCGTGACTTCGCGAGTTTCAATGTTGAGCTCCCATGCCCTTATCTCGTGAATCCCCGAAATCGCAAATTACTTTATTCTCTGGGCCCACAGCATAGTTTTCGCCCTTCACCACCATGGCATGTGGTATGTTCAGGAGGGTCCACATCACTTTTAATGATGTCATCGGGTCCCACCACTCTCTCCTGTCTCCTCGACCCACTGGCATGTGGTACATCTCCATGTGTCCACGTCCATTCCTAGAAAAATCCTACAGTCAGATCTTTCTCAGATCTACGGTGCAGATCCTTTCGACATTTTGGGCTCTCAAACACTGATGCGCTCTAACTCCTGTTAGCCCTCCGGGCTAGACTCATGGTTCACAGGACCTCCCCTTATATGACCATAGTCATACCTCCTATTGGGGTATCGAACTTTCCAATGCCGAAACACATATGTCCTCAGGATTCATGATTCCCCAAACCCTGATTTCCCGATGGATGACTCTCCTTCCGGAACTTTCCCAACTGCCTCGATATCGGCCACGCGTCCCCAAAAATGAACGGTCCTCGCCGCTTCTCTCTATTTCGCGATTTCATGTTTTCAAATGTTCCAGGTGCCTTGTCTTTAGGATTCGTGAAACACCGAACCCCGATATGCTGATGGGCTCCTAATCTTGCCCACGTGTCCCAACTGATGGACGACTCAGATCCAATCTCAGAATTTCACAACTTGCGACTCCCCGATGACAAATTTTTATGTCAACTCAAAACCCCAGTAGCCGATATACCGATGGGTCACTCGATCTCCACCATGTGTCTCAACTATTGGATGGCTCGGATCAAATCTTGGGACTTCACCTGATGCAAGGTCAAAAACGCTCACCTATGTGAGTCCGGGTGTCCGGATCTCCGAACTGGACGATCGCACGACACACATCCTTCCTTAGACAGACGGTTCAGATTCCCTCTCGCTATTTCATAAATTGAAATGTCCCAACCTTCTCAACCTAGAGAACTCCGATATCCCTAACGCCGATATCCCGATAGGCCAACTCCTTTCAGGACTTTCACCCTCCTATTCACGAAGCTTTAAAACTTCGTGCAACTCTCTATTGATCTGATGGCTGTCGGGTAATTTTCTCAAGATCTGACGGCTCACAAGTCTTCGCCTTCCCTCCCGAACAGATCCTAGAGCTTCCACACCATCGGTGTGGAGTCCTCTCTCCCTTTGGACTCATACCACAATGGTTGTGGTTTCATAATGCCACTATACCTCCTAAGATTTAAAAACTCGTCAAGTAACTCCTTGACATTTTGGAGTAAACCAGGGTCCGAAATTGGCCTTCCAGACCCAATTTCCCCTCGCATTCTTGGTCCAAAGACCACTGTACTGGCCCATCTAGGCTCAGTGTCGAAACCTTGGCTCTGATACCAAACTGTAGCACACTTTTTCTTCTACAGTGTTTAAACTGTAGCGCACCCACTGCACCACTTTCTGATACTATGTTTAAACGCTCTGAAAAGAAGACTATAACGCCACTCTATACATGTGTTATTCAATCCACATGCATTTAAGAAAATAAACACATTCAAGCTCAGAGTACACATATTATTCACTGCTATAATTTACAAACCATAGCATTTCATACTAATTCCTATACACAGCGGAAATCATGATAACATAAGGAATAGAGTCATGCAATCTATGAGTAAAACATAAACAGATACTTATCTTTATCAATGGTAGTAGATTCCACCAACTAAGTGCAGGCCTTCCACGAACCTCCCAGCCTTAGACCACACTGCTCATCAGCTTAGCAGTGGGTCACCCCCAAGCTGGGACTAAGCTCCACCCCAAGGCAAGAAATCCTAGCTAGGTTGAGGTTACAGGGAAAACAACACTTAGAATCTTGAAGGATTCTTCCCAGGATGCCATCTTACGCCCACTACTACCAAACTCTCATTCCCCACATGCATGTTCCACCTGGGATTATACATCTTCACAAGCACAGTCCATTGATGCTAACCTCCTTCTCTGGGTCTCAGCAACAGGCCGGATTAGGACGTCTCAAAGCCTGAAGCTGGTGTTGGACACTCTATGGAAGAACCTCTTCCAACAACATCCACTTCCCTCACCTAGAGAGAGATCACACACAGGCTCAATTACCACCTACACTGGACAAAAATTCACATGCAATCCATCTCTGCATGACCACTACAGTCAACCGGGATATAGAATCGGACTTCTCAAACAAGCTCAGCAATGGCGGCAAGGTCTCTTGGTGTTGATTTTTGAAATTGCGTGAGAAGCAATTTCAACAGGGAATTACACAGACTCTCTAGTGCAGAACAGGGAGGATGAACCAGGCTTTTCAGAAAATGAACACAGGCTTTTTCCCGTTGCAGAATTGCACGAGGGTCTCTTGCATAGGTCACACCGTTCACACTCAAGATAGTTCCGATTCGAATGGAGGAAGAGAACCCTTTCTCACGGCTCACCCTGGCTGTTTATTCGCATGCATCAGGGTCGACACTTGTCACCCATGGCACTGCATGCATTCCATGTGGGGGAGTGCAGAGGGGGGTACCCCCTCTGCGGGTTTCGGGGGGGCTATCCCCTTGGATGGGGGGTCTGGGGGCAAGCGGGCCCCCAACAGGGGCAGCGTCCCTCGACGGGGGTTTGGGGGAGAAACCCCCGAAGCAAAAATTGCCTTGTAAAAGTATATTGTAATTTCATTTTAAATCTAGACCATTCATTATAAGGTCGCAGATCTAATGATAGAGATTATGTTAGGGTTTTTTTTCCCTAGAATGCAACCCTCTTTTATGAGGGAAATGTATTGCGGCTATGTATGTTGGCGAGTATTGTATTCTGGGAGAGGAGACTGTGAGAGAAAGAAGAGGAAGTTACAACGGGTTTTGTTGTAGGTTGTATCCCTTCATTTTGTTGGATAATAATAAAGAAAGGACCTTGCAATTTCTCTGGTGGACGTAGCCCACACTGGGTGAACCACGTAAATCTGTGTCTC
>JZKD02S0767672.1:1618528-1630115 GCA_000966675.3 Picea glauca
GACTAGGAGGTATAATTACAACTAATGGCCTAAATCCGACATAAATAAAATAACATTACTAATATAATATGCCCCAATTAAGGGGTAATGAGCCAATATTAGGGCTTAACAAAATGTTTCAGAAGAGATTCTTACCCAATCCCTTTCAAATCCCATGCCACATGGGCATGGATTTTGTTTTTTACATGTCTGGCTTCCAACACCTTTCTGATATTACCTCATCAGTGGTGTTCTATGGGGAATCCTAAGGTATCTTCATCAATTATTTAATCAAAAACCTCCTTGTATTTGCCCTCTACTTGAGGTTGTCCACCATTGGCAGTTGTTCTTCCCCAACAAATCCAATCCTTTCCTACACATAACAAGCATAATCATATTCACAATTATATCATCTATCATGTCAAATAAAAACACATGTACTACAACACTTAATTGAGAAAAACATTCTTAGATGTTCTCCAACATATCTATATGCACTATATCACATTGTCCTCAATGTTTTCATGAGTGCAAACACAATCAACATTTTTGTTGTATTTACTTTTATAGAGTCTATCAACTCGCTAATTCAATTGCATAAACCATGACATTAAAGTATCAATCCAAGGTTTGTAATCTTAGAGGAATATCACTATATGTGAAGAGAGTAGTTTGAATATCAATCTTAACTCTAAATGAACACTTTCAAGAAACACCACAAAATTCTTTCATAAACTAACTAAACCTACTCCTTCAAATATTCATAATCTCAATGGTAGAAAATTAGGTCACAAAGGGAATTTGTCTCAAAGTAATGAAAACAATCTTTGTGACAAGACTCAACTTAACTATGAACTTTTTAAAGGGATTTATGTGCATCTAAGAAAGTGAATTTCAAATTCTTAAAGAATTCTAAAGTCCTCAATTTATTATCCATAGTTTCTTTGGTAAAAATCAGGTTATAGGATGAAGTTTGCTTCTCCCAATAATGAGTTGTGGTTGTCACAATTAATTGGTAAAAATTCAGATTGTAAAGTGTAGTGATCTTTACATGGTACTCTGAAAATTGTGCAATTTAAATGACTCAACAAAGAGGGATACTTCCTGCAACAATACCCTACTAAATTCTGAGAAAATATTGTGAGGAGGATGCAAAATAATTCTAATCAAAATCCTAAATAATTTAACTTCAATGCAAAGCAACTCTAATCTCTTTAACCCACATTTTTCATAGTCTTCAATGGTTGAAAAACATGTTGTGGAAGGAACGTGTCATAACATTTTATGACTTTACAACAATTCTCCCTTTTGACTTATGTAATTTATTTTTTCATAGTCTTCAATGGTTGAAAAACATGTTGTGGAAGGAACGTGTCATAACATTTTATGACTTTACAACAATTCTCCCTTTTGACTTATGTAATTTATGGATTTAATAGAAGATCTCACAATTCATTCCAATGCTATTTCAAAGACGAAAATTTCTGAAATAAAAATAAAAGAGTTGTTTAAAGGAAATGAAAACAATAAAGTATTTACCAGCATACCACAATTGAAATTGAAGAAGCAAAAAATAAAAACTTTGAATAGCAATATATAACTGTAGAATTGACCATTGCAAGGGGGACCTTTCAAGATTTGGTGTATACACAGAACAACAAACTAGATGGAGGAAACCAAAACCTTTGTATGAACCATACAAAGTTCAGCTACAATATGTTCATAAACTTCTCCAATTTGAATCCCCTATTGCCTTGAATTTTTGGCACATTTATACATGAGAAAGTGTAACTAATTTAGCCTAGAATACCTCTTGGATGGTCAACATATATGAACGACCCCCTTAGGATGCTAGATCAACCCTTAGATGAGAGATTTTCTCCAGAAATTGTGAGGAAATCCAATTATGTTATTGTTGCTATTCTCTTGCTTGTAACAACCACATGTTTGACCAACATTGACCAATGACCTCTGAGTGGTTTCCCACGCTCCAAAATCTCATTAATCATGGTGTAAATGATAGGAAAAAACCCATATTTTCATTTTCTCAAAATTTGACCTGCAAATATGCTAAGCTCAGAGCAATTATAGGAAAAATTCACTTCTCACAAAAAATTAAGATTTTGATAATTTTTCTTATTAAATAGAAAATAGAGAAAAAATTAATAATTTACCTTTTATGTCCTTTATTGATCCTAAGTTTAGTGTAAATAGTTACAAAATGCCAAAAATACAGGAAAGGAGTGGTAAAAATAGTGTGTATGTTAGTTTTTATGTCAAAAAGACGAACCCAACATCTCCCCCACACTTAATCTTTTTTATGTCCCATATACAAAATCAAAACTTAAAAATTATCTTTATCTTTTAGTTTCAATTCCCTTCTGATTTCTTCCTTAGCTTATTGCTTCCTAATGACTGCCTTGTTTCCAGAATCTTCCCTTGAGTGGTTGTTGCAAGCTCTTCTTTTAGCTTCTTTACTTCATCTTTTAACTAATCATTTTCTTTGACAATCATTGCCATGTTCTTTTTGAGTATCTCATTCTCATCCTTTATGTGGGAGTCTAGGAATTTTAACTCCATTACTTCAGCCTTCAATTTCTTTACCTCTTTCTTCTTCTTCCTCGATTTTTATTTTGTCATCCATGTAGAGATTGGTACTTGATCTTCTGGATTTGTTGATTAAGATGCATCTTTTGTAGAATTTTTATTAATGGACAACGTTTCTCTTGCTACCCTTTCCTTGTTTTCCACATATTCATATCCCTCTAGTATGCTTGGATCAAGTTCAAGAGTAGGTTTCCTTTGAAACCTGGTTCTTGTAATCTTTGTTATCTTATCAAATCATGGTTGCCTTTGTTCCCTTATTTCTTTGTCCTTTTCAAGCTTCTTTTTCATATCCCTTGTCATCTTTATTGGTATGGTAGATTATGTTGTGTGTTTGCTTACCTTCTTTTTGTTTTTGTTTTTCCTTGGTTGTACATAAAGCTCTTGTTGCTTTGTTGCCTCATGTTATTCTGATGCTTCTTGAGAAATTTTTCTAGATGCATGTTCTTCAATTCCTTGTTTTGAAAGTTCACACTTCACAACTAATTTAATTAGGCCATGATGATACAAGGACCTCTCAACATTTTTAGTTTGTCTTTGGATATACTTGTCCATTTTAGTAAGGCTATTCAATAGATAATATGGCATATTTAATGGTTGTTTATCATTCAAGTGCATTAGTAACCTGATGTGATAGAGAAAGATGAGGCTAAATATCCCTTCACATGTGATAAATTTTTGAATGAGGAATGATAGATCCTTCCAGGGATCCTTGAGCCAAGTTCTAGGCACTCCAGAGATCCAATTCAATTCTCTCTTATTCTCTAGCATTTATGGAATCCAAGCATATGCCTTTATGGGGTTGTTTTTAAACCAGTTTTCTCCAATTTGTAGTATCCCAACGATCTCAAACAAAGAGTTTTCAAAGATATGAAGTATAATATTTCCGATGTGATCACGCTCTCCATCGAAGCTATTGGAAAATTCCGTAGTTATACCTGAGTTATGACCTGCAAAATTCCTAAACAAATCAAGCCAGCCTGCTCTAGTTAATATTTCTTCATAGTCTTCATGGACCCCAAACAAACTGACCTCATATGGTTCATTTCTCATAGCCATTTGAAATTCTTCTAAACTCAGGAATTTGCAATTATCTTAAAAAAGTCTTGATTTTTCTCAGTCTTTAAGATTATTTTTGTTGTTCTATATATTTTTTAGAAACCCTCCTTAAAGAATGTTCTGAAAATCTAATCTTTGTGCTTTTGGTTTGCGGATTTGAATAGGAATTTACACTTCATATTTTTTGTTTTTTTTAGAATAAATTGCAGGTAAAGAATACCTATGTTTAGTGTTCGATTCTATGATTTTTGTGTTCCCTGGTTGGCCTCCAAACCTATACCTTCACAATTGATATCTTCAACCTAAAATTCTTCCTTTCTCCTTGCAAATTAGTGGCTTGATTGGTCACCTTTAGCTTGGATGCCTCCTCCTGTAAATTGCCTCTTATTCTTAAAACACATTCTGTCCGAAAATTGTATGAAATTTGAATTCTAACAGTGTGCCCTTCAAAACCTGGTGTACTTCAAAATTAAAATTATTTCTTGCTGCCGATTGAGCCTCTTTTGCTAGCACGCTATTTTATCCATATATCCTCTATGGTGATTTTGTTGCAGTCTTGAAAAACCCTCTATTTTCGAATTCCAAATTCGAACTCATCCAATTTTGCAATTGGACTCTTTGTTGAAACGTTCTCATATACCTCATGGTTTGCTTCTTTTCTATTTGCAGTCAATGGAACTTTCAACTTTTCGGATTCTGAATTGATTCATATTGTTTCTTAAACTCTTCGTTTCCAACCTTGAATTCTCATCTATGTATGTGATTTCGTAATCTTTGCAATAGTGTTTTTTGAAGCCTTCACAAATTTTAAATTATTGGTTCAACAGTTTGCATAATTCGAGGACTTTACCAAATATAGTGAGTTCTTGTAAGAAGGTATATTGGGTCATACAACCATAGGTGTGATTTTGGTATTCAAAATTAAATTAGGGGATAGGATATATGTAGGGAAATAAATATAATAAAATTTAGAGAAGTATAGAATGATGGATATGGAGGAATGGAATAAAAAGGAATAGGTGCATAGTTGTAGAAGGATGGTAGTATAGGAATGAAGGTGTAATGATGGATAGTGTAGGAAGTGTAATGATAGGTAGTGTGAATTGATAGGAATCATAGGAATGGTAGTGAAATGATAGGTAGTGTAGAAATGAAAAAAAAAATACCATAAAGGATTTTCAAAAAGTAATTTGTAGTTTATATTCTAGTTTCTAAGTAATAAAACAAAAAAATTATTAAACCTTGGTGTACCAAATACTAATGCAACTTGAAATGTTCCTCTGATGTTTGCAGGTTGCATGAACATTGTTGGATTGTCTGCTCCTTAGATTTTCTTACTAAATGCATGTTGTTTAGGTGTCTTTATTCACTGATTATGTTGTATATTTACCTTTGGATGTCTGCAACTTTAATGTTTCCTTATTACTGTTGTACATCAAAATCATTTTATTGAGTATTTATGTTAATCTGTATGATGAACTTGTGAGACTAGCATTAGTTACAAAAATGCCAAATTTATAACAGCTTACAAGTATAACATTTGAATAATTAAATTGTTGTTCCTTTATGTAGAACAAAAATTAAAAATATCTTATTTTGAACACTCAAGAATAAAATCATATTTTCTTTCTAGAATTGACCATTTGAAAAACTAAACTTTCTAATAAACAAAGAAGACCATGTTGTTGATGAAATGTTTTAAAAATGGCCTCTAAAATATGATGTTTGAATTCTTGTCTTCATTGTATTCCACATTTCTGAACTATTATAAGATCTAGGTGGTTCCTATAGTTATTTGAAAAAAAACTCAATGTGAATTGTTGTCTTCCAGTCATGAAAAAAAACTTATCATGCCACCTTGTCCTTTCTTGTTGAATTAATATATTTTGTTGTAAGGCATCTTGCCTGATCTCATCTAATTTATTCATTTGTTGAACCCTTTGCTTTTGAACCTCAATCAAATCCATTCCTTGTTCTACTACTAATTTGAAAGTTTTAACTTGAAATTCAATTGGAAGGAGGACTTTCCTACCTTACACTAGTTCATAGGGAGTGAAACTAGTATTCTCTACCCAACCCTTCCGATGGATTCGAACTATCTTGCTCATGATTTCTTCCAAAACTTTATTCGTTGACTCCACTTTTCCATTAGCCCGTGGATGGTAAGGAGATGATTTTGTATGCTTGATTTTGTATTTCTCAATGATTCCCTTCACAAGTCTTCAATTGAAATGTGCTCCTTGGTATGTAACTATTTCTCATAACACTCCAAATCTGATGAAGATGTATTCAAATAGGAAATTGGCTACATCTTTCTCAGTTGCTCTTGTTAGGGCCTTTTCCTTAACCCACTTGGTAACATAATCAGTACATACCGGGATGTACCTCTTTCCATGTAACATGGGATCAATAGGTCCTACAAAGTCCAAATCCCACTTCTCAAAAGGTTCAATGAGAACCTATGGTTGGAGGGGCATCTCATCAGTTGTTGTTGGTCATCCTATTCTTTGATAGCTATCACAACTTCTCACATACTTTTTGGCATCTCTAAACAGAGTTGGCCAATATCATTCGACACGAAGGAATTTATAAGTTGTTCATTTATCTGTAAAATTCCCGCCACGTGGTTCATCATGACAAGATTTTAAAATATCAAAGAACTTATCTTCCCTAACACATATACGTGTTATCAAATCATCTCCAGCATAGAAAATTTCTCCCTTGATCCAAGAATATCTAACACTTTCTTTGATAACCTTCTTCTCTCTTGGTCAAAAGTTCTTTGGTAATTTCCTTGGCGTTATATAATTATCTACATATGAAAACCATGGGGATTTACTAGATATAGAAAACAAATTTTCATCTGGAAAATAATTTTCTACTACAACACTCTCACTGGGATTATTAAGTCATGAAAGAAAGTTTGCTAGTTGATTGTTCTTTTCAGGTCGGTCTATGACAGTAAAACTAAATTCCTGCAACAATAACAACCATATTGTTATTATACCATTTGTAATAGGTTTATTCATTAAGTATCTTATGGAAGAATGGTCTGTATGGACAAAGACTATTGGATAGTTGGTTGTCATTGATGTCAACCCTTGGAGAAGTCTGTAATCCATAGAGATTTGGTTGAGATTGATTATGAGTTAGTCGTCATTGATGGAGTGGTTGATGTCAGTACATGTGATGGGTGCATTTTATGAAGTCTACATGAATCCCCAAAGATGTGGTTATGAGACCCTAAGTTGTTTGAGGAATAAGGTCATGAAGGACAAGGTAAATGCAGGAAAGACACCCATAGATGGATAGTCCTTGTCGTGTCATTTCCAGTGATAGCTGGTACGCCATGTGGTTCCTCATGATTAGGGATATATGGCCTTGTGAAGTGAGAATCCCCAAAGAATGGTCAAGAATCCCCTAATTGGTTACAAGTCATTATTGAAAGGGTAAAGGGGTTGTGACAAGAAAGTAATAGAAGCACTAAGATTAAGGAAATAGGTTACTATGAAAAAGTATATAAACACCTCAAGGAGTCTTTCATAAGTACACACACACTTACATTGAATATCTATCTTGTGAGAATGTTATGGTCTAATATTTTTGTCTATTAGTAAATATTATGACAAGTCTAAGGTAGAGGAGAAGGTGTGAAGAAATAATGAAAGTTTCAGAGCTATAGAGTGCTAGGGCATCTATATAACCCTAATTGAGAAGTCCCTCGTGGGTCAGCTTAAAGGTTTCACGCAAGGCACCCCCGCAGGTTGCCTAAGGGATGTCATGCGAGGCCCAACATGATAGGGAGTCTTACTCCCACGAGGCTAAGACAAATTTGGTACAGATGTTGGTACGAGGATGTTGAAGGTTGTGGAAGAGTTACAGTTCATTGTTATAGTACAACATGTTAGTTATAGGTTATAAGTATTTTTATATGATTATATCTTATGCTTGGTGATGGTATGGCACATGATTGAGAGGCATGTCTTGTTGATGCATGGTACATATTGGTAATATTGTATGGTTTATTGATTAGTAGTGCATATTGGTAGTGTGGGCCACCCTGGGGCTGCACGACCTCTCGGTCTAGGATCACTCAATCACTTGAGTCGAATCGACTCTTCGGTCCCTACTGGAACCCAATTCAATTTTCACAAGTCCCTCTTTCTCCAAATTATAGGTTCTATCAAACCCACTGGCTCTTTCTTGGCCCCTTTGAGTAAATTTAACAACAGGCACTATCTCTCTATTCTAGGCCCCTTCTCCCATATGACCTCGGGTTGTGACCCAGGGCTAAACCTTGAAAGTCACTTCTAACTTCGGGCTTTTCCCTTTTTCACAACAAAAAACTCCTTTTCCCCACCGAACTTTGAATCGATGAAAAAAACTGGCATGAGAATCAATGGTCCTCGTCACTTCTTTAGGTCAACGACCCTTAATGCTTTGATCTTCGGGAGTCTTTCTGCTTTGATCTCCCCTTTCTTCTGGAGAACCTCTTCTACAAAATACATGGATGTCCTCCACGTGTCCTTCTGGATCTAATGGTCCATATCTACTTCTCTCTTTGCAAATTCATGAAAATTACCCTTTTCTGCACGCAATATTTATGAAGTACTTCCTCACGAACCCTCGAATCTACTGCCATGTAATTCATTATGATCAATGTTTAGGATCTACTCTGGGCTTCAGAGTTTCGACAGTCTTGTGCCCCACTCAACTAAAAAATCCTAGAGAGCGGTTTATCCGGAGATCTAGATATTTTACCGCCTGTCTCTCTTAACGATGAACGATCCCGCTTGGCTTCAGGATTTCGACACTTTGTTGCCCTGTCCTTCTGTCAATGTCTAGACTTTGATCTGATGTTCTAGATATCTCATCCCATAGTTGATCTATCAGTTGTTGTATCTCCTAAACTTAATCTCTAGCTCCCCCCCGAAATTTGGAAAATCACCTAAGTATCAAAGGTTGCGACCTTTGATATTCTTCATGTGAACCCAAATGTCGGGTCTCGGAAGTGCTTTTCCTCCTGAGATTGTAAGGTGAGATTTATTTACCTTTGGCTCACTCCTTGCACTTGGCTGACCCTTTAGATGGCTTCTCGCAACACTTGTCTAAGTGTTGGCATGGTGCACTCTTTGCACAGGTCTTACTCCTAATTCCTGAAATCCTTCAAGTTCACCAAAGAAACTCCTACATCCTCTCAATGCACACTTGTAGAGCTTCCTTCCCCAGATTTCTCAGTAACTCTGGGTCTTCCTCAAATTATCCAACACTTTAGAACGTGTTGGTTCTATGCACTCCTTGCATTTTCTCAATGCCCTCCTGGAAGAGTTATACAGAGAGATTTTAGCAACTCTGTGTTGCGTCCACTTCTGCGCATATTTTCCTCCAAGGTATTCAACAACCTGGAGGCTCCTTTCTGAGTATGTGAATTATCCTAGTGTGCCCACCTGGCACGTTCTTCCCTCACTCGAAAGAGTTCAACTATGAACTCCTTATGTTGGCTCACAAAGTTTCAACACTATGTCGCATACTCCTTGTGTTTAGCCTGATGACCCATAACAACTCGAAAAACTCTCAAATGGATAGAGAATTATACCCTTACCCCTGCAGATGAAATATACCATACATATACAACATATACATGCACAACACACAGATAACATTCATCAGACACATAAACACACCAAAAACTCATAGGCAGGAAAAACTGCTTCTTTTGCATTAATTTGAGTGTTAATTATACTTTATGAGCTTAGAATGCAATTGAGTCTCGAATCTCAACTCTCTGTTTGGATTACAAATATTTACAATCAATCTTCAATAGCCTCTCAACAACCTCCCAACCTCTTCTACTGAGTGTATGTTACAAAAATTTATACAAGAGGGGCTTGACGAACTTTCCCTCCAAGCTACACTAGTGGTGTCTAATCACCATCAAAATGCTTATCTAATGATGTAGATTACAATGAGTGGAAATCTAGTCTGAATCGGATCTAGATCCTTCCTACCATCAGCCACTTAAGGCGACCTCATATATAGCCTGTGCGAAGGCATGACTTGGCTCTTCCAGCCTGACAAGATTTAATTGCATTAATTACATTTAAATTTAGAGGGAAAAATGAGAGGGATGGTGCCTCTCCTCTCCTTGAATGCACATCAATGTGCAGAATGGCTAGCACGTGTTGAGGTGGAGTGATGCTCATGCATCACACTCCACTGCTGCGAAACTTCATGAGCTTCCCAGCTCTATTTAAATCCTCTTGGATGACAAACTTTCCCTTGGAGTTGTCTTCCTTCTCCTCTTCTTTGTTTCTTCTGTCATTGTCCTGCTACTCGTGCAGGTCCTCCTCTATTCAATTTCCCTCTGCTAAAAAATTATTTTGCTAACTTCATCATCAACGTCCTTATCTCCTCTATGGATCCTTCCAACTACTCTATTGGTTGGGTCTCCTTATGTAGTCTACTCGACTGTAACTCCTCTTCCTCATACACATCAGAGGGCAGATTGTCCTAATCCCCCATGTTGTTTTCTTCCCATGTGGCATTGACTTTCTACTCTACTGTAGACTCCAATTCCATAGGCCCATCACTGAGCTATTGCTCAACTATCTCTTCTGACAGATTATCTTCTTCCATTTCCTCTTATGATGGTTCCACTCTAGATTCCTCCAACTGCTCCTAATGTTGGCACATTTCCTCTGACTTGGCTATCTCCTGGCAACCATATTCTGGTTTTGGATTATCCAACCAATCCTCCAACATCTTCAACTCCATCTCCCACTGAGTGAGCAACTCAACTGTGTGCTCCTCTTCTGCTGGGGTAGACTTCAATATCTGCTCCCTCTCCTCTATGAAAGTCTCAGCTTGTTGTCCTTTTGTTTAAGTTGCACCTGCAACTTGTGCATTGGCCTTTGTTGAGTTAATTGGAAGGAATATCTCAATTCCCCCAATGATTAGAATACTCCTCTAATCCTTCTCTTTGGTGACAGAAGTATTTAACTTCTCATCATCTTCATTCACATGGTTTGTAGCTCCACATGAATCTTCATATGGATGAGGCATTTATTCTACCTCTTTTCCATCTGTCAACATCCCTTGCTTACATGAACTCTCAGCTGGGCTCATCTCTTCTCCCTTGCCCACCTAGAAAATTGGGGTTTCTCCTTTGCCCTCCTGGCAGTTTATGAGATCGACTGATCTCTTCTCATTGCCCACCTGGCAACCTACAAGATCTCTGCCATATCTCTTTCCCTCATCACTGAGGTTTTCAAAATGCCTCAGCCACCTTTTTAACACCTGTTGCTACCTTATGACCAACAAATTTTAAATAGGCCACCTCGCTTCCCTTTTCAGAGGCCATTCATACCTCCAGTGTACCTTTTCCTCATGCTGTATATTCAATGCTAGCTTCTCCATTTCTTCTCAAATTTCACTGAGCTCCTTGTCAATTTACACTTTTCTCTTTCACTGGCAGTATTCTCCTCGATCACACTTATGGATTTCAGTAACCATCCTTCTTGCTTCACCTGCAGCCCACCTGGCTGTCTACCATCTGTTGTATGCCTTGCAACAATATTTACAGAGCATCACACTTTGTCTCCCTTCACCTGTTGTGTACAGGAGAAATTAAGCTCTGACACTACTTGATGTAGTCATATTGTCTCATCTGCCTATAGAAATAAATTTTTTGGCTCTGATACCACTTGGCGCAGGTCTCCTAGGGGTTGCACGACCTCCCTGTCTAGGATCTCTCAATCAATTGAGTCAAATTAATTGTTTGGTCCTTGCTCGAACCCAATTCAATTTCCATAGGTGCCTCTTTCTCTAAAGTGCAGGTTCTATCAAACCCATGGGCTTTTTCTTGGCCACTTTGAGGAAATTTAACAACAAGTGCTAGATCTCTATGCTAGGCCCCTTCTCCCATATGAATTCAGGATGTGACCCG
>JZKD02S0767672.1:1660170-1670908 GCA_000966675.3 Picea glauca
TTTGTTTATTTGAATGTTTTGAAAAAAACCTCTTTTTATTTCTTAACAAACCTACCCTTACTATCCCTATGTATATTCATGCAAATCACACATGACTAAATCTATTCATGAAAATATAAAAGATTTCAAAACTATTTTTTTTTCCTCCCTGGAAATGACGCCAAAAATGTCATCTCACTAATTCAATTTCATAAACTAGGACATTAAAGTATCAATCCAAGGTTTGTAATCTTATAGGAACATCACTATATGTGAAGTTTGAAAATCAATCTTAACTCTAAATGAGCACTTTCAAGCAATACCAAAAAATGCTTTCGTAAACTAATTAAAACTATTCCTCCAAATATTCACAATCTCAATGGTAGACAATTAGGTCGCAAAGGGAATTTGTCTCAAATTAATGAAAACAATCTTTGTGACATGAATTAGCTTAACTATGGAATTCTTAAAGGGATTTATGTGCATCTAAGAAATCAAATTTCAAATTCTTAAAGAATGATAAAGTCCTTAATTTATCATCCACAATTTCTTTGGTCAAAAATCAAGTTATAGGATGAAGTTTGTTTCTCCCAATAATGAGTTGTCGTTGTTACAATTCATTGGTAAAAATTCTGATTGTAAAGTGTAGTGATATTTACAATGGTACTCTGAAAATTGTGCAATTTAAGTGACTCAACATAGAGGGATCATTCCTACAATAATACCTTGTTAAACTGTGAGAAAATATTGTGAGGAGGATGCAAAATAATTATAATCAAAATCATGAAGAATTTAACTTCAATGCAAAACAATTTTAATCTCTTTAGCCCACATTTGTCATAGTCTTGAATGGTTGAAAAATAGGATGTATTAGGAACATGTCATAACCCTTTATGAATTCACAACAATACTCCCTTTTGACTTATAAAATTTATAGATTCAAGAGAAGATCTCAAAATTCATTCCAATGCTATTTCAAAGATAAAAATTTCTGAAATTAAAATAAAAATAAAATAGTTGTTTAAGAGAAATGAAAACGATAAAGTATTTACCAACATACCACAATTGAAGAAGGAGAAAATAAAAACTTTGTACAACAATATACAACTATAGAATTGACCATTGCAAGGGGGGGCTTCCAAGCTTTTGTGTATGCACAAAACAACAAACTATATGGAGGAAACCAAAACCTTTGTATTGACCATAAAATTTCAGCTACAATATGTTAATAAACTTCTATAATTTGAATCCCCTATTTCCTTGATGTTTTGGCACATTTATACATGAGAAAGTGTAACTAATCTAGCCAAGAAGCCCTCTTGGATGGTCAGTATATCTGAATGACCTCCTTAGTATTTTGGATCGACCCTCAGATGAGATATTTTCTCCATAAATCATGAGGAAATCTAATTATGTTATTGTTTCTATTCTTTTGCTTATAATAGCCACGTGTTTGACCAGCATGGACCAACAACCTCCAAGTAGTTTCACATGCTCCTAAAGCTCATTAACCATGGTGTAAATGTTGGGAACAAAACCAATATTTTTATTTTCTCCAATTCGACCTGCAAATATGCTAAGTTCAAAGTAATCACAAGAAAAATTCACTTCTTGTAATAATGTTGATAAATATTCAAAATTTTGACATTTTTTCTTATTAAATAGAAAATAGAGACAAAACTAACAATTTACCTTTTATATCCTTTATTGATCCCGAGTCTAGCGAAAATAGGTACAAAATGCCAAAAATGGAGGAAAGGAGTGGTAAAAATAGGGCGTGTATGTTAGTTTTTATGAAAAAAAGGTGAAACCAACACAACCAACACCATTTTTATATTGGAACCATATATCCATAACTAGCACATTAGTTTTTCTCGTCTCAGAGAAACACAATAAACAATAAGAAAGGAGTCAAGGGATTTTTCCTTTTTCCAAATCCTTGCATAGTCTAGGATTTTCAACTTAACCAGACTATTTCCAAGGCCTCTCTACCTTTGCACAACATGGACGAACCAATATTGTTCATTTAATTATATATATTAATTTCTTTTCCTTTTCTTTCACAATTTTTCTTTTAAGGCATACAACTCTACTAACAAAATCAGAGTTTTGGAGTGAGAGAAATGTGCTTCCTTTTCTCCATCTTTGCGTTTGCAATCTATCCCTTTTGGGATCTTCCTGCTCTATTCCTTGATCATTCTACATCAAGTTCATATTGACCTATCGTAGTGTTGGTTGTGGAGCCTAATTATCTTCTTGATTTATAGGTCTTTTACTTTCAACCGTGTTTATACCCCATGAAGTATTTACACCCCAGAAGTATGTACACTCTTCCACCCGGGGGAGTGCAGAGGGGGGGTACCCCCTCTACGGGGTCCGAGGGGCCTATCCCCTCGACTGGGGGCTTTGGGGGCGAAGCCCCCAAAGAAAAAATTTCCTTGCAAAAGTATATTGTAATTTCATTGTAAATCCAGACCGTTCATTATAAGGTCGTAGATCTAATGGTAGAGATTATGTTAGGGTTTTTTTCCCTAGAAGGCAACCCTCTTTTATGAGGGAACTGTATTGTGGCTATGGATGATGGTGAATATTGTATTCTAAGAGAGGAGACTGTGAGAGAAAGAAGAGGAAGTTACAATGGGTTTTGGTGTAGGTTGTATCCCTTCATTTGCTTGATAATAATAAAGGAAGGACCTGGCAATTTCTCTGGTGGACGTAGCCCACACTGGGTGAACCATGTAAATCTGTGTCTCTCTTGTATTATGTGTCTTCTATGTTTTGTTTATGCATTTGTTTTATTTTATTTCTCCGCGGTCCTGTTTTTCTAACACGTAGATGTAATAACATACTAAAAAATCACAATTAGCTCATAATATAATTATAAATAAGTTCATTATGCACATTAGTCACTAAATCAGAATTAAAAACATTTAACATTTCATTTGTATGTCCTCCACTCATGAATTATATTTTTAAAATGTGATTCTTGATTCTTTTGCAAATAGACTTTGCAGTCTACTGCCTAATTTTATAGTAGTCATTAATGTTATGGCTTTGTTCTCTTGAAAAAATTTCTACATAGTTCCTCCACATGGAACCATCTTAGCATGAAAATTCCTTGTTTCACATCCATCATTACTTGAAATGCTCTCAACGCATGAGTTAGCATCAGCTTTACCATTTATGTTGTTTACCCAATATTCCATGAGTGTAAAAATGCATACATTCAACTACACATTCAAACATGTGGATCTATTTACACTCATTTTTCATTCATAATGTGGTTTTATGCACTTAAACACATGCATCAACATAGTGTGTGTGTCCACCATAGGCACACTTTAAAATTTCGCATGCACATTTATTTAAATTATTTAACTCATGATTGTTCACAATCATTCACATGAAAACCTTAAAAGCATCATCATAGTCATATTGTCTTCTTTCATAAAAATAGAGCATTCTTTTTCATTTACTCTTTCAACAATTTACACCATCTCTTTCTAAGGAATGAAGTACACCCTCCTTAAGATAGTGTTCAAACAAAACGTTGAAAACTCTTCAAGATAGAGTTATATATGTATTCATATCATCATCTAATCCAAACAAGTACAAATATTGCCTCACATCTCACTTATTCATATCTCCATTCATATTAGGAAACCCTATAACACGTTCAATTCATGTACTAGAGCATATACATACATACATATATATTCAACATGTAAGTTCATTGCTTGTACCTTTTCCATGTCATTCACACACACTAGCATTTTTTATTTACTGTCATCCCTTCCTAAGATTTTACACGCATTCATCTGACAAGTATCATAGGGATTATGTTTCCCTCTTTTCATGGCAACAACTAGCAAGCAATCACTCTTTCTCATCTGTTATAAAAGCATCACAAAATCAAAAAATAAAAATATGTAATTACAACATTACCAATGATAGCAAATTGCCAATCCATATCTCTCTTCACATCTCAAACCATTCTTGGTCAACAAAACTTTACCAAAGGAAAATTTTCCTAAATCCCCTCTAACTGTTACTTGAGCATACTAAGTTGTACCTATATGGCTATCATCCCTCTCTGGATGTTATCTAATTCATTGGTCTTCAAGGAAGTGTCCAAACACTCCCTTTACCATATTTTGGATTAGCACTTTACTGATCCTTTGCCTTGTATTCATAAGGCTGTAACCATTAACACCATCAACGTTCTCATTCATATTCTTAACTTCCCTACTGGTATCAAGTCACCATTCACCAAAATGACCCATCAACGCACTATACATTACAACCAACCATAGGTTATTCTAAGTCTATATTCATGTTATACACATGCTCAATCATTGTCATATGCATTACAACATATCCTCGTGCACCAAGCATCTTACTCATGCCTATAGTGCATATGTATTCTATTTCTTATCCTCTTTCATTCACATGCATAGACATACCCTTAGATTCATAGGTATATACACTCCCTTAATACTGTTGATTTAGTTTTGTTTTGCCAACAATCAAAGTATTATATTCTTTTATTATTATTTAATATGCAAAACGATAACAACTGAAAGATAGACATCCACAGAACAATAAGATATATCCTCAGGGAAACCCTCAAGGGGGAGAAAACCCTGCAAACTTTCCTCAGTATAGATTCCTTCAACATGTACGATGTCACACAATGCTCCTTCATGAAATCAAGACCAAAGAGACCCACACACAAACCAAGAATATCCTCCTAGATAAGTGCATACTACTCTCTTGTACTTATATTCAATGAGTGATCAAAATGACTCGATATAACCTCTATTTATACTCCAAAATACCTTACAAACATGACTTATTGATAAACCATTTCACAATTACACTTAGGAATAACCAATACAATTACATTTAGGAATAACTTTTGAAATTTCATAAAATCTCAACTCTCTCTTAATGAGGAAGGTATTCTATCTGGAACAGAGTCTAACATTGTTGCTATCCACATGAGCTCATTACCACTGATTTTTAGACACACGAATATATACATCATAGGAAATCCATAGTGACTTCATAGCATGCATCCAAGGTTGTTGGGTAGCTCTCCAATAGCTACAACATGTCATCATGAGACTATCCAGTTTCCCACAGAAAGATCTAATATCTTATGCATGACATGAAGTACCCTGCGATAACATATGTACCTTGTATCTTCAAAATGCATCCAGGGCTGGTCGGTAGCTCTCCAATAGATAAAACATGTCATCATGACATCCAATACCTTGCGATAACATTTGAATCCATTACTCTCTATGAAGAGGGACTACGTCGAGCTTGTCCCTGAAGTACTCAAACTTCTCCCTTGACAATGGTTTTGTCAGCACATATGCAACCTGCTCATCGGTAGCCACATATTGGAGTCTCACTGCTCCCTTCTACACCATATCCCTGATATAGTGATACCTAATCTTGATATTCTTTGACCTATCATGAAAGACAAGTTTCTATGACAACTTTATACAACTCTGGTTTTCATGAAAGGTACAGGTCACCTCCATCGCAATATCAAATAATCTAGTTAGCAATTTTCGAAGGCACACTACTTCGTAACTTGTTGCACATGCTGCCACATACTCTGCCTCATCTGTACTAAGTGCTACACATGACTACTTCTTACTGATCAATGAATCATACCGGATCCCAAAGTGAAGCAACATCCTAATGTACTTTTATGGTTTGCAAAATTACCAACCCAATTTGAATTTGAATATCCAAGTAGATTGATAGCACTATCTGCACCATACTTGAGCCCATAATCCACTATACCTTTAAGGTACCTCATCACATGTTTTACTACAACCAGGTGAACATGTTTGGGTTCAACCATGTACTGACTTAGGGTGTTCATAGAAAAACATAAATATGGTCATGTATTTGTCAAATACATCAATGATCCAATCATATGTCTGTATAATGTAGCATCCACAACCTATGAAGTCGTATCATCCAACAAATTCATATTTGATGTCATTGGTGTAGCCATCAGTTTATAGTCCAACATCACAAACCTCTTCGATATCTCCACAACATATTTTCCCTGATTTAGGAAGATCCCATTCTTCCTTTGCCATACCTCTAAAACCAAAAAGTAGTGCATCAAACCTACGTCTTTCATTTCGAACTCTGCAGTGAGTTTTCTCTCACACTCAATGATGAGATTCTCCACTCTTTTCAAGAACAGGTCATCCACATATAACAATAATATCACTGGTCCATCATCCTCAATCTTGAAGTAAATTTTTGGATCTACATTGCTCTTGGTAAATCCTAAGCTCATAAAAAAACCATCAATTCAACCATATCATGCTCTCAGTGTCTTCTTCAATCCATATAATTTCTTATTTAACCTGCACACATGAGTCTCCCTGTCATGTGTCATCCTTGTGGTTGTTCCATGTAAACCTCTTTGTCTATTACCCCATTCAAAAATGTTGTCTTCACATCCATCTGATGAACCTTCCATTTCATCACAATAGCTATTGAAAGAACAACCCTTATTGAGGTATATCTTGCCACAGGATAAAAAGTCTCATCGTAGTCAATTCCTTCCTTCTCAGAAAATCCATGTGCTACAAATCTAGCCTTGTATTCCTCAATGCTTCCATCTGTATCATGATTCGTCTTGAATATCCACTTGGAGCTCACAACTCATTTTTCCTTGGGTCTGGGAACCACATCCCAAACGTCATTCTTTATTATTGAATGGTTTTCCTCAACCATGAAATCCTTCCATTCTTTATTTATTGCAACTTATTCATAGTTGGTAGGCTTTATATCAATTATATCACACAATAATTCCACATAGACGGGATACAGTTTTGGTTTCTTGACTTTCCTAGATGATCTATCTTGGGCACCATATCTCTTTGCATCCTTGATGGAATCTTGTGCCCAAGATGGTATTCTCTTTTGTGTAGGCTTCTACATAAGCCTCTGTGGTTTGGCCATATCCTGATCCTCAAGAATGGATTCCTCTACTTCCACTTCTCTTATCTCTACAAATCTAGGAACTCCATTCTCTTCATCATGAGATTCCTCTACACGACCCTACTTTGAATTGTGAAAAGATACATCCTCATCAAACGTTACATCCTTTCTAATATCGATGTTTTGGTTACTGGGAATGTATACTATGTAGGCCTTCGATGTGTCACTGTACCCAATAAATATACATTTCTTTCTAGATGGGTCCAACTTTGTTCTATTGTCCCTGGGGACATGCACATATACAAGGAAGCCAAATATCCTTAGGTGGTTGACCTATGGCTTATCTCCTAAAAACATTTCCTCCGGTGTCTTGTTTTCAAGAAATCTATGGGGACTTTTGTTCTATATGTACACAGTTGTCATCACAGCTTCTACCCATAGATACATAGGTAAATCTTGATCATGAATCATGGCCTTCATTGCTTCCATAATTGTCTGGTTATTTCTCTTTGCCACTCCATTTTGTTGCGGATTATAGGGAGTAGAGAGCTCCCTCTTAATCCCAACTTCTTTGCAGAAATATAAGAATTCATCTAAGGTGAATTCTCCTCCATTGTCTGATATCAACATATTTATCTTCCTTTCTGTTAGGTTTTCTAATAGTCCCTTGAATTCCTTGAACTTACCAAATACTTCATCTTTTGACTTCAAGTAAATCCAAGTTTTGTGTGAGTAATCACCATTAAAAGATACATAATATATGTACTCATTGAGAAATGCTGCTAACATCGGTCTGTATACGTCTAAGTGTACACTATCCAAGACTCCTTTGGATTTGTTATCACTACTTGGAAATGTTTTCTTCATATTCTTTCCTTATGGAAAACCTTTTCACATGCCATTTGGATTCACATGAATCTCTAGTAGTCTTGTTACCATATTGCTCATGATTGGTAAATATATGTAGTGGAGGTAAGAAAATATCCTATGGCATAGCTCACTTGAATTCATAGTGTCGTGAATCCATGATGAATCTAAGCGTCCCTTTAATTTATATAGTCCTCCTTCTCGGACACCAATAACAACTGCATCATCAAACATCTTTCCTTTTGGCCACATGAGAACTTATCTATCTACAAATGCAACCCTAAAACCCTTCTCATCCAAAGATGAAATCGAGAGAAGGTTCTTCTTCAAACCTAGTACAAAAAGCACATCCTTCATCCTCATTGCCTTCCTGGAATATAGTTTGTAGGAGGCCTCTCCTACTCCTTTGATAATATATTGATAATCATCACCCTGTCATGTTCTTAGAAGAACAGCTATCCACCAACCAAGTATCATTTCCAGGGGTCATTGTTCCTGTGAGAGATGATATTAGGATGTAGTCATCATCACTTGAATCATCTTCTCTAGAAATTTTATTCGGTGGTTCATCATCTTCAGCGGCATGAGCATGATGCTTCTTTCCCTTTTCCTTTTCTTTTAGTTCAAGAATAAGGGGATAAAATTTTACAATGTGTCCCAATTTTTCAAAACAGAAAAACATCACATTTGAATAGTCTCTTTGATTATTCTTCGACTTTTGAGGTTTCTTTGGGGATGAGGATTCTTTCTTACTCTTTCCTTTCCTTGTATGAGCAGCTAAATCTTGATCATAATCCCTCAATTTCTCTATTCTTGCTACCAGACTTGCTTCCTCTTGTGTGCAATATTCCCATAATATGTTAAACTTGATTAGCTTCCTCCTTGAGCATATTCCTTGAATGAATGAGTCCCATGACATTGGGAGACCATTCAAGGTGTTTATCACCATTTATGCTTCGTCAATAGTGTCTTCAATAGATTCAATATATTCCTTGATTTGGTTCACTCTAGAGAAGTAAGAGTGAATGGACTTTGAATCTTGAAGATTCACATTCTTCATCTAGGTATTCAATGTCATCCTTATGGTGATGTTTTTTCCTTCAAATATTGGAGTCAATGCATCCATCATATTCTTTGGAGATTTTAATGGAGAAACATGATGGATTAGATGATCCTTGATTGAGTCTACAATAATCCTCTTAGCCATGGCCTGGTTCTTTTTATGCTTTGCCTTGGACGCATCTTCCTCTGGTTCTAGAACTTCCTCCTCAGCAAATCTTTCTAAATCATGTTCTTCTAGAAGTAGGCCTACTCTATACTTCCATGCTCTGAAGTTTTCTGCTCCTTCCAACTTCTCGTCAATTTTGGTGTTGGTAATCATCATGCCTGGGAAGATGAAGTTAGTTTGCCAAAACACTTCCAAAAATCTACGGAAAAATCTTATTTTTTAGTCCTTCTCTGATACCATGTTGATTTCTTTTTGTTTTTCCAATAGTTAAAGCATTATATTCTTTTATTATTATTTAATATGCAAAAGGATCACAACTGAAAGATATATATCCATAGAACAATAAGATATATCATTAGGGACACCCTCAAGGGGGAGAAAACCCTACAAAATTTCCTCGGTATAGATTCCTCCAACATGTACAATGTCATACAATGCTCTTTCACGAAATCAAGACCAAAGAGACCTAGACACGAACCAAGAATAACCTCCTAGATAAGTGTCTACTAGTCTCGTGTACTTATATTCAATGAGTGATCAAAATGACTCAATATAACCTCTATTTATACTCTAAAAGACTAGGAAGGGAGGGCAAGGACCATGGATCGATCAAGGGAGAAGGGAAGGGACACTTTACTGATGGAGGAAAGACCTAAAATACGTGACTTATCAATAAACCCTTTCACAATTACATTTAGGAATAACCAATACAATTACATTTAGGAATAACTTCTGAAATTACATAAAATCTCAACAAATACAACTATGAGCCCCTAAACTTGCTCATATGCATATATCACCTTACCTCTTTTATGAATATTAGTAGCGGTCCAAAGGAATCCTTTTTAATTTTCTTAATAGGATATCCCAACAACAGGTCTCAATCATTATAGGTTAGTTAAACTATCCTTACATATTTTCATCAGTCCTCTGAACATGAGAAGTGGATTATGCAATTAATAAATAATTTTTTTAAGACAACAAACACTTTCCAACAAGCTCATCCTTAACCTTGATACTCCAGTCATGTGACTGATCTCTGCCCATCCAGGCCTAGTTTTTTAAACTCTACTCTGATACCACTCTCTAAAACACCCAACCCCCTAACCCTTTCTTAGGATGATGGGGTGTCAAAAATTTATCTTATTTACTTTGATTATTCTTGTTGCACTTCTTTTGTCACCTTAGTGAGAAAAATAGAGGTGCTTGCAAGATTAGTTGGGTTTGTTAAGTAGGAAAGTTGTAAGGAAAAGGGTTAGAGAAAGAAATATAAAAGAACAACTAAGAAATAAAACAACAACTAAATTAATGAGCATAGGGACATAAGGACAAAAGAAACAATGAGACCCATGTCACCGATGATAAGGCTGATATTAGTGAAAGAAAACACTGAGAAGAAAGAGGACTATGATTCCCTTCTTCCTGCAAGGGAGGGCTCTTGGACCCCCACAAATAAGCTCTTCTTACAACTTTGAAAATGAAAATGGTGAAATAATTCTTTGCTAATCCACTCAAGGGGTGAGATGGATTGCCCAATGCAATGATGCAAGTATACTCTTGGTAAGGACAGAGGATTCCTCAAGAGAATAATGGCAGCATAACTTTGCTATGAATTCCTTGAAAAATGAAGTGTATCCATGGCCTTTTTATAACATTCCTTTGAGGTATTGTCCAACTAGTTTG
>JZKD02S0767672.1:1679319-1711770 GCA_000966675.3 Picea glauca
GTTGCCCCCTCGAAGAGGCCTGTGAACATTGCTATCTGAATCAAGTTCTATTTCTGTTCAAGTGCTATTTCTGTTGCTATTTCTTATATCATTCCTGTGTATTGTGAAGATTATGCTGGATATTTTACTGTTATTCTGTTATTTCTAGCATTTCGTTCTTGTTATGCATATTTTATATAGCTGGTATCTTGCAAAGTGTGTGCCTACCATATGGATAATTGTGCATGGGGGTTCCCATAAGGGGGAATAATGCGCACATTATGTGCAAGTCTGTTGGCAACACAACCGCGCATGTGTGCATGACTGTGTAGTGGACAGGCGTGCTTTAATGTGCACCCGTGTTCGTGATAGGGGCACATGAAGGTGCCCCTATAGGGTGAGTAGGCGGGCATGAATGTGTGCCTATGGTATGGACAGGTGCACTTGAGTGCGCACCTGTGGAGTGTACAGGCGTGCATACATGCGTGCCTATGGGGTGAACAGGCGCGCATGTGTGCGCGCCTGTGGGTTAAACAACCGCGCCTTGGGAGCAAGGTTGACGGGTGTAAAACGTAACTTTTTAATGTTTTTGATGGTCAAGGTGGCTGACTTGGGATTGTTTTATGTGGTTGTAGGTGATCATTGTGCACAATTCCAGTCGAATGGCAAGAGTAGGATTGGTCCCAGTTGAGGGATGTTGTGGTGATTGAGGATCTAGGGGTTCATGCAACTTTGGCAGCCTGTGGGCTGCTGAAGTTCTCGGAGTGCCCATTGATACAGGTGCAGGAGTATCTCCTATAGTTCCTTATCCGAATGTGGAGTCCAAACCTGCATTGTTTCATGGTGCGGGAGAGAATATTTCCTTCACTGTGATGGAGGACATATATTTTTTGACTGGGCTCCCATTTCAGGGAATGCCCCTACCGGCGAAGTCGGTGTTACCCGGGGATGTGGCACTAGTGACAGTGGGCCGGAGGTTCTGTTCCAGGTGAACTTCATGTTGGGCTCCATCGTGAGCATCGAGGCAATGGATGCTCTAGCACATCGCTGTATAGCAGTGATGATTGTGAGGGTGTACAGGTCCCTGGCGACTTAGCGGATCATTGGTCGTTAGCTGAGTGTGATGGAGAGGGTATTGGTTGGCGATCACTTCACCTAGGGGATTATGTTGCATGCCAGGATGGTAGGGCAGCTAGACCATTGTTGGTCCACTGATACAAGATATTTTTCCTTTGGTTCCATCCTAGTGGCCTGGTTTTTGGAGAGGGTGTTTATGTTGCGCTCGAGGATTTTATTGGGTGCTCCTGGGGTGCGAGAGCCATGACTGAGGCAGTGGTCAACTATTTTTCTTCGCCACTTCTTTATGGTTGAGGTAGCATAGGTGTGGCGGTAGATGCCACAGGTGATTTTGTAGTTCCCATATGCTGGTGTGGACTTCCAGGATGATCTGGACATGGTGTTACCTCCAGGGGAGGTTTTTGATCATCGAGGTATGTGGATGAGTTTGATATATATTGTTTGTTTTTGAGATAACATGACATGTGTATTTGGTATATAGATGCTGATACTATCTGTTGTTTGTTTGTATGTGTAGATGTGGCACCTCGCAAGCACAAGGTTGAGTTGCTAAGGGCGTCGGCTCGCCAGAAGCTAGGGAGACTGCTATGGGGAGGGCCGCGGGTGGGAGAGAGACGTCAGTGTGAGGATGTCAAGGCGAGACTAGTGGAGCCTAAGAGAGTAGAGAGGAGACATCGGTTTGATGACCTAGGTGCCGGGCCATCACATGCTCCTCCAGTTGGTGCTGGAGTATATTTTGAGGATATTCGTCACACCTGGAGGTGGTGCTATAGGGCATGCCTAAGGGCATGTGGTCGTGTATGTGGTTTTTGTATTTTTGTATATAGGCTGGTGAGCCCATTTTGTACCGAGGTGTTTTACTGGCCTGTGGATACTTGTATTTTTGTATGTAAACATTTGGATGGCATTGTGGACCATCTTATACATACATGAGTATACATTTTGAGATCTATGTGATGTTTACATGTGTTTTGTTAATGTGTTGATGATGTCTAATGTATACATGTTGTGACAGGTTGTTGATATGTTTATGTATGTGTAGAGGTATCTTGATGTGATATATGTCAATCTAACACAATATTATCTAAGTTATATATAATTTGATTCAATTGTCTTGGAATATGTGTAATTGTAATGGAATCAAAATGTTGACCTAAAAGTATAACCTACAGGTATTTTCAAAAGAGGCAAGGATAGTGTATGTGGTACACATTGTTGAGCTGGAGAACGACTAGTTGAGAGTCGAGCAAGATGCTAAGGTGGAAAATATGATGATGTTGGGCATCGGCAAGGAGGCCAATGACGACAGTGTATTTGGCTTGGTTGTTGGTGGCTGAACCCAAACATATGCTGCTCGAATGGAGCATTTCATGTGAGGGGATATAGAGGGCCCAAGCTACCGAAGAAAGATTTTGCGTCCAACGACTGGCGTCGTCGGTGTAACCAATGTGGTAGATCGGTGGAGGAAGCATCTTTCAATAGCACAAATGATAGTTTAGATGTGAGGGATGGAAAAAAAGATTAAAAACACTATAAAAGAAATAACCTAAAGTAGAACTACTATGTTTAGGCATAAAATTTCTTTAAGTATAACCCGTTGATGGGTTTGTTGAGAGAAAGGCCTTCGAGAGAGGCCAGGATGTATGCGCCTTTGGTGAGAAAATGTTGGATAATGTATGGGCCATGCCATAGTGACTCAAATTTTCCACGACCAAAGGTATCGTGAGCGATATCATAAGCAAGGACGAGGTCACCTTCGTGAAATGAGCGAAGGTTGACATGTCGATCAAAGGTGGCCTTTGATCATTTTTTAGCTGCCTCATTGTTCTGTAATGAAGATCGACGATCTTCATCCAGGGACTCTAAGTTCAACAAGCGCTGCTCCATTGGAGCAATGTCGGGTAATAGCTCAATTGCGGTGCGTAAGGTGGGAATTTCACACTCGATGGGAAGAGTGGCCTCAACCCCATGGACTAGATGAAATGGTGTGAAACTAGTGGTTGTTTTCACAGCTGTACAATAATCCCATAGCATGGAAAATAACATATGATGCTAATTGGTCCTATGTTTGTTAAGCATGCGTTGTATCATGGACTTGAGGACCTTGTTAAATGATTCGAACTATCCATTAGACTGAGGGTAATATGGTGAGGCAAACTCATGGGAGAATCCTAACCGAGATGAGAGTTTGACGAAAATCTCATTCTCGAAGTGTTTCCCATGATCATAAACTAATTGGAGTGGTACTCCAAAACATGATATGACGTGGTTAAAGAAAAAATGAGTTGCGGTGTCAGATGTATTGTTGAAGGTGGGCATAGCTTCTGCCCATTTTGTGAAGTAATCGACTATGACAACAATGTATTTGTGGCCATTACTAGAGGGGGGATTACAAGTCATGAAGTCGATGCCCCATTTACAAAAGGGGCTGACAGTAATGACTGGATGAAGAAGAGCAGGTTGTTCTCATGCTTTGTTGGTGTGAAGTTGGCATTTCTTGCATCATCTCATGGCATGAATGTAATCATGGAACAATGTAGGCCAAAAGTAACCTACTCGGATAATCTTCTGAGAAATGGAAATTCCCGAAAGATGGCCCCCACATGCGCCACTATGGTAGTCGTTCAAGACTCTGTCACCCTCTTCAATGATTAGGCACCAACGAAGAATGGTTCTGACCCCTCGCCGGTATAAGATGTCTTTGATGAGGAGGTAGTGGGGGGCCTGGTGGAGAATACATCAACGATTATCTCGGGAAAGGTGGTTACCAAAATTTTGAGTTCGGAGGTAGACGAGGAGGTCGTTGTACCAAGGATCATCCGAAGTGATGTAAAAGAGGTGTTCGTTAGGAAAGTCGGTATTGATGGGGCACTGGTAATATCAGGGGGGAAGGCCATGAAAAATTCAGCGAGGACGAGAGATTTCTTGCTCTTGGGTGTTGAGAATTCAAGATCGTACTCCTGAAAGATAATGATCCATCAGGCAAATTTTCCATTAATTTGCCGACGACTGAGCAAGTATTGCATAGGGTTGGAATCTGCTACAACTTTAGTTGTGCGAAGTAGAATGTAATGACGCAGTTTCTGGACTGCAAGGACGACTGCAAGGGATAGTTTCTCTTCATATTTATACTTCAAGGGTGGCCCTGAGAGGTTTTTACTAACGTAATAAATGACATGCTCATGATCATCATTACCGATTTGAACGAGAATGCCTGCTACTGATACAACCGATGCTGATATGTAGAGGATATAGTCGTGATTGTAGTTGGGTGCACTAATTAAAGGGGTGTTGGAGAGCACCATTTTAATATATCAAATGACTATTGGTTATGTTCATCCCAGTAAAATGGGATGTCATGACATAGTAAGCAAAGGAAACCGTGTGCACGAGTGGCGTAGTCTAGGACAAATTGCCGTAGAAAGTTAGCCTTTCCTTGTAAGCTCTGGAGTTGATGTAAATTCCAAGGAGGTGGAATTTCGGTGATAGATTGGACTTTGAGGGGGTCCATGGTAATACCTCTTTGGGAAATGATGAATCAGAGGAGGCACCCCGCAGTCACGCAGAATACGCACTTGAGGGGATTCAAGCAGATGTTGTACTAACGACACCTTTGGAAGATGATCTGTAAATCATCAAGATGTTGGGTGAGTTTCTTGGATTGAGAAGTGAGGTCATCCAAGTATGCGAGGATGATATGAGCCAGATCATGAAAAATGTATGTCATAGCCCGTTGGAAAGTTGCACCAGCATTCTTTAGGCCAAAAGGCATGACATGATATGCAAAATTACCCCAAGGGGTAGTGAATGTGGTTTTGTACTGATCGGCTGGGTGAATTTGGATTTGATTATAACCAGACAAACCTTCTATGAAGGATAGAGCCTCGTGGCCTGCACAGTTGTCGATAATTTTATCGATGAAAGGCGTTGGAAAGTTGTCTTTGGGACATGCGTGATTGAGATTGTGAAAGTCTATGAAGACGCGGATAGTGCCCTATTTTTTATTAATGGGTAAAGGATTGGAAACCCATGAGGTATAGGCAATGGGATAGATGAACCCAGCCGTGCGTAGTTTGTCAATCTCGACTTTGATGGCTGCTGCTTTGGATGGGTGTAGTGGTTGTTGTTTTTGACGATCTGGTGTAATGTCGGGCCAGGTGTCTATGCGATGTTCTATTATAGAGAGATCAAGGCCAGGAATTTCCGTGTATGACCAGGAAAAAATATCCCGATATTCCTGGAATAAGGTTTTATAGGCTGTGATTTCTTGAGGAGTGCAAGTGGCTAAAATGGTGATTTCCTCGATGATGCCATTTTTGATGGAAATTTTGATTTTGATGGTCAGGAAAAAGTTTGTCATGTTGCCTTCTTCAAAAGCATCAGGGGCAGTAATGGGGTTGTTGAACCAGTCAATATGCCCTGATGGGATAAAATTCTTGGTTTCGACCATGTATATGGGGTGTTGGTTAGGAGGTGTGGAGGCTTCCTATGGAAAGAAGAGCGCTTGGTGGTGTATCACATCCCATGGGTAGTCAGGGGTGTTTAACTCTTTGAGTATTTCCTCATCACAGTGGAATTGGCAGGAATACAAGGGGTCGTGAAGAGTGATATCGGTGACTGTTGTCATGTGGCTGCCCCCTACTGATGAAGAAGCAGGGGGAACGACACAAGGAAATTATGATGGTTCGCTTGGCATAAACGAAATATCGAAGTATTGATGAGTACTTATGGTAGTGGAATGTAAAATTTCAGTAGGGAAATGAGCGGGATAATTGGGGGGATTTGGGGGTGAATCCTTAGATAAGTCATCCAAGAACCACAGAGGCATTGGGAGGGCCTCGGGTTCGAGAGAAATGAGATGAATAATCTCTAGTTATGAGGTAAGGTCAACCATTGATTATGTAGGTCTTTGAAGCAGGGTCAATTGGCGTTGCCTGTATTCAATGATCATAGGACACTGGTATGTAAAATGATCTAAGGATTCACATAGAGAGCAAGGGCATCTCATACGTTCATTGACTAATGTTGTGACATAATGGATGTCAGTGATTTTTGGTAGGGATGACATACTTGGATTGGGTTCACTCTGGAAGCTTTTGCGTACTATGGCTAATGTCTGCCGGAAGTGTGGCAGTGCTGGCCAATGGTGTGTATAATGGCCATATTCTGAACATATAGCACAAGTGAATTTGGTTCGTAGCCCTTTACTACTTGAGTAAGGAGCGGTAACGACAGTACTTTCTACAGTGGTGAGTGTTGATGGAGTTTGATTGAGTGGAATCAAGTTTTGTAACTCTGGTAGAGATGGGCAGTTGGTGTTTTAGTGTTCATCTTTCTCACATAGCGCACAAGGGGGTTGGACGCATGAGGAAAGTGGAGTTGTGGGCTCCTTCTTCTTTCTCCTACCCCCAGTTGTGGCAGGGAGAGTAGTGAGTGGGGGTGTAGAGGGTATGGTGGGAGTGAGTATGGAAATCGTCATTGGTATTCCTTCTATTTGGGGGGAAAGGGATGGTTGAGGGACCATCTTGGGTGGATGTAAATACCAAACTAGAATTGCTAACACCATATTAGGGAGGGTAAGCATTGTGGCTACTTGGAAAGCTTGGACGCCAGGTGGAGGGTAAAAGAAGGGGATTTGAGTAATGGCTTGGGGAACTGTCTCCCAAACTGGGATATGTCCTTGGGGAGAGGTGAAATCGTGGACTGGTGGGGTCGACAAGTTCACAGGAGGCTTGTGAGGAGGAAGCTCTATGACTAATGGGACGTCAGATATGATAGAATCCTCCCTAGGAGGAAGGGTATCCTCTATGTCAGTTCCATTAGATGATACAATGCATACTTGATTGGAAGGATGAAGGAGCGATGGTGCTCCATGGTAAGTTCCTAACAATGATGGATCTTTGAAAATTCCAGGACCCATTTTGATGAGTGGGTATGCATCATGACTCATGTGGATGAGAGGAAGAATGTTATCGATGTTGGCAGAAGGGTTAGGCTCGTAATGTGAGACTTGGTCCATGGTAATGATCTTTCTGTTATGGGGAAACATCATTGTTCGAAAGACGAAAGAGGCAACTACCTTCATAGCGTACATGTAGCTACGACCGAACATGATATTATAATTGAGTGGGGCATCAATAAATTCAATGTCGATGAGAATAGTCTTGCCCCCAAGTTCTACAGGGAAATTTTGGAAGATCCCTTCAGGAGATGATGGTCGTCCGTCATAAGCTCTTAAGGTAATGGCAGAGGGTATGAGTTCGGAGGAACCAAGTTTCTGCCATACAGATTTGAACATAATGCATGTAGATGCACCTTCATCGATGATGCATCGATGAACTGTAATGTTCCATATTTTCACTGGGATTTAGAAAGCGATCAAAGCGGGAAGGAGAGGTTCTTCACTGTTGAGATCAACTATAATGAGTCAAGTATCTACGGGGTCGACTGCCCCTAAGGCAGAAAGTAATGATTTCTGCTAAGTGGGACAAGTCTAAAGGACTTCTAAGACTGATATGGCAGCCGAGGATTATGCTAAGTCATCAACCAAACTATAATTATGAGCTGCCCTAGCCTGTGGGTTGTGGACATTCATGTGCAATGGGATGCAAGGGATACAAAGAGGTGGTTCTGTCTTAGGGTGAGGGATCACCAAAAGGGGTCCCGTTGGTGCAAGGATTGTTTCTGGTGGAATGGGAGGGGACTCAGTGGGTGCATGGTACTGACGATTATGTGTTTGCAGAAGGATTTCTTCCTCACTGGTGAGGAGGATCATTTGATCTGCTGGATTGTTTGGATTGAGGTACTGTCCCACTTGAGGTGGGGTATGCTGCATGTCCTGTTGGGTGTTTATCACACCTTGGTGTGGAATGGGATTCTATAGCATGGCTGGTGGGGGTTGTTGCATGTATTGTTGTGGGGCCTGCTAAGGGGCAGGCGGTGCTGGAGGATGTGGTAGACTACCTGAGTCTTTCAGTCATTTTAAATCATCTATTTGGGGGCAATGATGAGTATAATGAACGAACTCACCGTAAAGGGCACAAGGGAAATTGATTTTGATAGTATTGTTATTTCTCCCTTGATACCTGTTGTTATTGCCCCCCTAGGGGTTTTGATTCACTTAGTTCTGGCTGCCCCCATCCGGTTGGTTTTGTTGGGGTTGATTCTTGCCTTGACCTGAGTTTTTATTGTTCCTATTTCTTCCTTTCTTTTTGGCATTATTCGATGGGTGGGTCAAATTTTCCGTATTCAGTTGTTGGAAATTTTGATATTGTTGAACGGGAGAGGGTTGAAAAAAATTCACCCCAACGTGAGGATGTGGGGGAGCCATGGGTTGTGGGGGACCAAGAAATGGAAAGTATAGATTCTGTGGGGGTAACGATCTGTAAGGTACATAGGAAGGCGTGGTTCTTTCGCTACTACTATATGTTGAAGTAGAGTGGGTACCAAAACTTGTTTGAATAGGTGGGTGTATGGGGGGTGTCGGTGGTGGCCCACTGATGGGTGGAGGCATAGCAACAAGGTATGGTTGTTGATAAGGGGGTGGGGGTTAATAAGAGGTTCCCCCGTATGTCAATGGATATTGAGGTGTGCCACACATTGGTGGTGGTTGGGGTTAAGGACTGTGGTGTGTGGTATTACCAATCAATCTGTCTTCTGAGTGAAACATCCATGGTTTTTCTTGACCGAATGGCACGGGTTTGGGGAGGTCAGGAAGTACTGTGTATAAGTACCTAGACTGTGAATAGATGAGGTTGTATTGTTGAGCCTTACTAATGGCTTCCTCTTCATATTGAGGGAAGGTTGAAGCTACATCCTTACTGAGGAGAGAGGTAAGTGATCTGAGAAACCAGTCAAGACATTGTTGTTTGGTGGTTTCAGCTTTGCATAAACTACGTTGTCTATGCCACTCGTGAATGTGATTAACAATATGTGTGGCTGAGGTTTGTTTGAAATTAGAGAGTAGTTCAAGACCATTGTCATGGCGAATTGGTAATTGGAAGAAGGTCAAAAATGCTTTGGCCAAGGACTCAAAAGTTGCGTGGGACCCCGATTTTTCATCTACATACCATTTGGCTGATGGGCCAGTGAGTGTGCATTGAAATAATCATAGTTTGATGGAATCATCCATAATGTTGTTGGAAGAGCACCATAGGTGGAAAGTCATGACATGATTGGTAGGGTCATCCCCTTCCTTTCCTTCAAACTTGGGGATGTCTGAAGGTAGTTTGGTGGGCATTGCAGGCCATGTGGGGTCATGCAATATAGGATCATTGGTAAGTTTTCTTAGATCAAGTATGTTAAGAGAGGCCAAATATGACATTAGGAGTGTTTGTTGGGGATTAGATCCAGCCATGGTATGAGTCTTCTGCGAACCTGACCCTTGAGGGGGGCTAGGTGGGTTGGTACTTCCCCCTTGAGAGGAAGTTTGCCCCTCGCTTCTGTGTAAAGGAGAGCGAGTGGATGAAGGGACTTGGGAAGTGGACCCAAGTAATGTGGAACCAAGCAAAGTTGATCCTAGAATAGTGGCACTCACAGGAGTGTGTGAAGGTAATGCCGATGAGTTTGCAAGACTAGGAACTCCCCCTAAAATAGGAGGGAGGTTTAGTAAGCATCTGGAATGACGAGGATTTTGTGGGTCCCCTATGATGTCCGACTAGCTGAGTGGATGTGTGCAAAATGTGATGAGAGAACATAAACAAGAACCTTTGTTGCAAATTTTTAACTTTACACAATATATATATCTAAATCAAAATGTAATCATAAGTGCATCATACATAAAGTGTTTTGAAAAAGAAGCATATATGTGGATAAGTGGGCTTTGTCTGCGTGGAGAATCAAAGAAAACAAATTCTCGTGTCCTAAAAGACATAACGTCCTTCCTCTCAAATAGCACTAGACCTTCCAATAGTACTCAACAGTGGGGTCTGAAATCACCGGAAGAGAAACTAGTGAAGGATGAAATAATCAGTTATAATGAGGGGTAAAGGGGGCATATCCCGAAAGAGTTGGCGATATTTCCGAATAGCCACACAAAATCCGATCAAGGTGAAATTGTAGCCCACAATTTCCACCTGGGTAGATGTCCTAAAATTTGGTCACTAGGTACCTCAGTCAAAGTGCGGCATTTAGATTTTCGGCCTAAGAAATGGGTCACAGGCTGGATTCCATCCAAGAGGTGGGTGCCTCAATGGGGGATGCACAGAACAACCGGACCTCAGCCTTCAACCCTTCATAGGTATCTCCTTACCTTATGGTGTTAGGAACACTTGACTTGGAGGATTTTCAGTTCCCTATTTGACAACTTCTATGGTTTTGACAATGTGAGAACCAAATGATGGGGAGTTATTTGAATGCCTATCCCCGAAATCCTACCTAGACTAAAAAATTTCTTTTGGCACCTCCTGTGGAAGAAAACTTAGTGAGTTTTTAGAAAAGTTTTATATGTAGTAGTTTGAGAGATTGGGGGTGTAAACCAACCTCATTGAAATTAAATGGGAGTGGATAGTTTCGTCAAGAAAAGGGTGGGGTGTTTCAGAATCCCTTTGGAGGAAACTTACTTTGACCTCCATGTTTCAAGAAGAAACTATGTGAGTGATAAGTGAATTTTGTGTGTGAATGAGTGAAAGTGTGCCAATTTTTAATGAATTAGGTGTCACATTGTTGCATGTGGACTTTGCTTGGTACTTACAAGTGTTGATTACCTAATTAACTAAGTCCCTTTGGTACAACATTGCGTAATTCAAAAGTCCCTAGGAAGCTAGCATGTGGACATGTGGGTCTATTACTATTCCTTTAACTCCCTATTGTGATGTAATCTAAGAAAAGCTTTGAAACTATCCTAGATTGTGATCATGTGGGCATGTATGGGCCCATTACAAAACCTTTAGACTTCCCTAGTGATTTAATCTAAGAAAGTAAATTTCAACACTATCCTATCTTTGTAGCATGTGGGCATGCATGAGCCCGTTACAATATTAAGATGTGTTTTGAAAAAATAAACTAAGAGGAGTCCCAAGAAGGGTTGTTGTCCTCTCCTGAAGGTTTTAATCTTCTTAAGGGAGATGAAATTGTTCCACAATCTTTTTTCGATTCTCAAGATCGCTTGGGGGTGCAAGAGAAGAGCATACTAAGCAATTGTTATCCAACTTCTAGTCTCAATGCAAGTTAGATGTGATTGCAAATTATTTCCAACTTATATTTTTAGTCAAAGCAAGCCATCCATGTGGAAAAATGAAAGCAAAAGAGGAAATAATGATTTTTAAACCTCCTAAGTGACTATGTGTTTTAACTAATCCCTTTATATGAAGAGGGGACTAAGTGTGGTGCAGATTAAAACATGCTTGAAATCACTTTTAATAAGGCTAAAGGCCTTCCCCAAATCTCAAAAACTTTACAATGTGTAATTTTAGCACATGTCTGTAGGTCTCAGTGGAGACAGAGGTGCATTGAGCGCATGTGCATAGACTGAAATGAGTTAATGGGCACAGGTGCATAGAACAAAAAACTTTGACTTAGGCACATGTGCACACGATGCATGTCTTTGGGTCGAAAAACCCGTGCACAGGTGACACACGACCGTGAATGAAAATTCTGGATGGAATTCTCCCAATTCAACTTGGAATTGGATGATTGGTAGGTTGTCTTAGGCCAGTTAATGCACCTGCAAGTTAAATAAACCAAAAGAAGAGCTAGAAAAACCCAAATGAGGTTGGAAATTGATACCTTTCCCCAGTGGATTCACCAATCTGTTGCGCCTATTTTGTCACCTTAGTGAGAAAAATAGAGGTGTTTGCAAGCTTAGTTGGGTTTGCTAAGAAGGACAGCTATAAGGAAAAGGGTTAGAGAAAGAAATATAAAAGAACAACTAAGAATTAAACTAAGAAATAAAACAACAATTAAATTAATGAGCATAGGGACATAAGGATGTCTCACTAGCACATGGCTCCACGTTACTTATACCATTCCATGTGGTACATCAGGCACGGACATGTATGTTGTCATGGAACTTGCCACTATTGGTGTGGCACCTACCACTTGGCCTACCGGGGCCTTGGCTTATTGGCCCTCAACCATTCTTCTTTCAACCACTTCTTCTCACAAGCATTTGATAGTCAATATCCCAGGTGTTCTGAAAAGCACTACAACCCTCCATTTTCTCTCTTAAATTCTGTATAATCCCCCAAAAATGGAGCCCATCATATTTTGAGCCTAAGAGAAATTCTTGTGGGCGTTTTTCTCCCCAACTTAGGATCATTAGAAGAATTGTGTTTCCCTTAGAAAACCATCTTTAAAATAAAAAACTTGAAATACTTTGCGCTAAAAGAGCCAAACAATTTAAATCAACAAAGTTAATAAGAGATCCTCCAATAAGAATTGGAGGAGTTACTTCAAACTCCTCTGATTCATATCAGAGGAGTTACTTCCTTCCTTGATGATAGGTAATGTTATCGCAAAAGTTAGAGGAAACTCCTCCGATATGAGTCAGAGGAGTAAGACTTAACTCATGTGATCTGTATTGGAGAAGTTCCTCCCGTCACTTCTGATATCATCGAAGAACTTGTCTTTGAACCCTCTGAATTCAACAAGCCCCACCTATCAACATTTAATGTTGAAATAGCCAACATGCTATATAAATATAACGGAGGTAAGTTATCACTATCTGATCAAGAAAATTTGATTAAGAAGGATTCCTAAGGTGAAAAATGTGTCGATCTATCCCGTTCAAGCTTCCAACTTATCTCTACCCACCACATGGCCCTAGGATCTAGGTAAAGGCATATTTTCTCTTCTTTTGTTTTAGGGCTAGGGTTAGGTTTCCGTTTGATTTCTTACTTTCCACTTTGTTTTCTTTCTTCTTTTCCTCAATTGGATAGTGTTTTCCCGCCATCGTTCCTTTGGATAAATCTATAACCAACATATTCCAATACACCATGAACTCTCTTTCCAGTCTGCCCTAGTACCTACCACGAAGACATTCTTTCCCCCAACCTTAAAAACCAAGACCTAATTCGATGCCCTAATTCTTTCTTCATTTATCCTTTTTATAAGTGGATGTTCCAATCAAGAGAGTTCTTGGTAACCCCTCTGATGTGATCTGGAGAGTTCCAAGAAACTCCTCCGACTTCCCATCAAACACTCAATGAAAATATTACCCTTACCCTCTAAAACAAACTTGAAGTTTTGATTTGGAAACATCATGACTAACTCCTCCAACCACATCCAAAGAGTTACTACTAACTCATCCAATATTATCGGAGGAGTTACAATCATTACCCACACACTTATCAGAATACTTAGGTATAACTCTTCTAGCCATATCAGAGGATTTACTACTAACTCCTTCTATATGATCACAGGATTTTCAATTAACATCGTCGATTGTGTGTTCAAAATTTGGTAAAATTTTCAATGAATTATCAGAATAGTTGGGTTTAACTCCTCCGAATTCATTGGAGGATTTATTAATAACTCCTTTGATGTGATCGAAGGAGTTGTTCTTAACATCTCTGATCATTTGTTTTTTACCATATCCACGCTTGTATATGAACACTTAAATTAAACCTCCCTACCTGCATTGGATAAGTTACCCTCTGGATCTTCGTTTTTGCTTTTCAAGATCCTATTCTCCACCTTTCCTCCCTAGCTTTACCAGGATGCTTAAGAATGTCTTCCATTATCCTGACATCTTCAGAGGATGACTCTCTTTTTTTGAATAGTCCCAATAACTCCTCTAGTATTCTTAATCATTTATCTTCATTGAATGGTATGTTATATCGTATTATATGCCCTAAACTTACCTTTTTTGGTAGTTTATAACATGTCACTATGAAATAAAACAGAAGTAGTTTCTAACATCTCACTACGAAATAAAACAGAAGGAAAGGCATCAAGAGTCGAATCCTCTGGCAATTCCCAACAATAAAGGGAGATACAGATTATTAGGGCCACATATGATGACACGACTGGACTTATGGAAAAGGATGGAGAGACCCTGAAATGGGGGGAATTTTACCACATGTTCAAAAAATCAAACTTCCCTGTCGAAGCTGAAGATCCATATGATCTCCAAGCATTCAGGAACATTAGGAAATCAAGGATATCCAGGGTATCAACATTGTCTTCCCTTGCGCTCCCTTGTGTAGATTCCATCTATTGGATTTTGAAGAACATCGACATAAACAATAGATACATCTACAATGTAAAAAGGGATCCCATAGCTTATTTTAGGTCAGATATTTTTTCCAAATGCTACCACATTTAGGAGGGAAGCAAAATATTGGATGGTGAACTCCTATGTGAGTTTAAGTATACTCTAAATTATTTGTTCAACAAATGGTATAAGGTAGATAAGTAGTTTAAATATAAACCTAAAATTCGGTACCCCATGAGAGCCTTAAGAAGGCCTTACCAATATTTGGTAGCTATGTTGTGTAGTTTGTATAGGGAATCAAATGCAAAAATATTCCCCTTATCATGCATGTCTTTGATTTATTTTTACGTAGATGTGGAGACGTCACTCAATTGGGAATACATATTGTCTACAAATCTCATGGCTTCTATATCCATAGTAAATAAATCCCAACCAGGAACATTACCTTGTTTCCATATGTCCTCGTACCTCCTGGACATAATGTGTATAGCTCACAAGTACCCCGACATGGGATGGAGTTGGTTTCTTGTTGACCCCGCAATCCACATATATTGTAAAGTACTCTCGGAGGAAAAATACAATATAGAGTACCAAAGGATATGCAAACATTTCCTTGCTCCATTATATGATTTCATCTTTTGCACCATGCCCCCGTGCATGATTAACAAATCCATAGAAGTTATAAGAAGTATTGGGGATTGGTATCTAATGGAGTATGGTACTTACATAAGAATATATGGTGCAATGAAGCCACCACATCTACTTCCACAATTTGTGTTCGACAAGCTCGTCCATCAGGAAGTAGCATATCAAACTGTTATACACAAAGTTGGAGGGATGTTGTATATATTGAATAAATAAATCTATCCCCCAATACCTTTTTACATCGACAAGTATTTCTTTGAAAATACTAGACAAGCCCAAGCAGAGGTATATACCCTTCTTTCCTATCACTTTGGGGAACATAGATTCAGAAGACATGATCATAAGGGTATTGTTAGGGAACATTTCAATAATGTTAGGTTTCCTTATGAGTATACTAAAAATATTCGGGAAGAGGAAAAATTACAATGGAACACCAAGACATATGATGAAGTTATTTTCAACAGGAATGGCCAACCGAAAGGAAGAATTGCATATGAAGAAAAGGAAAGGGAAGTAGCAAGGAAAGAGGAAGAATAAGAATAAATTGAGCACATTTCCCCTATTTCCTTATCAACAAACTCGAGATCTGCAGAGGGAGAAGAAGAGGTACCAACAAAGAAAAAGAGGAGAGATAAAGAAAAGGTTTTAAAGAAGAAAAATGATGCAAAGAAGAAAAATATTGAGGTTGTTAAAGCTAGATATAAGGTTGAACCAGAAGTGAAAGCCATAGAAAAAAAATAAAGGAAGGAATGAGAAGCAGTGGAGCAAGAAGAGAAGGAAGCAAAAGAAGCAACAAACAAAGTTGTTGAAGAAGAAAGAAAAAATAAAAATGTAGAAGACACAAGGGGAAACACATGTCCCATGGAAGTGGGCATCCCAAGAACATCTTTTGCATGTATAGAAATATATTTGTCTCGCAACAGTTTAGGACTCAGGATCTGGTATCCATTTCATCTAAGAAAAGTTTTGGATATAATCAGCTTCTCTTATAATAGTAAGACTAGTAGAATCATGTAGAAGTGGGTAAAGAATGTGTCGGTAACTAAAGGAGACACTATCTCAGTAGTTTCCCATGTCCCAATCATAGGATATGTAATAGAAGACCTTGTTTCCATAGGTAAGGTTGTCTCTACATTCATGAACTCCAACGTAGACAACATACAAATATTATGCCAAAAAAATGAAGAAAAGGAGTCAAGGATCATAGAACTAGAGGAAATACTCCAACAGGTTAAGATTGACAAGAGGAGCCTCCAAACCTTAAAATTTAGCACCAAAAAGGTTAGAAATGAGCTCGAAGGAGATATCATTAATATGTATGCCCATCTGCACCTTTTCCAAAATGTGGTTGCAACATCCATTGAGCAGAATAATCACGTGCAGATGAAGTTGTCATTTTACAACACCATTCGTGAAGGCATATCATATGTAAAAAAATGGATAGAAGAGAATCTAGATGTGCCACCTGAGATTTACCAACCATCAAAAGTGGAGAGAAAGATAGAATTATATGCACTATATCATTTCCAGAAGATAGGACAAAAGGTTGATAGATAATTCACCAAATCCATGGAAATATGCTCGAGAAACCATAAAGTTGCCCAGGAACTAATCATGAATGGTCATCTCCCAAGATTAGTTGAACTTGGGAAGAACCTGGTATCAAAAGAACTGGTGAATGCAATACATGATAGCACCAATAACATGAAGGAAGTAGTTGAAGCAGTTGCCTTCGTCTCCATAGATCTCATTGATCAACATTTTCTACAGCCAGTAAAGCTTCATACCATGGTACAAGCCTTCCTGACAAAACTAGAAAGGGATATGGACACTATTCAAGATGATATCATGTTGATCAATGAAACATTAGAACAACTGACATACAGAGGGATTGAATCACTATATAATCAACTGGAAGTTTGGATGGCCTACTTACGCAACAATAATCCATAAGAAGAAGACAAAATACCTATCTTTGGTTTTTTTCCTTTCCTAACCAATCCCAATTTCATCCTATTATGTACACTTATCATTAGGAATGAGAAGGTGAAGTAATTTTTTTAACTTCTCCTCCAAGAAAATGATGAAGAGTCACATGGGGGTTACTAAACATTTGTATAAAATAAAATAGAAACCCATTTGTAAGGGACTTTTGGATTTTTAGGCAATGTATAGACTCAAGAACTTATTCAAGGACTTATACTTTGTTAATGAATATTGTGGAGCCCTCGGGTGAGTTGTTATATAAGGAATTCTCGTGTATGAGAAGATCTGAGATGAGAACTATTTATGGGGAAGATGGACATTGTTCCTATGGATCGTAATAATTATGTGGTTTTATAGATTAATTCTCATATAATATGTGTGATTCTTCAGTTTAAAGTATTTCTTTAAATATCTCAATTCCTTGATATTTGAGGTTTGTTCATGTATACATCACTGTAATCTAGAATTATCTAGATATATATATTTGTATACACTTGTTTCTGATCTTGCTCTTTTATTTCAGTTATTTGTGTAGAAGTGGTGTAGGGTTTAGTTTCAACTGACATCTCACTAGTTACTTTAGTATGATCCTAGCTAGGATAGGTTAAAGTAGGTTAGTGTTAATTTAGATTGAATTTCATACATAGTCTTCATCTACATCTTTACATTGCATATACATTGATCATCCACCCTCATCAGTAAAATAGTCCACAACAAGCCAAAAACCTTGTAAAAATAACAACAATGGAAGTCGGGCCAAATTCTAGATGGGTATCCTAATCCAAACAGTGTATAGTCTAGTTGGGACTATGTTCCAGGGAAAACCCGTTACTATTTTTGGGAGAATTTGAACCCGTCAACAAAATTTTCACTAGAAGGAAAGACATCATTTATGTCTTATATACATGAATTAAACAATAACTGAAATTAGTCTTCAACAAGTAATCCTGATCCCCAACCTATCTTGTTTCCTTGAGTTGAGTTTGAACAAGAAATTATCTATGAGGACTCAAAACCTAATTTCGGAAGTGCCTCCAATAGTCATGAAATACATCTTGAAACGATTTCACATACTGGTGGGTGTTCTATCTGCACTAAAAACACACTAAAAACCCTCAATTAAACTATCAATCCAGGTAAGTAAAATTAGAGTTGTAGCAAAATATATGCCAAGGTAGAAGGATTGGTAGTAGTATAGTCTAAATAAGGAAGTGGCTATCTACGGGCTAATCTATTCAAGCAAGGACTACTAATGATCAAACTCTACTAAGCAACTCAAACTATGTACCCTAAGTAACCTTTGAACAAAGGATCGTTGGATAGTTCCAAGAAAGAAAATGGAAACCCTACTTAAAGAAAACTAGTTCATTCATAACAATAAGCAAAATAAAACTATTCATCTAATAAGAAAATAGCAACAACAAACTACTTGTAATTAACCTACTTAAATTCAATAAGCAACTATCATGTGAAAGAAAGTAAATAAACAAGCAACTACACTATGAAAGCAAGAATAGACAAGTAAGCAACTAACCTATTAAAGCAAGTAAATAGCTAACTAACCTAGGATAACTTCTACATCAAGTTAACTAATTAAGATTACTCAATAAGAAACTAACTAAGCTCAAAGGAAAGTGAACTCTATTCTTAAACTAATCTTCACAACTATTTCTAATTCATAAAAGGAAATCTACCAAATTGAAAGCAAGAGGAATTAGCAACTAATCTTTAATCTATGATAAGAAAACTACTCTTTAATCTACCAAAGCAAGAAGTCTATCTATCTTACAAAAGCAAGAAAACTGTCTTCTAATCTATGAAAGCAAGAAAATATCTTCTAACCTATGAAAGCAAGAAAAACTCAAATATAGTGTTGATGGTTATGTCTCCGGTGTCTTATGATATCGCGATGGAATTTGACAATGAACAATAATTCAAGAGGGATAAACTCGATGTGAATTAGACAATCTAGTGAGAACTTAGCTATTATGGGAACATCATCAATTATCCTACATATCCATGTGATTATTAATCATGCATTAATCATCAACAGTATAACACGGCTATGCTAATAAACTCAATTGCATTCTATACTAATGAAGAAAATTCATACTACACTAAACTCAATAATTATCTAAAAATTGAAATTGCAACCTAGATCTGTTGGCATAGGGGCAAACCCAAGGTTCAATGCTCGAGAACGCACCAACAAAGCCCTAACTACTGGCCCTTTCGAAAATTCCTGCGAATAAGATGAAGTCTCACCTGAGGTAGAGGTAGGGGTGGTTGCAAGACTCAAGTGTCTGCAAACTTAGCTGGGACACAGATATGTGATTATATCGCTTACATAGTACTTAGCATAGATCATTTGTCAATACTCAACCCTTATTAAACTTTGCAAATAGCACAGAGAATCGCAACATTCACTTAGATCTAAGGTATTTCAGCACTTAGCAACAAGAAAACAAATCAGATCCGGTAGATCAACACTAAGCATCTTCATACATGTGTATTAGATATAACATCCTATATATCATTATCACTTTAAGCATAAGTAGATTTATTCAGCCATCTCATAACACTTAGCAAAATGGGAACATAAACACATTGAGACAAGCACAAAGCAACACAACACAGTATTTACATGGTTCACCCCCACCCTGGGGCTACATCCACCAATTCTTCTTCTTTATTAGCGTCTTCAATCGGTTACAAGCATGGATCCATGAAAACCCTACTGCACTCAGGACAGAAGATTTGCGCACCTTTCTAGATCCTTCTTCCTTACGTTACAACACAAATCCTTTTCCAACTTCCTACAATGACTTGCACTTAGCCCTGCAAGTCTCATAAAGGTAAAAAGCACTTACAGACCTTACTTTCACTTAGCATACATCACCTAGATTCTGATCTATCCTCTAGCTCACTAGCTTACAATTTATATATACAAAATAGGCCTAAGCATGGGTAAAACCCATGGGCCAATATCCCAATCCCGTCACATATTCCCAAACACCCAAAATGGACCTAAAAGTGGGTCGAGATCTCGTGATTTCTTCTCTATCTTGAGCTCCTCCTTTGACGGCTGTTGAAGCCCCAAAATAGGTCAATATGACCAAGAAACTCCCAAAACTTAGTCAAGGGCCAACAGGCCCCCAACACTCACCTATGAATTGTCCTGAGTCACTCTAGTGTGAGAAATTCTACCTCGAATGCTTCAAGCTTGGCTATATCTTCTTCGACCTATTGCTGTGCTATGGCCTCTTTCTCAGTGAACTCTTGGATCACTGTGTCATTCACTGGCCCTTCTACGCATTGTTCTACGGTGATGACGATCTGTTCTAGTTCGGCTCCTTAGATTTCAACTTCAGTGAACAGTTGGCATGCCTTTTCTTGCACTGGTTGAAGTCGTTGAGTTACTTCCATTAATTTACCCTTAATCATATGGATCTATTGTTGGGCGGTGCGTTTCTCTTGAGACCACTTCATTCTTTCCACTAGTGACAAGGTCTTCAGTTGCGCCTGTAACGTATCATCATGCTGCTTTGCTTCTTGGAGCTACGACTCCAATGCCTATAAATCCGGATTCAATGTGAGGTTCTCGTAATTTTGAGAACTCCGGTTACTCAACTGCTTGCATTCCAAGGCAAGATATTTTAATCTGCCAACTGCATTGTGGGAAGTTGCTTCCCTTAGGTCTCTTACCTCCTGTGGAGTTTCGAATACAACATGGAGCTCTAGATCTATGATGCATTGTTGTATCTTCTGGATCATGTCTTTGAGCTATGCCACCTGTTGTGGGATTATTTCTTTGGTATGTACCTCAATGAATGTCACAGAGCGAAGTGATTTGTTGACCACTTCATTTACCTCCAGTTGCTCTGCCATCAACTATTCCTTTCCTTTCTATAGTTGTGCTTTCTCATCATTCAATTTTGCTTGGAGAGCACTCTTTTCTTGTTCTATAGCATTATGATGTTCTACAAGTACTCCCTGTACTTGTGTCAAAGCCTAGATGTCTTGCTCTTCTTCATTTCAAAGTCGAGCCTCGACTAAATCTGTGATTTAGTGGAGTTGAGCTAGCTCATCTCCTTCTTCTGGTGTTCTGACTGACAGGGGTGTAGTGGAAACTGTGTGCCTTGACTAAAGTGCATGTTGCATTCCTTGGAGCTCTATCTCGATCCGACTATACATCAACTCCTGCCTGACTTCCTGCTTCTCTGCAATCTCTAGCGAAGCGTCATTCAATGCAGCAATGATGAAGTTAAAGTCATCTGGGGTGAGCACAATCTCAAACTTGGTCTTGGTTTCTTTTATTTTCTTTCTGGATGAAGGCTTCTAGGGGAATGCCTTTATTTTCTTTGAGGGGTCCTCCTCGTCCTTATGTGATGTTTCCTCACCGATCTCTTTGCCAACACCTCCTTGCTCTAGTGACATAGACGCAATATTCACGGATGTGTTGTCTATATCCTGAACTTCTCCAGGCTTCTTTGTTTTACTAGGTCTGGGTGTATCCTGTGTAGCTTCCAGACTGTCTACATCGGACAACTCTGTAGGGTTGGCTAGGATAAGGAGGTTCGTTGACCATTATTTGGGGATTTCCTCTAAATATTCCTCCGTAATATTGTAATAGGACTGCAATTGTTGCTTATGGACATATGAACGTGTTTTTATATAAATGAAGTGGAAGTCCGTGCTAAACTTCATTAGGGGCCGAAACCTGTGGAGGGTATTCGGGGTCATACGAGGCTCAGACTGGATGGTTACTTTCAATTGTTTGTAGTAAGTGTGGAAGATGGCATTTGACTGCCATTGCTTGTTCATATCATTCGAGTACCACAGGGTACTGAACTTCACGGCCAATGGTTCCAAGGGATCGATGTCCAGGAAGGTCGCACATTTCGGCATCTCCCAGGCAATGAATACGATCAGTATGAGAAGGCAGCTGAAGTGGAACTCATATCCTTGGTCTTGTGCTTCCCTGCAGTCTAGTTCCAACTAGTTTACTAGGTACTATGCCCAATTCATCTGAAGTCCTTCTGCGTACTTCCCTCCAAGGTCAATGATGAATCCAGTCACTTGGGTGGGCCGGTTCTTGCAAAATAGCTTTCCTGCGATCAGCAAACATGCAAGGTGCACTGCACCGCTCTAGATAGAGGCTACCTTGTAGCCTCGCGTGCCCTTCTCGACATCACCATAAGTCTCTTTGATCCTCCGGGCTAATGCTCAGTCTGTGGTCTTTCCAGGGTAAAAATCCTGTGGGTCGAGGCCTTTCATGCTAAGCCCGGTGATCTGATTGATCAAGGTTGGATCTAGAGTGATGTGGTGATTCAACCATAAGTTTCCTCCGTGGTAAATTGACAACATCATTTTGACACAAGCATTCACTTTCTGGTGCCTGTCAAAGTGCGAGATCCTCATCACATTGAGCAATCTGGACTGCACGAGGTTCTGGGTCCATGACTGTGGGATAATATTGGACTTCTTGCCTTTAGTCCTAGTCAAATACTTATGTGGGGTGAGCATGCCGTAATGCTTTCTATCGCTGAGGTTGAAGTCGCTAAAATTCAATGCTGCGAGCTTATCCTGATTTGCACGAACTGCACACACCCCTTTCGGTAATGATGCAGCGATGGCACACGTGTCTGCCACCTCGTGCTCTCCTATTCACAGGATCGATCAATCATCTCATGTGAGCAGAATTAGCTCTTCTGATCCCCTGCTGGAATCTCTGATGAAAACCCGATCCACAAATCCTGCTCTCTTTTCCCTGTCATGGCCTCTGCACACGCCTGTGACCTTTCCCTGATTTAATTTTAGGTTTTGGGGTTTCGTGATCCCTAACGTCAAGAGTCCCTGTCCTCTTGAACTCCCGAACTCCGATTCATCGATGTGCTCCCTTACGGCCTTAGCCTCTCCTGGCTAAACTCCTAGTCCATATGACTAGTCTTCGTAGGACCATAGTCTTATCTCCTTATCGGGATTCGGGGTTTCGCGATCCTCGATGTCACAAACCTCTATCCTCACAATCTCCCAATCTATCAATTTGTTGATACGACACTTTACGCGTTAGCCCTCCTAGCTAAGCCCCTGGCCCATATGACCACTATCTCACAAGACCGCAACCTTGTCTCTCATCGGGGTTTCAGACATCGCAATGCCGAAATGCCTAGACACTTTGTCCTCGAAATCCCTGATATTCCAATTCCTGATTCTCCGATGTGACATCAGCTAGGCCCCACAACAACAGATCTTTTCTCCTTATCAGGATTTCCTCTATCGCAGTTTCTACACTCATGATATCAAGCAGCTCACTTTGCCGACTCCCGACTCCCGATATGCCGACAGACAATTCTCTTTCGGTCAATCTCCAAAATACTCTGATCTCCTCCACGCGTCCTCCTATGATGGATGGTCCTAAATTCCTCTCATGATTTCGCGACTTCTGATGTCCCGGACGCCTCATCTTCAAGACTTGTGAAATGCCGAACTCCGATGCGCCAGAATACCGATGGGTGCTCAATCTCTGCCACGTGTCTCCACAAACGGACAGGTCTGATCTTTCTTGGGAATTTTACCATGGAGATTCCTGATCTCCTGTCCTCGAGACTCCTGATTTCATGAACGTCGATATCCTTATGGCCACGCCTCTCATCGGTAGTTTCACCTCAACTATTCCAGATGGTAAACCTCGTGTAACTCCTGTTAGATCTGACGACTGATGGGTATTTCTCTCAAGATCTAATGGTTCAAATCATCTCTTCTCCTGCACACTCTCTGGATGTGAAAACCTTCCGACAATCCAGATCTCTTCGACCGATCCGACAACTGCTATGCTCCCTCCTGAGCTGTTGCACTTTCTCCCAGACTTGGAAGAATTTCAAGTTCTCAAAGGCCTCGACCTTTGCTTCGTCTCCGTGAACTCCATGACTGTGAATTATCAACTGCGCGTGTAAAAAAATTTTCCCTCCTGAGCTTATCCTCGAATCCCCAAGGAACTCTCTAACTCCTGCGCCTCTGCAGAGTCTTCACGCACACACAGTGTTGTCTCTCCCGAGCTTCTCAAATGCTTAGACTCCTAAGGAATTTTATCCTTCTTCCTTTCTTCTGCATATGGAGAAATATGGATGCCCTCTTGGCTATCCTTCTTGCTGAGTACTGCAGGGTGTTCAGCAACCCTGCGAAGATCCTTCAGTGGATTCTTCCTCCAGAATACAGAACTCAAAGAGTTCTATTCTCTTGTGCCTGTCTGCACAATGTCTCACTGCCCACTTGGCAGAGTATATTTTCCCAAAACGTTCAACAGTTATGTCTCCTTCTGTACACCTATGCACCTTCTCAATGCCCACTTGGCAGAGCTCTCAGAATCCTCAGTGATTTTGTTTCTTCCTTAAGAACTCACAGCAAAGTTCTATCTTTGTGCACTCCTTGCACTGGCTCGATGCCCACCTGGTAGAGCTTCACAGAACTCCTCAGAGATTCTGTATACAAACTGTGTCTCTCATAGTCAGCCTTGCCTCTAAGGTGTTCTGCAACCTTGAGGTCTTCCTCTTGAGTTATTTCTTCCAGTTCTTATGCCGCAACACATCTTTTTTTGAACCCACAGAATTCAAAAGTGCAACCTCTATGCATGACTATCAGAACCCGCAGCGTTCTGTCACACCCTCCTGGTATGAAGCCTCAAAGACCTTCACCTGAAATCAGACACACTCCTGCAAATGCAAACCTACAGTATACATCTACAGCATATATGAACACTCACAGACATTCATTCAACACAAAATACATGCAGGAGAAACTGCTTCTATTATATTAAATGGCAAATGCCTGTTTGTACAAGGTGTTCCTGAGCACGGCCTTTAACAAGGTCTCAACTCTTCTCTTCTCTTCTGCTCTCTACTCGCAGATTCTCTTCTATCCCCACTTACTACAAAATGAGATACAAAATCTCTTTTACCTGAGGGGGCTCTTTGAGCTCTTCCCTCCAATCTACCTACCCTATTCAATTGTATTGAATGGGCTGTCTAGTCCAGCATCTGGATCTAGATCTCAGCCTTACAAACATTAAAGGCCTATCTTATCTACAGCCTACGCAAAGGCACGGCTCTATGCCTCAACAGCCTAGACATTAAATTACATTCAATTCAAAATAAAATATGAGGGCTACGCCTCTCTTCAACATTGAATGTGTGTGTTTGACGTGGCTGGATGACATGGAGAGATGCTCCTACATCATACTCCTCAGCTGAAAAATTCATGAGGTCATGCTCATGAGCTTCCCATCTCTGATGTTGAAATCCTCCTGTATCCCAAATCATCCTCTGGAGTTGTTCATCTGCTCCATCTCCTTGCTACTACGTTGCTGCTACTACTGCTTCTTCCTTTCTGCTCAACTGCTCCTTGCTGGCAGTTTTTGCTGACCTCAACATCAGCCTTATGATCTCCTCGATCACTGCATCCAGCTGATTTAGTGGTTGGTCCTGTTTTTGCTGTCTCCTCAGCTGCAAATTTTTTTGGCTCATGGGCAGATCATTGTGATCTCCCACGCCTCCTTCTTCATCTTTATCTATGGCACCAAGTGTCCACTCTACTACAAACTTCAGCTCTATAGTCTCTTCCTGACTGAATTTCTGTTCAGTCACCTTCTCTGACAGCTCAACTTCTATCAGTTCTCTTGTTGGCTCTAGATTGTTTAGCCAATCCTCCAGCATCTCTAGCTCCAACTCCCATGGAGTGGTACATCTGCCTGCCTGCTCTTTGGCATCCTTTGTTGCTAGCTTCAGTACCGCAGCTTCTTTCTTTTCAACTCCCTGGCTAAAATCATTGATCCATTTCTTAGAATGCTCATTCTCTTTTCCTTCTTGGGCAGCTTCAGATATCTTCTCCAATCCTTCTTTCCTGACAGTCACAGATGATTGTTCTTTTGTTGTTGTTGTGCTTGCAATACAGATTTATGCCTCCTCCTAGGCAAGTGGTAGGAATATCTCGATTCCCCCAATCATCATAAGATCCCTCATATCCTCCTCCTTTGTCAGTTGCACCTGCTGATCCAAACTCACCTCTGAGTTTATGAGATTCTCAGATAGTCTCATCTATTCATCCTTGCCATCTGGAAATATGGGATGTCTCTACTGCCCTCCTGGCAGTCCATGGAATCAACTAATTCCATCTATGTTTCCTTTCCCACCTAGCAAACTGGAAACCTTTCGCTACCCTCCTAGCATTCTATGTGATCCTGTAGTGACCTCATTTCATTGCCCACCTGGTAATGTGAAATTCCTTGGCTATCCTCCCGACAGTCCGTGAGATCCTGCAGTGATCTCAACTCGTTGCCAACCTGGCAATATGGAATTTCCTCTCTGCCCTCTTGGAAATTCCTGAGATCCTCAGCTGATCCCAATTCATTCTCTTCATCATTTAGACCTCTCCCAATCTTTGGTTCACACACCTGAACCATTTCCTCAGGTCCATCAAGGTTTTCAGCATACCTCAACCATCCTTTCAACAACCTCCACTGCCTTCTGACCATCAACTCCTTGACTGGCCATTTTACTTTCGGCTTCTTCATGGGCCATTCACACATCCATCTCAACCTCTTATCCTGCCGCATCTCAATTGCGATTTCATCCAGTCTCGCATTCATCTCAGCGAGTTCTTCATCCCATTCTGCGTCACTCATCAGGTCCAGGTCCTTTCTTCCAACAAATCTATGGTCTTTAGTAGCCATGTTGTTGTCCCTGTCTGCTCTCTTGGAAAACCTACTACTATCACTCTGCACTAAGAGTGTTTCTAGCTTCATCCTACAGTCTTCCTGACTGCTTATGAACTATTGCCTACCTACAAACAAATCCTTACAGAGTCCTCTAGCAACCCTATCTTCCTTTACCTTCTCCCTCTGCTTGAAATATACAAACAGAGTTTTGGCTCTGATACCACTTGATGCAGCGAGGCCACATGCATCCACCACCTCACACTCTCCTTCTCACAGGATCGATAAATCATCTCATGTGAGCAGAATTAGCTCTTGTGATCCCCTGCTGGAATCTCTGATGAAAACCTAATCCATAGGTCCTGCTCTCTTTTTCCTGTCACGGCCTCTGCACGCACCTGTGACCTTTCCCTGATTTAATTTTAGGTTTTGGGGTTTTGTGATTCCCGACGTCAAGAATTCCTATCCTCTCGAACTCTCGAACTTCGATTCACCAATGTGCTCCCTTTTGGCCTTAGCCCCTACTGGCTAAAATCCTAGTCCATATGACTAGTCCTCGTAGGACCACAGTCTTATCTCCTTATCGAGATTCAGGGTTTCGCGATCCTCGATGTCACAAACCTCTGTCCCCGCAATCTCTTGATTTGTCGATTTGTCGATACGACACTTTACGTGTTAGCCCTCCTGGCTAATCCCTTGGCCCATATGACCACTAGCTCACAAGACCACAGCCTTGTCTCTCATCGAGGTTTCAGACATCGCAATGCCGAAATGCCTAGACACTTTGTCCTCAAAATCCTTGATATTTTGATTCCTGATTCTCCGACATGATGTTAGCTAGGCCCCACAACAACAGAGATTTTCTCCTTATCGGTATTTCCTCTATCGTGGTTTTCCACTCGCGATATCAAGCAACTCACTTTGTCGATTCCTGACTCCCAATATGCCAACAGATGATTCTCTTTCAGGAAATCTCCCAAATACTTTGATCTCCTCCACGCGCCCTCGTATGATGGATGATCCTGATCGCCTCTCACGATTTCACGACTTCTGATGTCCTGGACACCTCGTCTTCAGGACTCGCGAAATGCAGAACTCCGATGTGCCAAAATATCGACGGGCGCTCAATATCTGCCACGTGTCTCCACAAACGGACGACTCTAATCTTTCCCGGGACTTTTACCATGGAGATTCTCGATCTCCTGTCCTTAAGACTCCTGATTTCATGAACCCTGATATCCCGATGGCCACGCCTCTCATCGAGAGTTTCACCTCGGCTATTCCCGATGGTAAACCTCGTGCAGCTCCTGTCATATATGATGGTTGATGGGTATTTCACTCAAGATCTGACGGTTCAGATCATCTCTTCTCCTGCGCACTCTCTTGATGTGAAAACCTTCTGACGATCTAGATCTCTTCAGCCGATCCGATGGCTGTTGTGCTCCCTCCTGAGCTGTTGTGCTTTCTCCCAGACTTGGAATAATTTCAAGTTCTCAAAGGCCTCAACCTTTTCTTTGTCTCCGTGAACTCCACGACTGTGAATTCTCGAATGCGCATGTAAAAACATTTTCCCTCCTGAGGTTGTCCTTGAATACCCAAGGAACTCTCTAACTCTTGTGACTCTGCAGAGTCTTCACGCACACACAATGTTGTCTCTCCTGAGCTTCTCAAACGCTCAGACCCCTAAGGGATTTTATCCTTCTTCCTTTTTCCTACAGATGGAGAAATATGAATGCCCTCCTGGATATCCTTCTTGCTGAGTGCTGCAGGGTGTTCAGCAACCCTGTGAAGATCCTTCAGTGGATTCTTTCTCCAGAATATAGAACTCAAAGAGTTCTCTTCTCCTGTGCCTGTCTGCACAATGTCTCACTGCCCACCTGGCAGAGTATATTTTCCCAAAATGTTCAACAGTTTTTTCTCCTTCTGTACACCTATGCACCTGCTCAATGCCCACTTGGCAGAGCTCTCATAATCCTCAGTGATTATGTTTCTTCCTTAAGAACTCACAACAGTGTTCTATCTTTGTGCACTCCTTGCACTGGCTCGATGCCGACCTGGCAAAGCTTCACATAACTCCTCAGAGATTATGTCAGCAAACTGTGTCTCTCATACACAGCCTTGCCTCCAAGGTGTTCAACAACCTTGATTTCTTCCTCCTGAGTTTTTGATTCCATTTCTTGTGTCGCAACACGTCTTTGTCTGAACCCGCAGAATTCAGAAGTGCAACCTCTATGCACGGCTATCAGAACCCATAGCGTTCTGTCAGACCCTCTTGGTATGAAGCCTCAAAGACCTTCACCTGAAATCAGACAGACTCCTGCAAATGCAAACCTACAGTATACATCTACAACACATATGAACACTCACAGACATTCATTCAACACGGAATACATGCAGGAGAAACCACTTATGTTATATTAAATGACAAATGCCTGTTTGTACAAGGTGTTCCTGAGCACTGCCTGTAACAAGGTCTCAGCTCTTCTCTTCTCTTCTGCTCTCTACTCACATATTCTCTTCTATCCCCACTTACTACAAAATGAGATACAAAATCTCTTTTACCTGAGGGGGATCTTCGAGCTCTTCCCTCCAATATGCGTACCCTATTCAATTGCAATTAATGGGCTATCTAGTCTAGCATCTAGATCTATATCTAAGCCTTACAAACATTAAAGGCCTATCTTATCTACATCCTGTGCAAAGGCACGACTCTATGGATCAACAACCTAGACATTAAATTACATTCAATTCAAAATAAAAGATGAGGGCTATGCCTCTCTTCAACATTGAATGCGTGCGCTTGACATGGTTGGCTGGCTGGCTGGCTGACGTGGAGAGATGCTCCTACATCAGGTAAGTATAAAGTGACTAAAGCATACTCAAAATTCCTACGAACGTTGTCTCTATTCACTGTGCCACTCAGAGGAGGTATATACGCAGGTAAGATGCTCAGAATCAACTTGGCATTCGTGATATCATCTCTATGCTTCATTCTTGTCTCTGTCACGATTTTGAAAGTTCCTGCTGTGTGAGTAGCCGATGGAGAAGATTGGACTCCTCCTTTCGATAATTCTTTCACACCTATAGACATCCTTCTTTCTGACATGACTTTCTAGGTCCTAAGATCAATGAGTACTTCCTTGGTAGATTATTCAAGTGTTCTAAGATCCTCAGACATATGCGCTCGGGGTTAATAATATTGGGTTCACGAAGTATTGTAGACAAAAAAATAAGATGGAAAGCAAGAGCATAATGATCACTGGACAATCTTAATCAAGGTTGCGAGCTCAAATTCTCGATTTGGAAAAAGTGTTCTTCGTGCATGGCGTGATGAGATAAATAGGTGAGTCGATAATGGTTGGATCACAATGGTCATGACCCTCCATTAACTCTTGTTCGATCCATTATGGCATGGCCCAACAGTCTGATGATGTCTCTTTATTCCTTTTCTGCCCATTTGGAGAAGAAGTCGAATGGATATATCGGTCCAACGACTATATTTTTTCGTCACAGTGAACTACTCTATGTCGTTGTTCTGATATCTTGGTGAAGCTCCAATTCTGTAATTTGTCTTTCTGCGAGGTCTCTTCTAGAACCTCCTATAACCTTTTAGTATTAGCCCTTTTCTTTCTTAAATTTCTAGCCTTCTTTCCAGTGAGCTTCGTCTCGGTAATGCTTTTATCATTCTGAGTCTTTTCTTCTTTGGTATTAGTTATTTCGCACTGTTGAATTTTTTCCTAGTGTTCTTGTGTAATACTTCTTCCTTGTCTGGGATACATAATTCAATATTCTGGGGATCCTCTAGTGTTCTCTTAGCCTCGACATCTGAGTTGCTAGTATTAACTATCTGCGATCTTCTCTTCTATTCCTCAATCAAGTGCGTGATCCTTTTGGTCATAAAGTATTTTAACTCTTGCTTCTTCTGTTCCAAAAATTCTTATTCCTCCTTTCATATAGCTTGATCTCTATCAATCCAAGGTTGATCTAGGTGGATATCAGTGGCCACCCACCTTTTCCAAATGGCTCAAAACATTTTTCTGGCCATTTTGGCAATTTACTATTTTTAGCAGGTTTTAACTTCCGGGGCCATTTTGAGGGTCCAAATGAAGGTTTTTCAAGATATAGGTTCTCAATGATAGCCGAAGACATGATTGAGCCCCCAAAATGAATCTCCTCAACAATACCTTTCCAACGAACTATCACACGCCTAAAACGGAGATCGTATGCAAAAGTTACGACCCCGGGAAGTTGATGTACTCACTTACCCAAACGGGGCTCACATGAATTTTGGCACTTCATCTCCTAGGATTAGGTTTTTGGATGTCTAGGACTCTTGGAATTCCGGTCTATTGTAAAAGGGCCTTCCGAGCCTCATTGTAATCATCTTCTTGCGAATGCGAGTATCCGTCACATCTCTTCTCAGAGATAAGTTGCCACCATTCTAGCGAGTCTTTCACTCTGTATTTTTACAGTCTCTATACATTTCGTTCATTAATAGAAATCATGTATTACTATATCTATGTGTTTATGGTTGCATCTGTGATATATTTCTGTTATATTACTGGATATACTCAATATCTCTGTGCATTTCTTTATTATATCTCCGCTCTCATTTTGTGTCGAAAATAATCCGGATCAGTGGTATCAGAGCGAGGTTGCTCTTGATCGTTTTTCAGTGCATGTCCCCAACCAAGTCCGAGTATAGAAAGTTGGGTCTCAATCTTGTCTTTCTTGAGGACAATCTCTCTCACACACCCAAGAAACCATCAATGGTAGAAGAAAATAAAAACGATGGAGCAAACGATCCTATCAGTCTGTTGCTTGAGCAAGCTCTCACGCAACAGAGGGACGAAATGATGGAGAATTTTTCCCACATCCTTCAATGCCTACCGATAGCATCATGAGCATCTTCATCAATCAGCCACTTTGGAGGCACTTCGCCTTTCAGGGTATAGGTTAATTTTGATATTCCCATATTTGAAGGTCAAATAGATGCAGATTCCCTAGACAAATGGTTGAATTTGCTAGAAGGTTATTTCTTTGTTCATAATTTTTCAGACAATGAAAAGATCACCTTCGCACTCCTTAAGGCTCTCCCCCATGTCAAACATTGGTGGGAAACTTACTGGGAGAAGAGTTCTACAGAGGAGTCTGGAATATATGGGGCCAAGCCCACTTGGGATTTTTTTGTGGATGCGGTAAAAGAACAATACTACCCTGTTGGCAAATATGAGGAACAATACATGAGATGGACCACACTGTGAAAAGAGAGGGGCCAAGAAGTTCCAGAGTTCACCAATACCTTCCATACCTTATGCACCAAGCTAGGTATCAAAGACTCCAAATGACATTTGGTTCTGAAATACTGTGGCACTCTACACAGATACATCCAAACTGAAATGAATTTTTTGGACTTCTCATCACTCAGTGCTTCCTATCGATATGTTGTTAAAATTGAGAAGAAATTTAAGCACGAGAACAAATGGGAGTTCAGGTCTACAAATCCACAACAACCAAAGTATGACAAAGACAACCCTAACAAACAGTCTCCTAAAAACCAGTCCAAGCCACAGGAAAAGAAGGGTCACGAGAAGACAAAGAAGGACACTGGAAAATGGTGCGATTTCCACAAAATCCCTTGGCACAACACCGATGAATGTCACTCAAAATAGTCATTGGTGGCTGATATCAAAGACAAGGATCTGAACCCTGATTCTGAATCTGATTCTGAAAATACTGGTAAAAGATAGATCATCGATGTAGACCCCACTGCTATTGTCACAACCACAACAATTCAACCAGAAGAACCAACAGATCCAGAAGAGGGGGAGCACCTTTTTCATTCATAGATGTGGGTGAAGGGGACCCCGCTGCATTTTATTGTTGATAGCGGAAGCCAGAA
>JZKD02S0767672.1:1711874-1752286 GCA_000966675.3 Picea glauca
TTTCTGGCCATTTTGGCAATTTACTATTTTTAGCAGGTTTTAACTTCCGGGGCCATTTTGAGGGTCCAAATGAAGGTTTTTCGAGATCGAGGTTCTCAATGATAGCTAAAGGCATAATTGAGCCCCCAAAATGAATCTCCTTGACAATATAATTGATGTACTCACTTACCCAAACGGGGCCCACATGACTTTTGGCGCTTCATCTCCTAGGGTTAGGTTTTTGGATGTCTAGGACTCTTGGCATTTCGGTCTATTGTAAAAGGGCCTTCCGAGCCTCATTGTAATCATCTTCTTGTGAATGCAAGTAGCCGTCACATCTCTTCTCAGAGATAAGCTTCCACCATTCTAGCGAGTCTTTCACTCTGTATTTTTACAGTCTCTGTACATTTCGTTCATTAATAGAAATCGTGTATTACTGTATCTCTATGTTTATGCTTTCATCTCTGATATATTTCTGTTATATTACTGGATATACGTGATATCTCTATGCATTTCTTTATTATATCTCCGCTCTCATTTCATGCCGAAAATAATTCAGATCAAAGGTTTTCCTAATAGCATGGTAAACGAGGCTCTATCTTCAACAAATTTAATAATATCAAAGTCCTCTTATGTCGAAGCTCCATTGACAATCATAGGTATCTGGGCGAGCCTTCCACGTAGGTTTACTAGCTTTCCTCTAAATAAAATTATTCCTCCTAGGGAAGGGATCATAAAAAGCCTTCCTATAGCTTCCCAAGTTCTTTCTGGCATAATATTCATCTGTGTTTCTTCATCCATGACACAATCAATGTCGAAGTCCTCTATTCATGATTCCATGCATTCCTTCTCTTTGAAGATATCTGATAAAATGACATGTCGGTAGTCATTCGGGGTCTCTTTCACTTGTATCAATACCTTTTATGATTCTTTTTGGGGTTCTGCCTTTTCTGGATTTGCCTTAGGGTTTCCTTGATTCAGATTCATTCCTTCAAGATTAGCGATCATTATAGGGAAATCCAACACTTCATGGTCCATTTCTTTGCAACAGAGAAAACTAGGTCTTCTTCCAGGGCATTCCTTAGCAAGATGTCATGGTCTTCTGCAACTGTAACAGAGGGTTAATCCTCGCTTTCTATTAAATTATCCCCAACCTTTTTTGTACTGCGCACTAGGATCATGGTAGCGAACCTGCAACAAATTATTTCTAGGATCCTCCATCCATTTATTAGTCCAAACATTCTTTCTGTGCATAGGTATAACATATCTTTCATTATTCTTATTAGATCTATTCATATCAAACCTTCTTTTGTCTATTAACACCCTAGCTTTAAAACTAGGAAAAAACCTATCGAATATCACTAGATCCATACTCTAGAAACAAAAAAAAATCCACCTTTCTTACTTTTACAGAGCACAAATCTTTTAGATCTAAGAGCTTTTAATTATTCTTACCTTTAACAGATCACAAAGCTTACATATCTTGCCTCTTTCAATCATAAATTCTCACTTTTACTTTTATTGGAGCACAAACCTTTCAGATCCTACTTCTTTTCTACAGATCCAGCCTCCTTTCTTTCAGATCTAGCCTTCTTTCTTCAGATTGGGCTTCTTTCTCTCAGATCTAACCTTCTTTCTTTAGTACACATAGTTACAGATAAAGTATAATACTGCGCACTAGGGCATAGATCTATGCACAGAGCTTTCACAATTTCAGGATGAATCTTTGCACAAAGCTTCCTCTTTCTCAGTTCCCAGCAATCAGAGTTTTAGGTCCCGACAATGGAACCATTTGTTGGCATAGGGGCAGACCCAGGGTTCAATGCTCGAGAGTGTACCAACAAATCCCTAACTATCGGCCCTTTTTCGGAAACACCTGTGAATCAAAAGAAGTCTCACCTGAGGTAGAGGCAGGGGTGGTTGCAAGACTTAGGTGTCTGCAACCTTAGCTAGGACACAGATCTGTGATTATATCGCTTACAAAGTACTTAGTATAGATCATTCATCAATATTCAACCCTTATCTCTGCTCCGTCTTGCGCTCCTCCTTCGACGGTTGTCGAAGTCCCAAAATAGGTCAATATTACCAAGAAAATCCCAAAACTTAGTCAAGGGCCAACAAGATCTAAGAAAGAAATTGCATGAAGGAAACTAAACTAGTCCTATCTTAACAATTCAAATTGCAAAAAGAGGAAATACTCATAAACAGAATTTAAACATTATTTCAGCATATGACAAGAAAGCAAATGAGAAACAAAATGATGAATTAAATAAATAAAGCTAAATGGAAACTAGATCAGCAAATTAAAATTGAAAAGCAAAGGTTAATGACTATCCATCCATCGAACCCTGTCAAAGAAAGCATAAATGAAAAACTTTGTTTTTATCATCTATTTCAGCATAAAAGAAAACTTAATTTATCATCTAGCTACACACACGGTTATTCTCTAAGCTTGCAAGCTTGCTTCTATCAACTAATAATTCATTTCATACTAACAATATTCCTCATAATAACCTGCAAAAACTAAATTAAACCAATTAAATCATAAATAGCAAGTTATATAACAAAGAAGTAAAATAACAATTCATGTATAGAAAGATAAATAAAAAGACATCTACGTTATATAATTCACAAAAAAACTCATAAAATAGTTACCCAGATTATCAGTGGGCCCCCTAGCAAGTCATGGTTACTCTTCAAATGCACACCATGAACTTCAGCAAAGTGATTTCACCATTAAAACTAAAAATGTAGGTTTTACACAGTTTGGCAAAACAAAAATGGAAAAACAGAGCTAAAATTGTCTTTGGCTCTTACACACAACTTCTTAACTATTTTCTGACCACTAAGGTGGTATTTATAAGATTTACAAATTGGGAGTTCGACCACTAGAAGGTCAATCCTCTTCTAAAAACAATAAATTGCATTTAAGATGCCCTAACTGTCAAAATGAGGCGAGCCAATAATCGCCCAACATTACAACCCAAATCGAGTTGTCAAGAGTTCAGTAGTTGGAGGGAACAAGCAAAAGAAAAACCCAGTCTCTGATTCACCCATCATTGGCCACCAATACCATAACCACCAAATCACCCATCGTTTTTGTGCAGGATGGAGTGCCGGACAGAGTGTTGGATGGAGTATCGGACTGAGTGTCGGATGGAGTATTGAAATGAGTGCCGGAAGAAAAAACAAGATGTGATTTTTCCCTGTGACATAAAAAACATGAATTAGTCTCCTGGAATCATAAAAACATGTTGATTTAAACTCAAAATCATTGCAAAACATGAATTATGCATACCTACTGTGGATCATAGCGTTTTGACACAAAATCTCTTCAAAAACTTCTTCAAAACATGAAAACACATAGACACATTCAGCAAAAAGGATCTAATTAACATCATAAAATCAATCATATCACGGGCTCGACACATACCATAGGAAGAGCTCCACGAAACTCATAGAATTACATGTTCTTACACAAAGCTACTTGGAAAACTACCTATAGCCTATAAGCTCCCTAGGCAGAAAGAAATCTGTGTAGAGCATCCCAACACAAATCCCATTTTTACGTTAACTTCGTAGTTGACCTCATTGAAACTATTGTACAAGAATTTTCAGTACCTTTTAGAAGGATTGTGAATTTCCTTATTGAACCTGAAGAACAATTTGAAGGTGAACAACCAAAAATTACAATAGAACAATTAATGGGAGAAAATAGGAACCACAAAAAATTTATACCTCGATGGAGGGCCCAAGGAACTGTCAATATGGATGGACAATTGATGAAATTCCAAGGAAATGTGATAAGATCCTCCCAAAATTCGACCCAGACAAACTTGGATACCGGAAGATCATGTGAATAATTTGTTTTTATCCATACATCTTCTAGGTTTCGAACATGACGACATACCGTGTAGGTTATTTCCTTACACTTTTTTCAAGAAAGCCTCTAATTGGTATTTCAGTTTACTTATCAGATTTATTACTGACTAGGACAGTTTTGAAAGACTCTTTAAGAGAAAATTTGGAGAAACAAAAACAATTGCATCTCTACATAATGAATTAGGGGCTATCAGAATGGACAAGAGAGAAGAGTAAAGGACTTTAACCAAATATTTCTTAATGTATTAATCAAGTTTCCTAATGATGTAGCTCTCACTCAGTCATTAGGTATTGAATATTACACATTTTCATTAACCCCTTCCATAGGGATGTTTGTAAAATGAGCTAACATAAAAACATTAGCACTCAACTTTGATGAAGCTGAGACTGTGGAAAGAGAGTTATCTGCATATGATCAGCATCCATGTTACGAGGAAAATAATTCAGCTGGAAAGAAACCCTTTCTATAAGATAAACCACCTGACATGGAGTCAAAGGATATTGATATTGTGGTCAAAATGGTTAAGAAGTTATCTAATGAAATTGTGGAACTTAAAAAGTATTTTGGTGAAGGATCATCAAAGCCATGAATTTTTTACCCATTATTTAAGAAACCAAATAACCCTCCACAACCACCTGAACCACCTCACATGGATTTCAACTTAGACAACTTGAGTAATGATAATTTTTGTTCTTATCACTAGTAGAATCACCCTGAACAAACATGCCCTCAGTGGATCAAATCTATTACCCTGTTGATATACTAGTTGCTAGATCAACAAAGTTTGGATGATGAAATCCATGCACAAGCTCCTATTGATGTTACTAATGAAACTACCCCAGAATCTGCTACTCCCGTTTGTGACCAGTGTCAAGAATTAGACAACAATCAGATTGAAGAAGTCATTTCCAGAGATACGTAGGTTGTCAAAGCTTCTACTCCAAAAGGTTATAACATATGCAACAAAGTTCCAGTACCTAACACTTCTTCTTCCAAAGAAGATAACATCCCTCTTACAAAAATTACACCATCCCCTGTCCTCCCAAAACAAAATGACACAACCCCGGGAAAATTAATAGTAAAACTGGAAAAATCATCTTAACAAACAATGATAAACCAAGCACATCTGGCTCAATGGGGAATGATGCTAAGATTAACTTGATAACAGACAATAAAAAAATAGTTGAGAAAAAAGTTGGTCATGCTATCGACAACCTTGACTAAAATGTAATTGAAGACATGAATTAAAAAAAAAGCCAATTTTTCCATGTTTGATATATGTTCTTTAACACAAAAGAATGAGCTCCTACACGATGCTTTCAAGCCTCATGAAACTTAGAAATGAACTGTCATTTCTACTAAAAACCTCATCGCCAAAAGTGATGCACAAGATATACACAAAGAGGAGATAGCAGTAGCTATAAACGCAACAAGCATAGGTTCCTTTTCAAAATATCAGGTACCACCTTTTCTGCTCACATATTAAATTTTTAATTTCAATGTACACAATTTTTTAGCAGATTTAGGTGCCTCTTCCAATATCATGCCTTTTTTTGTTTTCCAAAAAATAAATGTTGTTTCAAAAATAATGATTCAAAACCAAGATCATCCAATTAGATAGGAAAGATGTTAAAGTGAAAGGTGAACTTAGATATGTTTAAATCAAATTATCACCTCACCTTAGGGTTCATCAGACTATAGACATAGTTGTTGTGGACATACCATAGAGCTACAGTTTTCTCTTAAGAAGATATTAGTCAACCAAACTTCAAGGTTATTTTTCTACCGATTGGTCTCATCTGTGGCTTCCTCATAAAGGAAAAGCCAATCAAATCCATGTAAATAGTGAGTCACACATGAATCACACACTGAAGGAATTAGAAGGTAAGAATGAGCCCATAATATTTTCCCATTCCATTTTGGGAATTACTTTTTCAAAACTAATTACTGTTGTTATGAAGCACAAACTTATGAGATACCATCAGAATTACAATCAGGACTCTGCCCAATAATCCATAATAGTTCCTATCCAGTACTAACTAAATTAGAATTTATTTTGACTAACAATACTAATATTCCTGACGTGTGGACCATGTTCTTTGATGGCTCTAAAACACAGGATGGAACCAGAGTAGGATGTGTTATACTTGATCCTAGTCAAGGAAAAAAACTAGTATCATTCCGCTTAGAGTTTGAATGTACCAACAACAATGTTGAATATGAAGCTTTAGTTCAGGGCCTTAAAAACTCCATTGATCTCCAGGTCAAAAATATTATGGTGTTTGGTGATTCTGAAATCATTATTCGATAGGTAAGGAACACTATTCATTGCATGTCTCCACATCTAAAGGATTACCAGCAAGAGGTATGGAATTTTCTTTATTCATTTGATGTATTTAATATTTCTTCTATACCCCATGATAAAAAACATAGATGTTGATATACTGGCCAATGCAACATCTAGATTTGTGCCCCCTAATGATGGTTTTTTGGTTGAAATGATGTTTAGGTACATCAACAAGAGTTACAAACTTATCAAGAAGATACTAACAAGATAATGACAAATTGTGTTCTGAAGAACATTTTGAATCTTGAAAAAATATTTGATTTACAATCCAAGTTCAGAGGCCAATCAATTTGAAGACCAATAGTTCTACTATGATGCATTTGTTCAGATACATAAAATCACACTTTTGAAGAGTTGTTCAAGAAGCATCGAGATGATTTTTCCTGGATGTATGATGATATGAAAACACATGAAACATGTATAATACAACACATGATTTCCATCAAGGAAAGTATCAAGTCATTCTAGCAAAATCTTAGAAAGATACATCCTACTCTCGAACCCCTTATACAGAAGGAACTAAAAAAGTTATTGGATGCCCGAATCATTTCCATTGTTAGACATTCATCTTCGGTGTCCAATATGGTGCTCGTAAGAAAGAATTCAAGAGAAAACAGTATTTGTATAGACTTCATAAATATTAATCGTGCTTCTAACAAAGATAATTACCCAATTCCCCCAATGGAACAAATCCTACAACTTGTCTTTGGATCTGAACTATTCTCTCTATTAGATGGGTTTTCAGGATATAATCGGGTTCTTGTGGCTAAACTAGACCGATTGAAAACCACATTTCGAACCAAGTGGGGAACGTATGCTTATAGACAGATTCTCTTCATTCTAATGAATGTGGGAGATACCTTCCAAAGTGAAATGGATATTGATTTCAAATGATTAATTGGTCAAAGCACAGTAGTCTACCTTGACGATGTGACAGTTTATTAAAAAAAGCAGGGAGACCATCTGAAGCATATGAAATAGATTTTTGAACGTTGTAGAAAATATGGGATTTATCTAAACCCGAAAATGAATCTCTTTGTTGTTTCAGAAGGCATTTTTTTAGGCCACATCATTTCTAAAGACAAAATCTAGGTGGATGCAGAAAGAACCAAGGCTATTCTACAAATTCCATCACCACACAACAATAAATGTATGTGATTGTTATTTCACGGAATCAACTTTGTAATAGTATGTGTTCCATATTTTGCAGAGATTGTAAAACCACTTCAAAGAATGATTAAAATGACAGTCATTTTAAGTGGACATCATTGGAGAAAGAAGCATTCAAAAATATTAAAGTTGGTATAGCCACTGCTTCATCTCTACACAATCTATATTTCTCGAAATATTTTTTTTTATACATTCTAATTCGATCATTCTTTAGCAACAATGCCCACGCAAAAACATGAAAAAGGGAACGAATACCCTATCACATTTATGAGCACTGGGTTATAGGGTGTTGAACTGAATTATCCTTCAGTGGAAAATCAAGATTTTGTTGTTCATAAAGCCATCAAACAATCTATACCTTATATCCTAAATAATAATATTAAAGTCATCATCCCACACCCAGAAGTAGGGTCTCTATTCATTCTAAAAAAACTGGGTGAAATACGAGGGAGTTGGACGACAGATCTACAAGAGTATGACCTCGAATTCACACAAAATAATATTGTGAAAGGTCAAGGCTTATCTAAGTTAGTGGCACAAGGAGTTGATGATAAGGAACAATAAGAGGATGGTTGGCAAGACAAACTTGCAATGTATACTCAAGAGGTTCCATATGTCTTGGCATTGAAATATCATATTACAATGACCTCAAATTTTACTTACAACATGGAACTGGTTTGGATCACCTCAAAACTAAGCAAAAGAGGGAACTAAAGCTGAAATCCTCATAGTATCAACTATTACACGACATCTTGTTTAGAAAGAATTATGATGGATTGTTACTCATATGCCTTGAAAAACAAGATTTTAATAATGTCCTGAAACATATGCATGACGGACCATTTGGTGGTCATTTTTCAAGAGACACAACAGCCCAAAAAGTGTTGAGAGCAGGGTACTACTAGCCCACACTCTTCAAATATGCTCATGCATACCCAAGGAGTTGTGAATCATTTCAAAAAGTGGCAAGAAGGGAATGAAAATATGTTATTCCTCTACAACTTGTATGATGCAGGAGCATCACTCCACCTCAACATGTGCCATCTGATTAATATGCATGGTGCCAATTCAAGGAAGGGAGAGGTTTCACCCTCTCATCTTGGCTTTGAGAATCTAAGCTTGATCAAGGCATTTAATGTTGACAATCTAGAATAGCCAAGTTGTGCCTTCACACAAGCTAGAGATAAGGTTGCCATTAAATGGTTGATGGTAGGAGGGATCTGCATCTGATTTGGAGCAGATTTCCATCATTGTAATTTTCCCATTAGACAGGTGTTTTAAATGGTGATTTGAAACCACTATCTTAGCTTGGAGGGAATCTCATCGAGCCCCTCTTGTAAAAATATTTGTATTGTATTCCCAGGAGAGAGGGTTTGAATTGGATGAAATATTATTTATAAGACAAGTTGGGCGGTTGATGAGAATCGAGACTCAGTCACAGTTGGGACTCAACCTTTGTAATTTGATATTCTATCATTAATAGAAAAATGATAGTTTTTCCTGTTAACAATTTCTGCGTAATGGATATTTTGTGATGAATGTCATTTGTATGCATTTGAATTGTAGATGAATGTTAGAAATCGTATGCAGGGATAGAGATAAAATTTTCTATCTATAAATGTGTTGGATTAGGTTTGGTTCTCTAGGTTAATTGAAAGGAGTGTGCGACAGAGTGAGGAAACTATGTGAACCGACACAAAGAGTGCATGTTTGAACTCAGTGGAGTCAGAAGATAAATTTCCAAGAGGGAATACCATGATAATTCACAGACTCGGGAGGAAATTTCAAGGTGGTTAAGTACCTTGGAAAGAAATATTGTGTGGGAGGAAGCATAGTTCAGAGTTACTAAACACTCTGGAACAATTTTCCAGGAGGGAATGGAGAAAGCATGAGAGCGTAGAGGAGAAACACATTCTGAAGTGTTGGAATCCTTAAGCAAACCCCAGGGTTGCTGAACATTCTGAGGAAGGAAGGCTTTGCAAGAGTGCATCGACAAAGGAAAGGAGATGCCTTAAATATTTAGGAAGGATAAGGGAGAATCCATCAAAAACCTGAGTCAAGCGCAAGGTGTGCGCCAAGGATATTGTAAGTTAATATTACAAAGATTAGGAGGAAAGGCATCAAGTTTCCAGGGGAGCAAAAGAAAGTCCATTGAAGAACATAGCAGAACTAAAAACCATGGAAGTTTTCAAGCCGAGCAAAGTCACAGAATATTTTGCGCAGAAATCTGCAAGGAATGTAGAAGAATTTCAAGAACAACTTAAGTCTCGAGGAGGAAATTGTGCTAAGGGTGCAAGGGTGGTCGAGGACTTGTGAAGTCCCGAAGATATTCATAGGGTTGCAAAGAGAGAGCTGATCCTAGTCCTTGATACTAGGAAGGGCACTTGGCAGAGGTCCATAGATTTCGAAGGAAGAAACCTTCGGAGGAAAGACAAGAAGAGATTACCCGAAGAGATGGGAATCGAATAAATCCTCATTGTCCATTGAGATAGGACACATGGTGAGAAGTCAAAACTTTGTTGATTCTCAAATTAGGAAGGAAGGATTTGAGAGAAAAGAGGACTCACAAAATCTGAACTTGCGATTTGATTTCATCCATTGAGCGTGAGAAAAATGTGGACCGTATATTTGGTCCTGAAGAATTCGTCGATTTGGGAATCGAGAAAGAGGGAGCAAGCAGTTCAAGAAACTTCTTAGGCACAAAGTCATGAAGGGAGATGGCCCATGGTCGTATTCCATGGTCACATCAAAGGGGGAGCCTATAATAAAGAGATAGTGCCCATTGGCATTAATATTTGAAGAGCACTAAGGAGAGGGTCCATGGGTGCCACACAACCTACGCCGAAAAGGTGTAAGGGCCTATGTCAAGTTAATTTGATTCCCATTAGGACGCTAATGAGCCATTCAGCTTAGTGACTTAAATGATCCTAGACTGGGAGGTCGAGCATCCCCCTTGGAGGGAAGGTGGGTCTACGCCGGGAGTGGTATCAGATCCAGGTTGTCTGCAGATTGTAGGAAATGGTGAAGGGAGATAAAGTGAGATACTTTGTTGAAGTTGTTACAAGCTGTGCAACAAATGATAAACAACCAAGTGGGTTGTAGATGAAGCAAGATGAAAGTTGGAATTTATGAGCATGATCGAGGAGAAGTCTATTCACAAAGAAGCAAAGTGGAGATGGAAAAGGAACTCAGTGAAATGCGGGCAAAAATGGAGAAACTAGCATTCAAGATGAAATAGGAGGAAAAGGTGCATTGGAGGTATGAATGGCCTTTGAAGAGGAAAACTAAGTGGCCTGTTAGGAATTTTTTGGCCAGAAGGCATCAACAGATGTTAAAAAGTTGGCTGAGGTATGTTGAAACCTTTAATGATGAGGGGAAGGGATCTGGCATGGATCTCATAGGTTGTCAGGTGGGCAATGAGAAGGAATAAGTGGGTCTCGTAAACTTGTTAGAGGGTAGGGGAGACATCCTGAATTGCCAAGTGGGCAAGGGAGAAGAGATGAGCTCAGTTGAGATTTCACGTCAGAGGGTGTTGACAGATGAGGAGAAGGCAAAAGAAATACCTCACTAAGGTGAAAATTCATGTGGAATTGTGGGTCGTGTGAATGAATATGATGAGAAGTTAAAAATTCCACTATTAAGGAGAAAGATCAGGGGAGCATTCTGGTCATTGGGGGAATTGAGGTATTCCTTCCACATAGTCTGATTGAGGCTAGAGCATGTGTCACAGATGTAACAAAAAGACAGCTAGCAGTGACTATCGGAGAAGAGGAGAAGGCGTAGATACTAATGACTGCATCAATATAAGAATAAGAGCATACAGTTATGATGCGCACTCCATGGGAGAAAGAGTTGGAGATGTTGGAGGATTGGTTAACAATCCAGAATCAGAAAATGACTACTAGGGGACAATTATGCAGATCATAAAAGGGGAGAATCTAATAGAATTGCTCAGAAATTTCAAATGAAGATTTGGACAAGAGATGACTACAACATTTAAGTACGCCTTAGAAGGAGGAGCCAAATAACAGCATGAGGAGCAACTGGAGGAAGTTGGGATTGAACCCGCACTGGAGGAACTGACAGGAGAAAATCTGTCAAAAGGAGAAGCTAAGCAGTATCCCAGTGATAAGAAGGCTACAGGAGTGGAGGATGCAATAGTGTGGAAAACTAAGGACATGAGAGATGGAGAAGATAACTTGGGAGATCGATGTGATTTACCCATTGACAAGGAAGAAGTGAACCAAGCTAGTCTACAAAAAGAGAGTCAGTCGATGGAGAAGCTGGACAAGGTGGTTGAGGAGATAAAGAAGTTGATGTTGGGGTCAGCAAAGGATACGTTCAGCAATCAGAAGCTGGACAAAAAGAAACATGCATGAGCAGTAGGGATGATGCAGCAGCAACAATGAAGAAAAGGAGAAAAAAAACAGCTCTAGGAAAAATTTTGGGATCTAGGGGAATTTCAACTGAGCTAGAAATATCATAAGCAGGAGCTATGATTTCCATAGCCATGGAGTATTATGTAGGAGAATCACTCCACCTCAGCACACGCCATCTGATTAACATGTATGGTGCACATTCAAGGAAGGGAGAGGCATCGCCCTCTCATTTTGGCCTTGAGAATCGAAGCGTGATCAAGGCATTTAATGTTGACAAGCTCAAAGAGCCAAGTTGTGCCTTCGTACAAGCTAGAGATAAGGTTAGCATTAAGTGGTTGACGGTAGGATGGATATGCATTCGATTTGGAGAATATTTCCATCATTGTTATTTTCCCATTAGACATGCATTTTAAATGGTGATTTGACACCACTAGCTTAGCTTGGAGGGAAGCTCATCGAACCCCCCTTGTAAAAATCTTTGTATTGTATGCCCAGGAGAGAGGGATGGATTGGATGAAAAATTATATGTAATCCAAGTTGGGAGGTTGATGAGAGTCGAGACTCAGTCCAAGTTGGAACTCAAAATTTGCAATTTGATATTCTGCCATTAATAGAAAAATGATAATTTTTCCTGTTATCAATTTTTCTATAATGGATATTTTGTGATGACTGTCATTTGTATGGATTTGAATTGTAGATGAATGTCGAAAATCATCTGCAGGGATAGAGATATAGTTTTCTATCTATAAGTGTGTTGGATTAGTTCTGGTTCTCTAGGTTAAGTGCAAGGAGTGCGTGACAGAGTGAGGAAACTCTGTGAACCAACGCAAAGAGTGTGTGTCTAAACTCAGTGGATTCAGAAGAGAAACTGCCAGGAGGGAATACCAGGATAATTCATAGACTCGGGAGGAAATTTCAAGGTGGTTAAGTACCTTGGAAAGAAAGACTATGTGGGAGGAAGCACAGTTCAGAGTTACTGCATACTCTGGAACACTCTTCCAGGAGGGCATAGAGAAAGTATGAGAGCATATAGGAGGAACACATTCCGAAGTGTTGGAATCCTTAAGAAAACCTTAGGGTTGTTGAACACTCTAAGGAACGAAGGCTTTGCAAGAGTGCATTGACAAAGGAAAGGAGATTCCTTAAAACCTTTAGGAAGGCTAAGGGAGAAGTCGTCGAAAACTTAAGTCAAGTGCAAGGAGTGCACTAAGGATATTGTAAGTTCATCTTACAAATCTCAAGAGGAAAGGTGTCAAGTTTCCAGGGGGAAAGAGAAATTTTACTGAAGGATGTAGGAGAAATTTGAACCTTGGAAGTTTTCAAGCTAAGCAAAGTCATAGAAGATTTTTCACATAACTCTGTAAGGAGTGTAGAAGAAGTTCAAGAACAACTTAAGTCTAGAGGAGGAAAGTGTGCTAAGGTTGCAAGGGTGGTCGAGGAATTGCGAAGTCTTGAATATCTTCATAGGGTCGCGAAGATCGATTTGATCCTAGTCGTTGATACTGGGAAGGGCATGTGGCAGAGATCCATGGATTTCGGAGGAAATACAAGAAGAGAATACTGGAAGAGCTGGGAGCCAAAGAAATCTTGGCCATCCATTGAGATAGGACACGTGGCAAGAATTCAACACTTCGTCGATTAAAAAATCAGGAAGGAAGGATTTGAGAGAAGAGAGGACTCACAAATTCCGAACTCGCGATTTGATTTTGACTGTCGAGCATGAGAAAAATTTTGACCGTATATTTGGCCCTAAAGAATTTGTCGATTCAAGAATCAGGAAAGAGGGAGCAAGTAGTTCGTGAAAATTCTGAGGCACAAAGTCATGAAGGGAGATGGCCCACAGTCATATTCCATGGTCACATCAAAGGGGGATCCTAGCATAGAGGGATAACATCTGTTGGCGTTAATATTTGAAGAGCACTAAGGAGAGGGTCCATCGGTTCCACACAACCTGCGCCGAAAAGGTGGAAGGGCCTATGTCAAGTTAATTTTGTTCCCATTAGGAGCCCGATGAGCCATTCAGCTCAGTGACTTGAATGATCCTAGACCGGGAGGTTGAGAAACCCCTTTGGAGGGAAGGGGAGTCTACGCTATTGTAGTTGTGGAAGAACCTTTCAAACAATGGGGGCTAGACATCATTGGTGAGATCAATCCAAATTCGTCTAAAAAACACAGGTATATTCTGACCACCACCAATTATTTCACACACTGGATTAATGCAGTCCCTTTATTCAAAGTGAATAAAGAGGTAGTAATCAATTTTATTGAACAACACATCATCACAAGGTTCGAAAACCCTAAGTCTTTAGTGTTTGATAATGCTACTTACTTCTCATATTTGAAGTTATATGAGTTTGCGTTAGAAAAGGGAACCATGTTAAAATACTTGGAAAATTAATACCCCCATGGTAATGGTCTAGAAGAATATACAAACAATAAAAAAATATTTATCCTCAAGAGAATTGTGGTTGACCTACAAAGAAATAGGCACAATGCTTTACAGAATGATCTCTGGGATGACCATGTCATCATAAAGCATCCATAGGAACTTCTCCTTATTTCCTTGTTTAGGGGAAAGAAGTTGTTTTACCCTCGAATATATATCTTTCTTCCCTCCAACTCACACAATAATCTCAGGGAAGAGAATGCCCCATCATCCAACGATGCATGGACACATGGATAAACCTCAAAGAAATAAAATATAAAACCAAAAGAAAGTTTGAAACTCACCAATAGACAATAAAATGTTGGTTTGATAAGAATTTTTCTGGTGAGAAAGAGTTCCAAGTTGGAGACCTAGTTCTAAAATGGGACAAGCCACATGAAGATAAAGGGAAACATTCTAAGTTCCAATAGCTTTGGCTTTGTCCCTCCTCATTAAAGAAAACATTGTCCAAGGAACTTTTCAATTATAGAACCTTCAGGGGGGGATTGATTCTCTCCTTGTTAATGGTCAAATCCTCAAAAACTACATTAGTTAGTCGTTGAGGTCATTGATCACTTGTACATAAATAAAATCCCATTTTTTTTTATCTTTCTTTCACTTAGGTTGGTTTTCTTAAGTTCTTTTGTTTCTTATCATGTTTTGATTACTTCCTTTTATCCTACTTAATACTTTCCTTGGTGATTTTGAACACCCCCATATCTCAGCACTAGTCACACGCATAAATGTAGCACTTCTAGAGCAGATAGCCTAAATATCTATGTGGAATGATATTAAATCGGCGTATTTCCCCAAACATGTAAGCCCATTGTGCATTATCACAAGTCAAAATATGGTGGAGGAACATAGATTACCAATACGAGAAGACACTAGAGAGAAACTGAGAGCCAAGGGACTTCACCTAACGACATATTGCTAGGTTTTATGAGTTGAACGAAAATGATCTAGACAAAATGTCCATAGTATATCAGGGATCACCACTGATGGGTAAACTATATACCTTAATTTCCCTCAATTAAATTATCGACCAATGTAACTAAACTTAGAGTTTTGACATAGTATGATTCAAGGTAGAGCAAGGGTTAACTACTTATGAAATTTGGAAAGTGGATTTAGTGAGGGAAGAAAATGGTTTATCCTAGGGATCAATGTTTTATCTTAAATTTACAATTCTATTTCAGAAGGATATTATAAACAAAGTGAACTTTATTTGGACAATGAACCTTAATTCAAATATACAGATCAATCTATGACTATGGACAGTAAGAAAATTTCTCTAAGTAATCAATTATTGAATGGAAGTAAGATATATTTTCTTGAAAGTAACTTTTTGAAGTGAACTCTATTGTTAAAACATTTTTTCAAAAAACCTTCATTAATTCTATTCTATAGGAAATAAAGCATATCTTTTACACTAGTCTAATTGATTGAAAGTAAACAAAATCATAAATACATTTAAATGTAGTGGTTCTGTTTACGATGATGAATTCTATCATGGTGGAATCTTATCACTAATGATAATTCAAGCGAAATCAACTCAATTTTAATTTATACAGAGATATGCAGAGTATAAACAAGACAATCTACTGAAATTCTTTCCATTGAGGAAACATCAATTGATTAAGTACATGTTTTTATATTAACATAATCCATAAATAGTGTTCAAAGGAGATTCAAAATCAACAACTATCCTATCACACCGAGACTGGAAATACTGTAACATGGAGGTAATAATCTATACAACCCTGCAGGGATTAGTTTTAAGCCATAACTTAAGGAGTCATAAAAGATTGTTATATACACTGTCTAGATGACCAATCTTGCAAATTAAAATACAACTTTATATGAATGAGAAGAGGAAGATATGTTTATATATGAACAATGAAATGATCAAGAGCATGTACGTAGATATGAAACACAACCTAAGTAGATAACCTGCATATGAAATTTATATATAAGAGGATGCACAGGTAGATTTCTAAATAAGGAAAATTACAAGAAACCTATAAATTAGACAAGAAGAAACAACTTAAATAAGCAATCTGCACAAGAGAGTTATATGCATAAATATGAATATACAACAAATAAACGAGATACACAGACAAGTGGTGGGCCCCCCAGATAGTCGTGACACTACTCAATCTCAATATCCGGTCACAGTATCAGTGCATCATTTATATTAACACTAGAATTGAGTTACAAAGCGAATTCAATATAACAACTATATTATAAATCGTTGTTTTTGTTCTAAGGGACCTCGGTATTTATAGAGTTTTTTATATAACTAAGAGGTCAACCACTGAAGGGGTCAACACTCTCGTACAATAGAAAATCATTAAAAACAAATAACACACAACATCTTCTAGAAACTTCATGCACTCAAAATAGATGTCCAACTTAACTATTTGAATAAAAATGTAATGAGTCCCATAGCTGGAGGGTCCAAACATGTATAAAACCCATGTTTCACATTTGGTAGGAAGATCCTGCCAATATACCAACCCACAACTCATTGCACTCTAAGTTCCGTATCGAGGGCCAGATCACGGGCCGGATCGAGGGTTGGATTGTGTTTTTGACCTGTTTCAATAAAAATAAAAATGTTAATAGAACAGGTTTATTTGATTAAGGATAAATCATCATAAAATCATCAAAAATGAATATGACACATACCTTATGTTGATCCATAGAAAATTGATATAAGAAACCTGATAATATCTTCAAAAAGAGATAATATATGTGTGAATTATATGATCTGCATGTTCAAAAAGAGACTTAGAGAAGGAAAAAATTATATAAAACATGGTGTCAACAACCACTCATAAATTTTTCTCATCCATAATAAAGTTAGAAGATATCACCATCAAAGGTGTCATCCCTAGTGCCTTTAAAGGTTAACTAGAATGCCCCCATCCACCTATCTCTCTAAACAAAACAGAATCAAATATTATAAAAGTCAAAGGCTTGATGAAAGGCTTTCCATCTCACATGGGACATGCAAGTATCTTTGTCAGGGCTATGGATGCTCATTGGCAATGGAGAAAGTCTTGTTACTTATGGGTAACTCCTTCAGGGCTATGGACGCTTGTTTGCAGTGGAGCAACACCAGAGAAATGTACTATGACTTGTATTCTCATCATTATTGATGTTTTGTTCCCATTATACTATATACATATTCCTTTATATGCATTTATCTTATAAATAGAAATCAATTTGTAAGAAATCTGGTAATTGTAAAAGTCTCGCTCCTATTTGAGTCTTCTCATTTCTTTCAAAATCCAAGTTATGGGACCTATCTTTTCTCTATTATGATTTTTCATGATGAGAGAACCCTTCCTAAATTATGTGTGGACATCATATTAAAGATATTCAAGGCTTCGCCCAGTGTGTCGCCATTTGTTGTGAAAAGCACTCCAACCCTTCTTTTTCTCTCTTTAATCTTGTATAATCCCTAGAAAATGGAGCCCATAATCTTTTGAGCCTAAGAGAAATTCTTGCGGGTCTTTTTCTCTCCAACTTAGCATCCTTAGATGAACCTTGTTTTCCTTATAAAACCATATTTAAATAAAAAACACTTGAAATACTTGGTTCTAAAAGAGACAAACAATTTAAATCGGAAAATTTAGTAATAACTCCTTCGATAAGAGTCAGAGGAGTTACTTTCTTCATCGCCGATAGGTAATGTTATCACACAAGTTAGAGTAAAATCCTCTGATATGAAACAGAGGAGTTAGATTTAACTCCATAGATTTGTATCAGAGAAGTTCCACCCATCACTTCAGATATCATAGAAGAAATTGTCTTCTAACCCTATGAATTCAACAACCCCCACCTACCAGCATTTAATGTCGAAATAGCCAATAGGATATATAAATCAAATGGAGGTAAGTTTTCACTATTTGATCAAGAGAATTTGAGTAAGAAGGAGTTCCAAGGTGAAAAACATGTCGATCTATCCCATTCAAGCTTCTGACTTATCTCTACCCACCACGTGCGCTACGATCTAGGTAAGTGCATATTTTCTCTTCTTTTTTTATAGGGCTAGGGTTAGGTTTCCATTTGATTTCTTACTTTCCACTTTGTTTTCTTTCTTCATTGCCTCAGTCAGATAGTTTTTTCCCACCACCATGCCTTTGGCTCACTCTGTAACCAACATATTCTAATGCACCATGCACTCTCTTTCCATCACTACAATTTCTCTTCACCCGAAAATACTTTCCAGTCTACCCTAGTATCTACCACGAAGAAATTCTTTCCCTATTCTTACAAACAAAGACCTAATTCGAGGCCCTAATTATTGCTTCGTTTAGCATTTTTTATCTGTAGATGTTCCAATCGAAAGATTTCTTGGTAACCCCTCCAATGTGATTGGAAAAGTTCCAAGAAACGGCTCCGACCTCCTATCAAACTCTCAAGGAAAATATTACCCTTACCCTCGAAAAAAAAATGAATTTTTGATTCATAAACATCATGACTAACCCCTCTAACCACATCGAAGGAGTTACTACTAACTCCTCCAATGTGATCAGAGGAGTTACAAACATTTCCACGTGCTTATCATAATACTTATGTATAACTCATATGACCATATCATAGGAGTTACTACTAACTCCTCCAATGTGATCGAAGGAGTTTCAATTAACATCGCCAATTGTGCATTCAAAACTTGGTAAACGTTTCAATTACTTATTGAAATAGTTGGGTTTAACTAATCGGAGGAGTTGTTCTTAACATCTCCGATTAGTTTTTTTTTACCATCTCCATGCTTGTATTGGAAGACTTAACTTAAACCTCTCTGACCTGCATAGGAGAAGTTAACCTATGGATCTACGATATTTATTTTCAAGAGCCTATTCTCCACCTTTCCTCTCCAAGTTTTATTAGCTTGCTTAAGAATTCCTTCCATTATCCTGACATCTTCAAAGGACGACTCTCTTTTTCCTAATAGTCCCAATAAATCCTCTAGTATTCTTAATCATTTAGTTTCATTGAATGGTACATTGTATCCTATTATACGCCCTAAACTTACCTTTTTTGGTAGGTTCTAACATGTCAACATGAAATAAAATAGAAGGAAAGGCATCAAGAGTCAAAGCCTTTGGCAGTTCCCAACAAGCAGGAGAGATAGAGATTATTGGGGCCGCATATGATGACATGGATGGACTTCTACAAAAGGATGGAGAAACCTTGAAATGAGGGGAAGTTTACCACATGTTCAAAAAATCAAACTTCTCTGCCGAAGCTGAAGATCCAGATGAGCTCCAAGCATTCAGGGATCTTCATGGTAGCATCACATCCAACAGTCTTCCCTTGTGCATATTCCATCTCCTAGATATGTTTGCAATGCAAGAAAGGAGCCCATAGCTTATTTTAGGACGGATTTTTTTTCCAAATGCTATCACATTGAGGAGGGAAGTAAAACATTGTATGGTGAACTCCTCAGTGAGTTTGAGTATACTTCGAATCATTTTTTCTCCAAATGGTATAAGGAAAACACATGGTTTAAATACAATCCTAAAAGTAAGTACCCCATGAGTGCCTTAATAAGACCCTACCAATATTTGGTAGTAATGTTGTGCAGGTTATACAGGGAATCCGATGCAAAACTATTCCCTTTATCATACATGCCTTTGATTTACTTCTACATAGATGTCGGGACTTCATTTAATTGGGAAGACATATTGTCTGAGAACCTCATGGCTGTTATATCCATAGTAAATAAATCCCAAATAGGAACATTCCATGGTTTCCATATGTCATCGTACCTCCTGGACATAATGTGTATAGCTCACAAGTACCCCAACATGGGATGGAGTTGGTTTCTAGTTCACCCCACAATCAATATATATTGTAAAGTACTCTGGTAGCACAAATACTGTGTAGAGTACCAAAGGATATGTGAAAATTTCCTTATTCCATTATATGAATTTACCTTTTAAACCATTCCCATGAGCATGAATGATAGAGCCATAGAAGTTATAAGAAGGATCTGGGATTGGTATCTAATGGAGCATGGCACTTACATAAAAAATATATGGTGTGACGAAGCCACCACATCTGCTTCCACGATTTCGTTCCCGAAAATATTATCCTTCAGGAAGTAGCATATCAAACTATTATATACGAAGTTGGAGGGATGATATATATATTGAAGAAATAAATCTAGCTCACAATACCTTTGTACATTGGCAATTATTTCTTTGAAAATACTAGACAATCCCAAAAAGAGATAGATACCCTTCTTTCCTATCACTTGCAGGAATAGAGATTCAAGAGACACGATCCTAAGGGTATCATCAGGAAACATTTCAATAATGTCAGGCTACCATATGAGTATACTACAGAGCTTTGGGAAGAGTAAGAAGTACACTGGAATACCGAGACATGTGATGAAGTTATTTTCAATAGGCATGGCCAACCCAAAGGAAGAATTGTAGTTGAGGAAAAGGAAAGGGAAGTAGCAAGGAAAGAGGCAGAACAAGAAGAAATTACGCACATTTCCCCTATTTCCATCTCAACAAACTTGGGATCTATAAAGGGAGAAGAAGAGGTACCAGCGGAGAAAAAGAGGAGAGATAAAGAAAAAAATTTAAAGAATAAAAATGATGCAAATAAGTGAAATATTGAGGTTGATAAAGCTAGAGATAAAGCTTAAGTTGAAGCGAAATCTGCAGAAAAACAAGAAATGAAAGAATGAGAAGTAGCGAATCAAGCAGAGAAAGCATAAAAAAAAAAGCAAACAAAGTTGTTGAAGAAGAAACACATTTGTTTCACATATAGAAACATATTTGACTGTCATCGGTTTAGGACTCGGGATCTAGGATCCATTTCATCCAAGCAAAGTGTTGGATCTAAGGATCTTCACTTATGACGGTAATACTGGTAGAATCGTGCAGGAGTGGGTAAAGAAAGTGTCAATAATTGAAGGATCCCTTATCTTAGTAGTTAGCCATGTCCCAATCACAAGATATGTCAGAGAAGACCTTTTTACCACAAATATGGATGGCTCTACATTCATGAACACCAATGTAGACAACATACAAAGATTATGCTAAAAAAATGAAGAAAAGGAGTCAAGAATCAGAGAGCTAGAGGAAAGACTCCAACAAGTTAAGATTGACGAGAGGAGCCCCCAAAGATTCAAATACAATGTTGAAAAGGTCAGATATGAGCTTGAATGAGTTATCATTGATATGTACTCCCATCTTCACCTTTTCCGAAATGTGGTTGTAACAGTCATTGAGCAGAATAATCATGTACAGATGAAGTTGTCACAATACAACACCATTCATGAAGGTGTATCAGATATAGACAAATGGATATAAGAGAATCCATATGTGCCACCTAAGCTTTACTGACCATCAAAAGTGGAGAGAAAGACAAAATTATATACATTATATCATTTCCATCAGATAGGACAAATGGATGATAGAGAAGTCACCAAATCCATGGAACATGCTCAAGAATCTATAAAATTTCCCAAGAACTAATCAAGAATGGACGGCTCCCAAGATTAGATAAACTTGGGAAGAACCTATTGTCAAAAGAATTGGTGAATGAACTACATGACAACACCAATTGCATGAAAGAAGTAGTTGAATCAGTTTCCTTCATCTTCACAGATCTAATTGATCAGCATTTGCTACAGCTAGCAAAGCTTCATACCATGGTAAAATCCTTCATTACGAAACTAGAAAAGGATATGGGCACTCTCGAAGATGATATCGTGTTGATCAATGAAACATTAGAACAGTTGACATACAAAAGGATTGAATCACTATATAATCAATTGGAAGTTTGGGCGACCTACTTAAGCAACAAAAATCCATAAGAAGAAGACAATATACCTATCTTTTGTCTTGTCCTTTTCCTAACCAATCCAAATTTCGTCCTATTTTGTACACTTGTCATTAGGAATGAGAAGGTGAACCAGTTTTTGTAACTGCTCCTCCAAGAAAAATATGAAGAGTCTCATAGAGGTTACTAAACATTTGTATAAAATAAAATAGAACCCCATTTGTAAGGTATTTTTGGATTTGCAGGCAATGTATAGAATCACAAACTTATTCAAGAACTTATACTTTGTTAATTTATATTGAGAAGACCTCAGGGCCATTTTTTATATAAGGAATTATTATGTATGAGAAGATTTGAGTTGAGAACTATTTATGGGGAAGATGGACATTGTTCCTATGGACTGTAAGAATTCTATGTTGTTATAGATTAATTCTCATACAATCGGCCTGATTCTTTATTTTAAAGTATTTATTTAAATATCTTAATGCTTGATATTTGTGGGTTGTTAATGTATACATTATTTTAATCTAGACTACTCTGGTTATATATATTTGTATAGACTTGTTTCTTATCTTTCTCTTTTATATCAAATATATGTGTAGAAGTAGTGCAGGGTTTGGTTTCAACTTACATCTCACTGGTTACTTTAGTAACCTCCTAGATAGGATACGTTAAAGTAGGTTAGTGTTAATTTAGCTTACATTTCATACATAGTCTTCATCTACATATTTACATTTCATATCCATTTATCATCCACCCTCTTCATTAAATCGGTCTGCAACCAGCCAAAAACCCCTTAAAAATAGTAACAATGGCATTCGGGCCAAATTTTGGATGGGTCTCCTAATCCAAATGGTGTACAGTCTAATTGGCACTGTGTACTGGGGAGAACCCCTTATTGTTGTCGAGCAATTTGAACCTATCAACACCAGGGAACTAGCCCACTAGGTGTTGGAAGATTGGTAGTTGTCATTGATTTCAACCCTAGTCATTGGTTTTGGACCACAATATTGATGAAGATATTTGGACATGAAGGACAGTGCGCATGCAGACACAACACCCATGGATGGATATTATACATCATTTTGTTTTCAGTGGTAGGTGGCACGTCACATGGATCCTCATGGTTGAGGAGAAATGAATTTTTGAAGATGACAAAGTGAATTGAAGAAGGAAGTACAGGTCGTCCCTGAAGATAATTAAAGAAAATAATTAAAAAATAAGAAGGTGTCAGGTCATCCCTAATGTTAAAAGGAAGTGACATAAATGGTATAAATACATATCATTATACATTCATTATAAACATAAGTCAAATTTCAGAGGAAATCATAAGTAAAGAAGGATGGATTTCAAGGGAGGATGAAGTCTTTTGGCACTTGAGAGTTTCTTAAGCTCTTCCTCAATGAGACAACTTCTTGTTCAAGTTTCTCACAATCTTCTTCTTTCTTCATCATTTGGACCCTTCTTACTTCTCCTATTCTTCTTTCTTCTTCGAGTAGAGTTTTCAAGGAAATGGTTTCTTCTCTTAGTTTCTCAAAGTCTTCTAATTGTTTCTTCAAGTTTACAACTATCTTTTCACAACTACCCAATTCGCTTCTTATTTTTCTATGCATGTCTTTGAGTTTGCTATTTTCAATCTCAACATACTTCAATTTTTTAAGATTGTCATCTTCTTGTTGAATAATTTATGCTTCATGATTTTTTTCTTCTTCATTTGCATTTTCTTCTTCAATGTCATATCTTTCAATCCTTGGATGAGTACATTAAAATTCAGCATGTCCTACTCCTTCACAATTAAAGAAAAATAACTAACCTCTATTTTCTTCTTTGAAATATGAGATGTTGTAATTTTCGTCAACTTCTTCATCTCCTACTTCTTCTCTTGCATAAAGGTCTTGTAGCTTGTCCCAAATATTTTTTGATGATGCATATGATCCCACCTTGGATTTCACTGAATCTGTCAATCCATCCAGGATGGTATCTATTGCCAATTTGTTGTTCCTTTTTGCTTCCTTTTGAGCTACAGTCTTTGGTTTCTTCAAAGCATTGTATCCTAAAGAAACTGAGAACCAAACATCTGCCCCAAGAGATTTCAAGTAAGTTTCCATTCTATTACTCTAGTATTCAAAATTGCTTCCATCAAATGGTGGAATCAAATTTGGAATCTTGTCTTCCATTTCTGCTTAGGATATTCCTTCTAGTGGTTAAACTGTACTAAAGGTAACTAGCTCTGATACCAATTGTTGATACTGAGAGAGGGGTGAAACAGTATCAAGTACAATTTAAAACATTTTTCAACTTATAATTAAACAATTCAATTATATCCAATGAGAAATCAACAATAGTATAAGAGTTACACCAATACACCACAATACACCATGCACACTATATGAGAAATAATCAATAGTTATTGTTCAAGGTAAGTAATGACTTCCAAAGGTAGCTATAGCTTCCAAATGTAAAGGGAGGGATAAACCTCCAAGAGGAAGATACAATCCTCCAATTTCAAGAGAGGGTTGAACTCTCCATCCTTGCCCCTTCCTTCCACCCAAGAATATATGACAGATAATAAAACTTTACATTAAATCATCACCATCAATCAACCATCATATACAACCTTATAATGCTTTCTGAGACTTCTTCAACTTATGCAATTATTCAATTCTTGGAATACTCTAATACTGTAGATAATATTACTCAATGTATTCTCTGAAACTTCTCCAAGTTTCACTCCTTTAATCCTCCCCAAAAATAAGTTATAGAGAGAATGGTAGACCTTGTTCAATTTTGGTTTATTCAGGAGAGTGAACTTGTACAGAATCCCCCACGCTCAATATTTAACATCATATTAAAAAAATAATACATAATAAACTTCCATCCATACTCTTTCCAATGAAATTGGTCTCATATAATTTGGATTCTCTGTGAAGAAGTTATGATTGTTTTACCCGGAACACCTGTTTATTGACTAGCTTCAGGACTAGTCAAAAACCCTATCTTCCACAGAGTGTATATCCAAAGTTATAGTGACTAAAGAGATGAATTGTTTACCATAGGTACCTTCATATGTCTTCTCAATACCATATCAATTTCACCATCTAAATCATTCTATAAAAAAAATTATAGAGAAAATGGTAAGATCACCTGTAAATAGCATAGCTTAGAACACAACACCAATAAGTTCACTCTCCTGAATAAACTAGAATTGAACAAGGTCTACAATTCTCTCGATAACTTATTTTTGGGGAGGATTCAAGGAGTGAAACTTGGAGAAGTTTCAGAGAATACATTGAGTAACATTATCTACAAGATCAAAGTATTCCAAGAATTGAATAATTGCAGAAGTTGAAGAATTCTCAGGAAGCATTATCAGGTTGTATTTGATGGTTGATTGATGGTGATGATTTAATGTAAAGTTTTATTATCTCTCATATATTCTTGGGTGGAAGAAAGGGGAATGGATGGAGAGTTCAACCCTCTCTTGATATTGGAGGATTGTATCTTCCTCTTGGAGGTATATCCCTCCCTTTACATTAGGAAGTTGTAGCTACCTTTGGAAGTCATTACTTCCCTTGAACAATAACTATTGATTATTTCTCATATAGTGTGCATGGTGTATTGTGGTGTATTGGTGTAACTCGTATACTATTGTTCATTTCTCATTGGATATAATTGAATGGTTTAAGTATAAGTTGAAAAAGGTTTTAAATTGTACTTGATATTGATTCAACACCCTCTCAGTATCAACACTAGGTTACTAGGATATCAAGCCCTGGGGAAACCAAAACTCAAACCAACCAATAAGTTCTTGATTTGATATTCAAGTTGGCACTCAAAACGTGTGGCCCTATTTCCACCTCCCACCTATATTTTCATCATGCGACAAGTGGCACCTACGTCTCATTGTTGGACATGGCCTCAAGACTCCAAATATTCCTGACACATGGACCAATCATGCTATGATACATGGACTGACATGGAAATACACGTCACAATTGCTAGCAGGAAAATCCCCCTATAACTATACCAAGGTTCTAAGTTTAGACAAAGAAAATGACTCCTTAAAATTCAATCTAATTCCTACACTACCCCAAACATTCCAAAATAGATGAACATAAAGCAATGAAAGATTAAATCAGAAACCATACCTTTTATCCAATGTTTGGTGTTGATATACTCAAGCTCTGTAGCTCCCAAGGCTACAAGTCTCCTCCCAAATATGACCTGCATCCACAACTAGGAAAACAAGGCTAAACATATTCTATTTCTATTCATAAATTAGGGTTAGATATAATTTGTATGTATAAATCAAATAAAATACATAAAAACCATCATTTGGGACAAGGAAAAGAGATTCTTTTATTCAATACTCAAAGATTGGAAATTACAACCTTTGTAGGTCGACGCTCCGTGAACCTAGTCCAGGATCCTCTTAACAATGCTCCAAGCGCACCTTCCAAATTCCTTATCTCACAATATACTGATCACCTCAAGGGAAGGGAATGGATTGTATGGGACAAAATTGATAGAGAGGGAATGTTGAGGCAATAACTCATAAAAGGCTACAAAAACTTGGGCAAGGAAGGAAAGGGAATTTGGGTAGAGTTTCACTGTTCTAATGCTTTATTGTTGAATAATACCCCAATATATCCTTTTATATGAAAAAATGATAGTTATTCGGTTGGGGGACGGGCTATATTAGGTGAATTTTTTGGGAAACCTCCAATAACCCGTAAATTCCACCGAATTCCTTACAAATTTTTAATTTTTACAACTTTTGGAGGCATACGCAGGTTGTTTAGTGTGCAGAAAGAGTATGTACATGATATGTATAGCATGTAGCAAGTGTATGCATGTGAGCATTAGTGCAGTAGGGTGCTACATTCTCTAAAAAGTGGTTTTTTAAAGATAGTTCTTCAACAATGATTTGGAAAATTTATGCAAGTAAGAAGGCCAATTCCATGTATGCATGAGTAAGGAATTTTAGGGATATAAAAGAAGACCCTTAATGTATGGGGTCAGAAGAGAAAATGATGGCCAAAATACATTACAATATCTTTACCAATGAGAATGCACAAAATCGAGTGAGCCTGGTACCAGAGTTTGCGAGGTGCCATATGCAAAACAACAATTGTCTCTATGAGACGAACATACCCATGCTTGGGATGAACTAAATCATGGTTTCCAATCAAATATATTGTAGGTCCATGTCATATAACTATATAAAGTGTATCCAAGAGAAATACACAGTAGATCTACATCTCAAAATCAGTCGAATATATACAAGTACAATATGCATCTTCAAGAAGCTAGTGATGCTTGTGGTTGCAGATGAAGACTTCATTTCTTGAGAAACAACTTAAAGATATTTAAAACATAGGTAGGAGTACAATGGGAGTGGAATACTCACTACTCTAAGGTCTTCGACAAGCTATTGGGAAAATATCGAAGGATCTCGATGATCAGGCATAGAACTTCGTCGATTTTGAATCTGGACTAGACTAGACTCTCGGGATGGCTGACTCATGAAATTCGAGAGAAAAAATGCAGAAAGTTTGACTCAAGTTGGGTAAAACTTCTCTTGGACAAAAGAACGAAAGATGATCAAACTCAGGCAGCATGAAATTGACATAATTTTGTGATGCGGGAGGCACCACAAACTCTTCATATGTTTGGAAGAGTAACCAAATGGAGGAGAACATAACTCCATGTAGCGAGAACAACTTCCTAAGGTCATACTAGATCCCAATGCTTGATGAACAAATGGAAGGATGTGATTTTTCCAAGGGAGACTATCTTTGCTCCCGAAAAAAGAATGTATATTTTTCGTCCCCTCTTTTTGGAATATTTGATTTTTTTTTCTTTTTCAATTTTTAAACGAGATTCAAAAGGAATAAAAGAATGCTACATTACAAAGGAGGAACGAGTATCACAAGAAAGTAAATGAGTTCCAAGCGTATGGAACATACTAATGCTCAAGGCAAGGAGACATGTGTAGGATAAGGACACTCAGGGAAAATTCCTCCATAGGTCAAGGTGTTAGATCATAGAGGAAAAAAGTGTTGCAAGGCTTGTGTAAAGGAATGCTTCAAAGTTTTAGTTGAGAGAAACATGCAGCTAGCATTAGACCAAAGATGCAAAGATGAGACTCACAATGCAATTAAGAATGACATAGTAAGACCCCTTCTATGTAAATTTTTACGAGCCCGAAGAAGGTAAGCTCGGTAGTTTTTCATGTTTAGAGAGTCTGAAAAATGTTAAATAAGACTCCAAGGAGTACCTTTCTCATAGTTAGTCCAATCGGCTCGAAAAAAGGTTAAACTTGCACCGAAAATAAATCTTTTCAAAACCACTTTAACGAGTGTGACAAAGACAACATCACTTGTCTACCTTTTCATTTTTAAGGAGTTGGAAAAGATCTTAACTATGGACTCACATCCTGTTTCTTAGTTTAGTCTCCTTATCCCAAAAAAATTATAAAAGTAACTGAGGAGAACTCTTCCAGCAAGATGAATCTGTTGTGGCATACCTTTTTTTGCTTGGATGAAAAAAGGGTTAAACTCATGCCAAGTAGATGTTCTTCTAGAAAAATTTAACGACTGTGAAGAAACAAGGTCAATCAACGATCTTTTCAATTTTAGTGAGTCTGAAAAGTGCTTAACTATGGACTCTGGGGGGGTTCCTTTTTCATAAGCAATCTCCAAGGCCCGAAAAAGGTAATAAACCAAAACCAAGGAGAATTTTCCTTTTCCAAAAATTTAGTCCCTCAGGCCCAAAAAAGGGTTAAACTTACGCTTGAGAATACTCTTCTAGTGTGTTATCACCATAACAATTTTCAAACAGGATCCAAGTCTCGAAAATTTAGCAAGAGATACATCGTTGCAAAAGCATGATAGTTTGGAGAATTGATAATTTATAGGACCAGGACATATCTGGCGGCGTATGGAAAAAAATAGCGGAGGAGAAAAAGGTATAACTCGACAGACCGTCGATTGTAAAACGACCCAAATTAATGGTTGGGGCCCATATCAGGTGGTGAACTTGCACGGGACTTAACCATGTAAGGGAAGACCAGGGAAAACCATTTTGGTTTTTAAAATGGACATGCGATGCCTCCAGAGATACATTGGGGTGAAAGGCAGTTTCCCTAAAACCACTTTAACCAAAGCCCCGATGCCACATGTTTCAATACGTCAAATAAACCACTCGTGAGGCGGGTGACGGCTGGTCAGAATCACCCCATTTCACTCGTTCGATACTTCACAATCATATGATGTTAGGTGAACACCACCATATAATGAACTCGAAAAGATAATCATTTGAAATGGATTAGCCAAGCGTGGTAAACTAACATACCTGCAAGTGACTCTATCAGTGATTCATGATTGGAACTCTATAACTACCAATTCTCAAGTATGAGGGTATCATCTCATCTATAAGATTTACTCTCTATATTCTGAAAGAACATCTTGGTGTCCATGATACTGGGATACATGCACAAGGCCAACCAAGCCATATCTAGTCAAACAGGTCATTCAAGTAACATGGTGGGTTTATCTACTAGTAAGAAGGAAAGGGAAATTGCATGCACGTATATTAGAAACTAAATTCCATACGGAACCTGCTACAAACCCAAGATTAGAAGTCATGCTAAATCCCATCATGAAGGACCTAATCATCAACAAGCCATCTATGAAAAAGAAATGGAGCAAATGGAAAAAGACAGAAAACATGGTTGAAACGGATGAAAGCAGTGGGGAGAATCAACCGGCCTGGTTGGTCACTGTAAAGGAGGAGATCGTTGAGCTGAAATAAATTCTCAGACTGGAATAAGTACATCTCAGCATGTTTTGGACAGATGGCAGTCAAAGAAAAGGGCCTAGAAATGATGAACCTATTCCTAACGGTCCCTTTAAAATAGGATAATGGTTATTATAAATCATTCTTCCTTGTAACTCATCTCTAATTTTAGAATTACGAGAAGTCTGAACGTTTTGAATTCCACTAAGGAACCTTCTCTATATATGTATCATCCCAGGGATGTAAAGCATGGAAAAAGAGGAGCCTACCCTCTGTGCAGGAAGACTTTTGTATATTTTGATGCTAGTATGAATATATAAATGTAGAGGCAGATTGTGGATCGTTTATAAAAAGATTCTAACTAGCAGTGATATGAGTCTTGTTTTCCCCTCATAGTATATATTTCCTATAAGAATATACTTCATTTACACTTCCTTTTGTCTAAATTGGATATTTAGAGGCTCGGAATTCATTATTTGATGCTCTTGGCTTAGCAACTTAGACTATGTTTCTCTCTTCTTAACTTATTCAGAATTCATCTCTATAATGCTCTGATGTAGTTATGTGTTTATTTTTCCTCTGATGTCATGCAAAATTTTCAGATATAAACTCAGACTCACTGCCTAATTTATCCTTTTCCTCTGAATAGTTCTCAGGTTTGATAATGTGTTCTATTTATTCCAGACCCCATAGCCCAAATGTTATCTTCTTTTTTCCAGTCATTTTATTAAAATTTCCCAAAACAAACCAAATCTAGCCATTGATTTCCATAGATATACCTAGTGACATGAGAGAGCCCTCTCAGTTGAGTAGGCTAGTGCCTAGCTCTAAAGTAGGTTGAAAAATTTACCTCTGGCGTTTGTCTTTTCAGCCCGACAAAATTTATAAAGTTCTAACATTCTGGTGTCGTTGATGGGGATGGGGATGAAATTGAAAATTTTTCCCTAGGAAATAACGACATGGTTGAGTTCTAAGGTCTGAGAGAAATAGACACTTGGGCACATATTGGTTGTATTCATGCTCTAGCGACACCACACGTCAAAAATTAGTTTGAAGATGATTCCACTGGTAGAAGAATCTAGAAATGCAAATCTTCAATGGCAACTACATTCTCAATGCAGAATCCATCTTCCAAAACATTATTGGTGAATCCACTCAATCTTCAAATGTAATTCAAAGACTTCACTAGAAAATGAGATCCCTTGACAGGGGAGTGGGAAGGTATCATGGAGGAAAACAGGTACTTCTTTTCCTTCTTTGAGCATGCCAAACAATGTTTTCTTTACCTATTGCATTTGGATGAAAATCATGAAAAACTTGCAATCATTTATCCTCCTCTTAAAGTTGCACATGCATACCCCCATTGTATCACTGATTTTGATAAGAGTTTTACAACTAGGCCATGTGATGACCATGACCAAGTCGATGAAACCCATGAAGCCAAGTCTGATGTCTCTTCCCTTGTTCCTAGTCCAACATCCTCCAGATCCCAACATAGATACTTACCCTTGAAACTACCCAAAGTCCTTCATTATTTCCCTCCAAATCACCATGAATATCTACCTGTGTTTGATGGAGAACCTAATGTCATCTCAGCTGAAAATCACATCCAAGGGTTTGAGCATTTTATAAATTTATTTGAGATTAACCATGACGATGTTTGTATGAGGGCCTTTTCTCAATCCTTGAAAGGAGACACCAAATATTGGTTTAAAAAATTGCATCAAGAGACAATTAGCTCGTGGGAGGAGTTGAATAATGTTTGTCTGAAGTTTTGGGGTGAGGAAAAATATTTGGATATACAACTTATCAAGTTTTATGCCTTGAAAAGGAAGGACAATGAAACTATATCTATGTTCAGTAAAAGGTTATCCGGTATCTATTATAAATTGTCTGAAGAAATCCAACCCACTGAAGTCGCTACCATGCTCCATTATGCAACTACTCTTCATCCAGATATGTCTTTTCTCCTGATGGAAAGGAGACCTAAATCCTTACAACAAATGTTCAATGATGCACAAGACATTCAACACAATATCCAATCATGTGAACAGACTCGAGATGAGAAGTTAGATGCTAAAGAAATAAAAAGAGAATATGAATAGAAAATGGTTGATTGGAACCTTGAGCATAGAGTTGACCATGTCATAGGCCCTCTTGAACTTCCCAATACCAATGATGTTGCAAAAAATTACGTCCCACTTGTTGAAAGAGAAGGTTATGATTTAGTTTTTTATCCATCCCATGATAAGCAAGGAGTTGATTATTTCATGTATTCATTTATAGATAATCAAGAGGATGAGTGTACAAATTAGTTTGTCGAAGAACAGATTGATGTTCCAAGTTTGTTCTTGTTAGATGACCTTGCATACATCAGTGATCTTCTTGTATATGACAAGTATGAAGATGATTATGATATTGAAGATGTTCTTTTTCAGCAATATAGTGAGACAAATCAACCTACATATCACAGTTATAAAGAGAAAAGTATTGGGTCAGCTGAAAAAAAAATCTCTACCTTTGTGCTTTGCTACATTTAAATTGTTGAAAGAGAATTCTAAGATCATTGTTGAGGCAAATGAATTTGTACTAATGATAAATCACAATAAATCAATGGAACAAATTAACAAGATGTTGCAACATTCTTCTCATGTGTTTTTCATCGGTTAGGAGGTGCATTTATTAGTTGAAGATGAAACTGAAAATGGGCATGTTCAGAAATACGCCCACAGTAAAGAGACCGGAGAAAGTATTGAATCAAGTGAGACAACCTTACCACTGTGTTTTTCTTATTTCAAATTGTTGAAAAAAAATATTTGTAATGTCTCAAGGCATGAATCCACCGGACATGATGGTGAATACAAAGAGAGAAGTAGATTGACCAGTAATGATAACCATATTGATGATCACATGAAAAGTTATTTTAGCTCAGATCTGCAACCTATGCTCAGTTATCAGCCTGAAAAAGAAGAAGAAGATGCTCAAGATATTGTTGTTCAAGGCCATTACCATTTGCCTGAAACAAATATGGATATTCAACAATGTTTCCAGCATGACAAAGTTTTTCAAAGTTGTCTTTCTTCCCCTGAGAATGACGTATTGGTTCAATTTCTAAATAGCATAGACACAGATGAGGGTTTTGGAGATACATCCATAATAATTCTAGACTGTGAAATAGTTCATGATGTCATATTTTCTCATTTGCAAGAATATTATGAGCAGGAACTTATTTCTATTAATTCATTCGAAATTCAAAATGGCAGTCCTCAAACAAATTTCTAGAAGTTTAATGAAAACAAATCATACTTGTTTGATGAACAAGAGGATAGCCTTGATGCACATAATATGGTTATCATATTTGAATATGTTCAAGAATGTATGGATGTTTTTCTTGAGATGCATGGAGAAGTAGACAAACCTATTACTGCCATTTCATTTGAAAATGTTCTCAAAACAGAAGAAATAAAGAAAGAACAACAAACACTTATGAAAGAGTCCTGTATTTTCGGTTTTGCTCTCCAAGAAGAAATGATTTTTTATGGTTTTCAAGATCTAGTGGCCATCCTATTACAATCATCATTGAAGGGGGAGTTTGTTTCATTCATAAACTCAAATTTTGGATTCAAATTTTATTTTAAGCCGCCACCTTTTACATTTATCTGCCTTCTTAAGAAAAATGTGAGCGGAGAAAAATCAGCAAGCCAATTGCTTGATTGGTTGCATTGGCACTTTAGCATCACTTGATTGAGTATTCATTTAAGTATTTTAGGGTAGGTAGGAATGTATGAATAATCTTGTGGGACAAGCATTTTTCAGTTTATATTTCCAGTATTGTGTACAATCAATTTCAGTAGTATATTCAGTGTTCAGTATCTAGTTGAGAGCAGCATGCAGAGTTTCGACTTCAGCAGACACTAGTGATATGGTAGGAGCAGGGTACACACACATGTTTTGGGATTAGTCCAATGGATCATGCACCGGGTCTATGAGTTATTTGCTACCTCAAAAGGAGGATAGCATCCCCAGTTGGAGCCTATGTTATCACCATAACAATTTTCAGAAAGGATCCAAGTCTCAGAAATTTAGCAAGAGCTACATCGTCGCAGAAGTGTGATAATTTGGAGAATTGATAATTTAGAGGACCAGGACATATATCGTAGCATATGGATAGCGGAGGTGAAAAAGGTCTAACTTGACAGACTGTCGATTGTAAAATGCAACAGATCAACGGTTGGGGCCCATATCGGGCGGTGAACTTTCACGGGACTTAACCATGTAAGGGAAGACCAGGGAAAACCATTTTGGTTTTTAAAATGGACACGTGGTGCCTCCAGAGATACATCAGGGTGAAAAGCGGTTTGCCTAAAACCACTTTTGCCAAATCCCCAATGTCACATGTTTCAATACGTCAAATCAATCACTCGTGGGGTGGATGATGGCTGGTCGGAATCACCTTGTTTCACTCGTTTAGTACTTCACAATCGTATGATGTTAGGTGAACACTGCCATATAATGAACTTGAAAATCTAATCATTTGAAATGGATTTGCCAAGCGTGGTAAACCAACGTACCTGCAAATGACTCTATCAGTGATTCATGATTAGAACTCTATAACTATTGATTCTCAAGTATGAGGGTATCATCTCATTCATAAGAATGACTCTCTAATTTTTGAAGGAACATCTTGGTGTCCATGATAATAGGATACATGGACAAGGCCAATCAAGCCATATCCAGTCAAACAGGTCATTCAAGTAACATGGCAGGTTTATCTACTAGTAATAAGGAAAGGAAAATTGCATGTATATTAACAACAAAATTCCATACAGAACCTGCTATAGACCTAGGATTAGAAGCCAAGATAAATCCCATCATGAAGGACCTAATCATCAATAGGCTAGTTGTGAAAAAAAAATGGAGCAAATGGCAGAAGACAGAAAACATGGACAAAACAGTTGAAAGCAGTGGGGAGAATCAACCGGCCTGGTTGGTCACTCTAAAGGAGGATATCATTGAGATGAAACAAATTCTTAGACTGGAATAAGTACATCTCAACATATTTTGGACAGATGGCGGTCAAAGAAAAGGCCTATAAATGATGAACCTATTCCTAATGTTCCCTTTAAAATAGGATAACGGTTATTATAAATCATTCCTCCTTGTAACTCATCTCTAATTTTAGAATCACGAGAAGTCTGAATGTTTTGAATTCCACTAAGGAACCTTCTCTATATATGTATCATTCCAAGTATTTAAAGCATGGAAAAAGAGGAGCCTGCCCTCTATGCAGGAAGACTTTTGTAGATTTTGGGGCTAGTATGAATATATAAATGCAGAGGCAGATTTGGATCGTTTATGAAAAGATTCTAACTGGCAGTGATATGAGTCTTGTTTTCCCCTCCTAGTACGTATTTCCTATAAGCATATACTTCATTTACACTTCCTTCTGTCTAAATTGGAGATTTAGAGGCCTATAATTTATTATTTGATGTTGTTGGCTTAGCAACTTAGACTATGTTTCTCTCTTTTTAACTTATTCAGAATTCATCACTATAATGCTCTGATGTAGTTATGTGTTTCTTTTTCCTTTGATGTCATGCAAAATTTTCAAATATAAACTCAGACTCACTGCCTAATTTAGCCTTTTCCTCTGAAGAGTTCTCAATTTTGATAATGTGTTCTATTCATTCCAGACCCCATAGCCCAAATGTTATCTTCTTTTTTCCAATCATTTTCTTAAAATTTCCAAAAACAAACCAAATCTAACCATCGAATTCCATAGATATACCCAGTGACATGAGAGATCCCTCTCTGAGTTGAGTAGGCTAGTGCCTAGCTCTAAAGTAGATTGAAATAGTTACCTCTGTCATTTTTTTTTTCAGCTGGACAAAATTTATAGAGTGCTAACATAGCGAACCAAAGTTCCTAGAGCATACCTTTATTCTTAAAATTACACATCCGAACCGAAAAAGCAGTAAACTACCACTGAACAAATGTGCCTTCAAATTTGAGTTTGGCAAGCGTGGAGGGAAACAATATATCTCGGAAACCCTTTCAATTTTAGAGATTTTGAAAAGGGCTTAAAGAATACTCCAAGGGGATATTGTGTTACTGAGAGGGGGGGTCAATCAGTAATAGATAAATCTAATCCTTTTTAACCATAAAATGAAAGTGTTATATCAATGTAGTATTATCATCCAATAGTTGCAGAGTAAATAAAAAATGAACAAATGAGCAATCATATGCATACACAATACACCAGTGTTTTTATATGGAAACCGAAAGCAAGAGAAAACTACGAATTTTTTTTTCTTATATGTATTTAAGAATTACATTCATTGGAAGCACCAACTTCCTTTGTTTTCCTGCTGCAACTGGAAGGAGGATCCAACCCCCTAGTTTCTCAACCTACAACCTGTTAGGATATTTATACACTTAGGAGTTAGTTAAGATCTACTTGGTCTATTGTGTCATTAGGTAAAAGTGTGTTTTCTAGTGTGTTTCTTTAGTATGCATTAGTATGCATTTGTAGTTAGGAAATTTGACGGTCAAGATATGTTCCCGACATAGAGTGATCTAACGGTTCATACTCTCCATGATCTTAACAGCCATTGATCTATGGCTTAACACCTGATTAGCCCATAATCTCTATTTAAAGAGAATGGAGGGTCATTTTCCGATAATTGATTGTGAGAAACTCTCTTGTAAAATCTCTCTGTAATCTTTTTCTTTGCATTAATAAACTGCTCCAAGTGGCCACGTTGGTTGGGGCCATGGTTGTTTCCCCATAGGGGTTTTACCACGTGAAAACATCGGTGTGTTGATCTTTGATCGGGTTATGTGAGTGGTTACTAAAGGTGTTCATCCTCTCTTGGAATACCTGTGTTTCTGAACATGGTATCAAAGCCTGTTTGAAGACCTGTTCCTGTTGTAGATCGAGATTGTGAAGTTGAATTGCTTCATCTCCATTTTCTGTAATTTCTGTACATTTATGGAATGAGAGGACTATTCCATTGTGTTTACATCACTCATTTCATTTAGGAACACTTTTCATTTCACTCAATAAGATTTCTGTTTGCCCAATATACGACCATTACAGTCAGATCCCGAGGTATAAAGTTTGAATACGCATTTTTTAATTTTATTTGCAAAGAAGTATTTTGGTTTTATTTCGGTTTTGTATTTTTTATTTCCGGGTTGCTACTATTTTAGATCTATGTATACTCTTTTCCTCTCTCCCTGTGTGATCTTGGAAAATAAAAAACAAATAGTAAAAGGTGCATCTTCCGAGTAAGCTAACCGATATGTAACCCTTGTTGTCATCGAGAAGCGAAATTTTTTTCTTGTGTGAAAAGAGTTTTTTTTAGCATGGTCTCCAACAATAGCAACATCAGCAACAAAAACAACAATCCTCCTTCTGAAAATTACAATATGTTTTACCAGACCATTTGGTTAAAATTTGTCTTATTAAGTAAGAGGTCTTGAGTTCAAGTCTCTTTTTTGTTACATTTTTTGAAAAAGTTCATGCTAAAATTGTAAAGTGTATTTCACTTCATGTATAAAAGTGAATCTCTATAAGTAGCTTTAATATTTTATTTTAGAGTTATTTATTTTGCATGCAGATTTTCTTTATAAAAGTGAGCCCCACTTCTCTTTATAAAAGTGGGTCACTTCATAAAGCAACTTACACTACCAGGTGGTCCTTTGGTTATCGTTTATGCCTTTTTTAAAAAGGATATAACTCTCACATCCGAAGTTTGTTTTCAGTGCCATTTTTTTTAAAACCACATAAATTTTTGAGCTCTTTCCATTCAGATCATCAGTTTCAGTTTTTAAATCAGTATTATTTGCATATTTAATATGGCTTCTACAAGTAATCTCTTACTTACCAACATGAACTACTTCCAATGGAAATCCCATATGGAGGATTTATTAAGAAGTAAAGGCTTGTACCAGATTACCTTGGGAAAGGAAACAACACCCACTGATGCTAATAAGAAACCCAAATGGGATAATAGGAATGATGAAGCACGTGGATTAATCAGAATGTCCATCTCTCTTGATTTAAGGTTCCACCTTCAATCAATTGATAAACCCAAAGAAGCTTGGGAAAAGATTGAATCTGTGTTTGGTAAACACAATATTATTCGAGTACAACAGTTAGAAAATCAAGTACTAACTTTGAGTCCAAGTGATTTTTCTTACATTGAAGACTATCTATCTAAGTTTAAAACACTCGGAACTTTATGTGAAGAATGTAAGATCAATATAGACGAAGATCATTGCATCTATCTTATTCTTTCTAAGCTAGGTAGTGCATATTATGTGTTTGTATCTACCTTTTATGTCATAGAAGAGGTTGTAGGGATAGCTTATCAAAAACCCAGTCTTTAGAACTTTTGTGATTCTTTGATTAGAGAGAAAGATAAGCTAGTACAACTTGGAGTGATCAAAACTGAAGGTACCTCCAACAAATCCTTAGTTGTCCATCAAAAAGATAAACCCAAGAATCCTAAGAAGCAAAATCCTCGCCACAACAACAAACAATACAAGGGTCCTAAACCCACTCAGACAGCTTTTGATCCTAATGGAGAAAAAGGAGCAAATTAAAAAAACAAGAATACTAACAGACATTGCAACTTTTGTGATAAAGATGGTCATGATGAGTCCAAATGTTTCAAGAAGATGGAAACTTTAGAAGCAACGATGAAGAAGCACAACGTCAGTATTGATTCTACTTCTTCTTCTTCTTCTCATGGACATGTACTTTCTGCTTCTGGTTTCTCCTTCAATACAAATTCTACTTCTACATCTACTTTTGATGAGTGGCTTATTGATTATGGAGCATCGAATCATATGGCTAAGGATAGAGCCATATTTTCTACTCTAATTAAATGTAACAACAAGCAAATATTTGTTGGTGATGATAGATCTCTTAGTGTTGAAGGATCTGGAACAGTTCAAGTAGAAAATGGTCATTTCAATGATGTATTATGTGTTCCAAGTCTTTCTTGTAACCTTCTATCAGTATATCAAATCACTCATTCAGGTGAAGGTAAACCTGTAGAGTTTTTACCTCACCAAGTTGTAATAAAGGATCTAAAATTTCCTAAGCATGTTCTTGCAACTGGAATTACTGATGATATTACCAGGTTGTGCAAATTTGACAACTTTGGGTCATCAGTTTTTTTTTCTCATAGCGATGACTTGAGAAAACTTTTGCATGAGTGGTTTGTTCATCTAAACTATCGCTCATTGTAGCAACTATGTAATCAACAGATGGTGACTGGTCTTCCTCTTGTTTCATGCAGAGATGGTCTTTTTTCTTGTTGTGTTCTCGACAAGCATCATCGGGACAGTTTTGACAAACGTGCCTCTTGGCATGCCTTGGGTCCTTTGTAGCTTGTTCACAGTGATTTGTGTAGTCCACTTTCTTCTCCTTATTTTTCTAGGTGCAAGTATTTCTTAAATTTCATTGATGACTTTTCCAAACGTACTTGGTTTTACTTCTTAAAAATTAAGAGTGAAGTTTTTGACAAGTTTTTGGCCTACAAGGCCCTTGTAGAAAAGAAATCTAGACATCAAATTCAAAGGTTAAGAACAGATAATGGAGGCGAATATGTGAACAAAAATTTTACAAGTTACACCACTACACATGGAATCCAAATGCAACACATTGTTCCATATACACCACAACAAAAAGGTGTTGCTGAGAGAAAGAACCACACATTAAAAGAAATGGCTAATTATATGATACAATCTAAGGGATTAAGTCTAAAGTATTGAGCGAAAACCATCAACTGTGCAAATTACATAGTAAATCGCACTCCCACAAAAGCTCTTAAAAATATAACACCGGAAGAAGATTGGACTAAAATTAAACCAGATGTAAGTCACTTCCATGTATTTGGCAGTATAGCATGGGCTCACATTCTTGGTGAGAAAAGGAAAGCATTGTAGCCTAAAAGTGAGAAGTGTATATTTGTTGGTTATTCTAAAGATGTGAAAGGTTACAGACTTCTTCAATCGCATTGTAATGAAATTATTATTAAAAGAGATGTTAAATTTGATGAAAATCTCTTGGCCCGCGAGCCTAATTTGGAGTTCGTGCCTTCTTTGGCCTGTGAGCCCAATTCAGTGGTTGGGCCTTCTTTGGCCTGCGATCCATCTTCGACGTTTGTTCCTTCTTCTGATCTAGTTTCTTCTTCAAATAATGATAGTGAAGATGAAAATCCACCTCCGCCTGCTCACCCTCCTCCAAAAGAGTCCTTTGAACCTAAACCAAAAACAACTCCACCACTTTCTAGATGGGTCTATTCAACATGAGAAGCAGTTGGTGATCTTGTCGGTGATCCTTCAGATCATCATCGAACATGTTCATAGTTCCAGTGAGCCTCTTCTCTTTTGGATCAAGCTTCAGAAACTCATGATTCAGAGACATTTGCAGAAGCTTTAGGTCATCCAGATTGGGATACAACAATGAATGAAGAGTATCTTTCTTTAATGGCAAACGATACTTGGGATCTTGCACCTCTTCCAAAAGGAAGAAAACTTGTTATATGCAAATGGGTCTACAGAAATAAGTATGCCTTAGATGGATGTGTTGAAAGACAC
>JZKD02S0767672.1:1760344-1771524 GCA_000966675.3 Picea glauca
GGGGTAAAGAATGATACCATCTACGTGCATCCCCTGCTAACGAGAACATGAACATTTTCAGTAATACATCCTCATGATGTATCTCCCACTGATGCATGAGTTCATGAAAATCACTCAGGTGATGAGCAGGGTTGTCCTCTTCACACTTTCCAAATATGGGCAAATAATTGCCCCATTCATTCAGAGAGGGGACAACATTAGGAAAACCAGGAATAGCAGAAAAATTAAAAGGAGCAAACCCGCGAGAAAGGATTTTCTCCATATCGAACCAGTGGAGTCGCCAATTGATCCTTGAATCATGGAGTCACCCGGTGAAATATGTGTAGCTTCAAATGTGCCTAGTCCTTGTTCACCATCAAAGGCCAGATCTTAACCTTGTTGTTACCCCAGGAAGCTTCTAAGGCTGAGAAAGTAGCTGCTAAAACCTTCTCGAGAAAGCTCCTTAGGGTCAGATTTCAGGTGTGCTAATAGTAGTCACAGTTGAAACAGTGATGTGGAAACAATGGAGTCACCACAGTGGAGTCACCAGGTGCATAGCAGCAATCTTTAAGGGATCTGATGTCTGATGCACCTTCAGAATCAGAGGCTCAATGTCATTCTGCACAAGGAAAATCTTCAACTTCATCCCCAACAACGGCACCAGAAATGTTGGCGATGGAAGTCACTCGTGGATTGCTTGCAGGAGCAGATCCCAATGCCCATCAGTTTTTATGTCACGATTTGTTTAATGGGGTGATCGATTGGAAGCCAACTCAAGACGGTGTGGTTCTAACTCCGAAACTAGGCCAGGTAGGCGTGGGCAGGTGAGGTCTTAATCAAACTTCAGACAGTAAGTTGTAGTAAGGGTGAGTAGGGGGAAGACTTGTATCAAAAATATGCAAGGGTCTGTTGTAAACATCAGGTCTCTAACACATTGTAGAGGAAAACATCTAAACGCAAGATCTTCTTACATTCAAATGCAGAAAACTGGAGAATACAACAATGCAACAATAAATCCTTTATCATAACATAATTGCAACCATTCGCACGAATCAGTCAATCACGAACTCTCTCAGTATGAGATGAAAACTAGATGGAGTGAGAAGACTGTCTGTCATTAAACAACAAATCTTACATACCAATACATAACCAGAGAACTAGAGTCTATTAAAACTTTACAATCGGGAGTTGTGCTCTACCATCGATAGATTACCAAAAATACAAAGACCAAGTCTATATACTCATAGAAAATTGCCTCACAGAGACGTGTGTGGTCATCTGAAGCATGGTGTCAATTCAGCCAAATTTGGATGGATATTTCTCTGTCAGACGCCACCTTAACTACGCATGGCTCCTGCAGGGGAAGTAGTTGAGCCATTAAATGTCGATCTGGCGTGTGCAAACTTTTCTAGCTGGCCGAGGACTCGGCATGACCTTTTTTCTTTGGAGACATGGGTACACAGAACCACCCTTGGGAAGACTGTCAGCCAGGCTCTCCATATCTTGCACTTAATGCATGAAGAGAGGTTTCACCCACCTCTTCCTTACCTTCATTTACTTTTAGGCAGAAACCAATCTTGAGATCGTATCCATCGTGCCCAGAGAATGCGATGAACCTTTTAGCGACTGGGCCAGATGCCTTTGGCCCCCTTTGCACAGATTTTTTCATTTCCCAAGTGACCACGGGCTATGACCTTGTGGCTACCATTAAAGGTGCATTCGGCCTTTCACTAGTCGACAATCTCAGCTGCTATGAATGTGAGGTCCTAAGTTTCCTGAAACTCCGATACCCGATATGCCGACCGGATGCCACCTGTCCCAAGTGTATGGATGGTTGAGAATGTTTCATAGTATTGTGGGCCCGAATTTTGGGTGCCTTTGATGCTTTAGATGTTTGGGGCCTCGAGATATGGGGTCCTATCGGCATTTCAGGGTTCAGGGTTTCGAAATGTGAAAAACGAGGAGCACTTACCCCTCAAACTTTCGAATGCCGACATGATACGAATGCATGCCGCATGTCCTTCAAACGGATGGCCCAAATAGTATCCAATTAATATAAAAGTGGTTTTCCCCCCTTCACAAGCTCGCTTGATAAGACCTGGGGCGAAGATTGTAGGCTCGGCGCCAAAGGCGCTTTCGGTGTTTCGTCGATCGACGATTTCCACTGCAATGAACGAAGAGCTTCTTGATTCCCGATACCTGATACGTCGATAGAATGCCACTTGTCCCTATTGGATTGGATGATCCAGATTTGTTTTGAACCATTGATTCTCCCTCTTGCTAGACCCCGGGCAACTTGATAGCCCCGAAAACTCGATGACCGTCAATTAACTCTGTAGGTGAATCTCGACCACCGACGGCAAAAATTCGCCCACTCACTCGATTCGCTACTAAAAAAGGGATGCTCCTGTGTTGTTCTTAGCGCTTCCCTTGGAACCAGCAGGTCTGGGTGCTCTTGAGCCTGGGACAAGAATTATCGCTAACAGCTTCCATTCTGGCAACTAGGGAAAATGTCTCTTCAAAGTCAATTCCTTCAACCTGTGCTTATCCTTTACATACCAATCTAGCTTTGTTCCTTGTAACTTGTCCATCTTCATTCAATATATTTCTGAAAACCCACTTTGTGCCAATCACATTCTTATTCTTTGGTCTTGGAATCAATTCCCAAATGTCATTCTTCTCTATTTGATCCAATTCTTCATCCATGGCCTTATTCCAAAATTCATTCTTGTTGGCCTCTTCAAAACTGTTTGGTTCAATCGTAGATAAGAGTGTTAGGTGTGTTTGTTCTGGTGAATGGATTCTTCTTCTAGTCTCAACTCCTGCATCCTTATTTTTGATAATCTGATCTGAAGGATTGTTATCACTGAAATTTCATCCGCACATGGTTACAAGAACTCAGCATCGTCAAACAGTGATGAATTCATCCATGGACCTGAATTAATACCTCGGCATTCAAAAAAGGTGAAAAACTATACAAAGTAGTGAAAAATTGAAGAGCGCTTTGCAGGCATTGGGCACGCACACACATGCGTGAAACAGGAACGTAGAAATCGTGCACAGGCGCACGATGCGTGACTGTTAGCAGAAATAGCCATGCACCTGCTAAATGGTGCATTTATGGAAGTGGTCAGCCTCCCAACCACTTATGATTCATCTCCCAATCTGATTTGACCCTCAAATCTGGGCTGGATCCGACTGGTGGGCTGGTCAAAGACCTAATAATGCCCTAATTGGCCTCTTTTCACACTACAAAGCAGTTAAACAATAACCCAAATGAATGCTATAAAAATACATGGATGCGCCTCATTTTCTCAAGGAATTCAAAGTAATGTTATGTTGCCTTTATTTTTTTGAGGACTCCATCCTTGACACAAGCATATTGGAACCATTACATTGGACAATCCACCTCACCATTGAGTGGATTTGTAAAGAGTTCTTTCATCACCATTTTCCATTTTCTTTGTTGTAAGAAGAGCTAGCTAGTGAGGGTCCAAGAGCCTTCTCTTGGAGGAAGAAGGGACTCATAGTCCCCTTTTTTCTTGGTGCTTTGTTTTCATCAATAGATCAACCTCAAACATTGGTGACATGGTTCTTTTGGTTCTTTTTGTTTCTATGTCCCTATGCTCATGAATTTTGTTTTTATTGCATCTCTTAGCTTAATTCTTAATTCTAGTTTTTGTTTTCTTTCTCTAACTCTTTTCTCTATAGCTTTCCTGCTCAGCAGACCCAAATGAGCTTGCAATCACCTCTATTCTTCTCACCAAGGTGACGAAAGAGGTGCAACAGATTGGCGACTCCACTGGGGAAAGGTATCAATTTCCTAACCAATTTGGGTTTTTCTTGCTCTTCTTTTAGTTTGTTTAACTTGCAGGTGCACTAATTGGCCTAAGCCAACCTGCCAACCAGACAATTCCAAGTTGAATTGAGAGAAATCCATTCAAATTTTTAATTCTCAGTCGTGTGCCACATATGCGTGGGTTTTTCAGCCCACAGACATGCATCATGTGCCTGATTCACAATTTTGTTCTACGCACGCACGCCTTGTGGTTTGTCTCTATTCACGCGCATGCACTCTATGCACCTCTGTCTCCACTGGGACACGTGCATCTATGCAAAATTTCACATTGTAAAGTTTTTGAGATGTGGGGAAGGCAATTTTCCTTCTTAAAAATGATGTCAAGTATGTTTTAAAGTTGCACCACACTTAGTCCCCTCATCATATAAAGGGGTTAGTCTAAAAACACATAGGCACTTAGGAGGATAAAATCAATTTCCCTTATTTGCTTTTTTCCACATGTATGGCTTGTTTTGACTCACAAGATAAGTTGGAAATCATTTTTAATCACATTTAACTTGCATTGGGACTAGAAGTTGAGTAACAATTTCTTAGTATGCTCTTCTGTCGCGCCTCCAAGCGATCTTGAAAATTAGAAAAAGATTGTGAAATGATTTCATCTCCCTTAAAGAACATTAAAACCTTCAGGAGGGGACAACAACCCATCTTGGGACTCCTCTTAGTTTGATTTTTCAAACATATCTTAATATTGTAATGGGCCCACACATTCCCACATGCTACAAAGATAGGATATTGTTTGAATTTTTTCTTTCTTAGATCAAAACACTAGGGAAGTTTAAAGGTTTGTAACGGGCCCACACATGCCCACATGTTCAATCTAGGATAGTTTCAAATTTTTTCTTAGATTACATCACAATAGGGAGTTAAAGGATAGTAACGAACCCACATGTCCACATGCTAGCTTCCTAGGGACTTCTGAATTACGCAAGGTTGTACCAAAGGCACTTAGTTAATTAGGTAATCAAACTCTTGTAAGGACCAAGCGAAGTCCACATGCAGCAAGGTGACATATAATTCACTAAACATTGGCACACTTTCACTCACACAAAAAAGTCACTTATCACTCACATAGCTTCTTCTTGAAACGTGGAGGTCAAAGTAAGTTTCCTCCCAAGGGATTCCGAAAACACCCCACCCTTTTCTTCACGAAACTATCCACTCCCATTTTTAATCAATGAGGTTGGTTTTCACCCCCAACCTCCCAAAACAACTACATCTAAAATATTTCTAAAAACTCACTAAGTTTCCTCCACAGGAGGTGCCAAAAGGAATTTTTTATTGTAGGTAGGATTTCGGGGATAGGCATCCAAAAAACTCCCCGTTATCTGGTTCTCACATTGTCAAAACATAGAGGTTGTTAAATAGGGAACTGAAAATCCTCCAATTCAAGTGTTCCAATTACCATAAGGCAAGGAGATACCTATGAAGGGTTGAAGGCCGAGGTCTGGTTGTTCTGTGCGTCCCCCCTTGAGGCACCCACCTATTGGATGGGATCCAGCTCGTGACCCATTTCTTAGGCCAAAAATCTAAATGTCGCACTTTGACCGAGGTACCTAGTGACCAACTTTAGGACATCTCCCCAGGTGGAAATTGTGGGCTGCAATTGCATCTTGATTGGATTTTGTGTGGCTATTGGGAAATATCGCCAGTTCTTTCGGGATATGCCCCCTTTACCCCTCATTATAACCAATTATTTCATCCTTCACTAGTTCCTCTTCCAGTGACTTCGAACCCCACTGTTGAGTACTATTGGAAGGTCCAGTGCTATTTGAGAGGAAGGGCGTTACGTCTTCTAGGACACAAGCATTTTCTTTCTTTTGATTCCCCCACGTGGACAAAACCCACTTACCCATATATATGCTTCTTTTTCAAAACATTTTATGTATGATGCACATCTGATTATAGTTTGATTTTGATATATATATTGTGTAAACATTCAACGCAAAGTCTCTTGTTTCTATATTACTCTCACCACTTTTTGCACACATTCACACAGCTAGTCTGACATTATAGGGGAACCACAGAACCGCTATCATTCACGATGCTTTATAAACCTCCCTCCTATCTTAGGGGGACTATCTAGTCATGCCCGCTCATCGGCACCTCCTTCACACACTCCTATGAGTGCTACCATTTTTGGATCAGATTTGCTTGGTTCTATAATACTTGGGTCAAATTCCCAAGGCCATCCATTCACTCGCTCTCCTTTACACGGAAGTGGGGGACCCACTTCCTCTCAAGGAGGGAGCACCAACCCACCTAGCCCCCATCAAGGGTCAGGTTCACAACACACTATGGTCGGAGCTAATCCTCCCCCCCCCACTGCAGATGCCATATTTGGCCTCTCTCAACATACCAGATCTCACCAAACTCACCAATGATCCTATATTGCATGATCCCACATGGCCTACAATGCCAACCAAACTACCTTCAGACATACCCAAGTTTGAAGGAAAGGCAGGCGATGACCCTGCCAACCATGTCATGACCTTTCACCTATGGTGCTCCTCCAATAACATTATGGATGATTCCATCAGACTGTGATTATTTCAACGCACACTCACTAGCCCCTCGACTAAATGGTATGTCGAAGAAAAATCAGGATCCCACGCAACTTTTGAGTCATTGACCAAATCATTCTTGACCTTCTTCCAATTACCCATCCGCCACGACAATGGTCTAGAACTACTTTCTAATTTCAAAAAACCTCAGCCACACACATCTTTGACCACATTCACGAGTGGTGTAAGTGACGTAGTTTGTGCAAAGCAGAAACCACCAAGCAACAGTGTCTCGACTGGTTTCTTAGATCACTTGTCTCTCTCCTTGGAAAGGATGTAGCTTCCACCTTCCCTCAATCTGAAGAGGAATCCATCAGTAAGGCCCAACAGCATGACCTCATCTATGCACAGTCATGATACTTATACACTGTACTTCCTGATCTTCCAAAACCTGTGCCATTTGGCCAAGACAAACCTGGGATGTCCCACTCAGCAGACGGACTGATTGGTGCTACTACTCACCATGGTCCACAACCACAACCACCGCTGATGTATGGAACACCTCAATACCCATCGGCATATGGGGGCACTTCTTATTACCCCCCAACCCCTTATCAATATCCATACCCTGTTACTATACCTCCACCCATCAGTGGACAACTGTTGGCACCTCCCATACATCCACCTATTTCAACAAATAGTGGTACTCCCTCAACCTCATCCTATAATACTAGAGAAAGCACTATGCCTTCCTATGTACCTTATGGATCGGTACCACCACAGAATCCATACTTCCCATTTCCTGGTCCTCCACAACCCATGGCTCCCCCACATCCTCATGAGGGGGTGAATTTTGTTCAACCTTTTGCTGTTTAACAATACCAAAGTTTTGAATAGTTGAATACATCCAATCCAACTCATCCATCGAACAATGCCAAGAAGAAAGGATGGAACACGAATAAAAATAACCTATGTCAAGGCGGGAATCAAACCCCACAGCACCAACCCACTGGGGGCAACCAGAACCAAGGGAACCAAAACCCCCAAGGGGGAAATACTAATAAATTCCAAGGGTGAAACAATGTTAAAACCATATTCCCCTGTGCCCTTTGTGGTGAGTTCAGCCATTACACTCATCATTACCCCCAGATTGATGATTTCAAATGGTTAAAATACTCTGGTAGTCTTCCCCATTCTCCTACACAACCTGCCCCTCAGAAGGCACCCCAACAATATGTGCAACAACCCCCTCCTGTCGTGCTACAAAATGCTATCCCACATAAAGGTGTGATAAACACCCAACAGGACACACAACATCCCCCACCTTAGGCAGGGCAATACCTCAACCCCAACAATCAAACAGATTGTACAATTATCCTCACCAGTGAGGAAGAAATCCTTCTGCAAATGCGTAATAGTCAGTATCATGCCCCCACTGAGTCTACTCCCATCCCTCTAGAGACAAACCCTCCACTCATGGGACCCCCGTTGGTAATCCATCTCCCTTCTTCCGAACCACTGCTTCACATCCCTCACATCCCATTGCACAGTAATTTCCACAACCGACAGACTAGGGCAGCTCATAACTATAGTTTGGTAGATGACTTAGCACAATCCCCGGTTTCCATGTCAATCTTGGAAGTCCTTCAGACTTGTCCTACTCAACGGAAATCACTACTTTCCACTTTGGAGGCAGTCGACCCCACAGATACCCGACTCATTACCTTTGATCTTGACAGCGGAGAACCTCGTCTTCCCGCCTTGATTGCCTTTCAAATACCAGTGAAAATATGGAATATCACAGTTCATCGGTGTATCAACGATGAAGGTGCATCTACATGCATCATGTCCAAAATAGTATGGAAGAAACTTGGTTCCCCAGAACTCATACCCTCTGCCATCACATTACGAGCTTATGACGGTCGACCATCCTCTCCTGAAGGACTCTTCCAAAATGTCCCCATCAAACTCGGGGGCAAGACTATTCTCATTGATATCGAAGTTATCGATGCCCTGATCGATTATAATATCTTGTTTGGTTGTAGCTACATGTATGCTATGAAGGCAGTAGCATCTTCCGTCCTTCGGACAATGATGTTCCCTCACAATGGGAATATCGTTACCATTGACTAGGTATCACATTATGAGCCTAATCCATATGCCAACATCGAAAACATTCTTCCTCTCATCCACACAAGCCATGACACATATCCACTCGTTGAGATGGGTCCTGGGATTTTTAAAGATCCATCCTTATTCGGAACATATCTGTTACCCATGATTTTGGTTGTCATGATTATGTATTGATGATGGTGTACTCGGGCTCTTCATTAGTACTTTCTCTTGAGAAACGTTACCTTCATCTCTTTCCAGAAATCACATTTTTGAGGAAGGTTTGTAGGCTGCTAATACATTTGCCTGTGAGAATGCATGATTCTCACAGGCTGCCTTAAGATAGGGTGCGAGAAGTTCACACTATGTCTAACTACTAGGGTGCAAACTCTTTCTAAAGAAGGGAAAAATATGAATTCTCGAAGCTTCTAGAAGGGAATATTCTAGAAAGATGAGATGGCATTCGAATGGTTATCTAAGTACTAGATTTCTTGATATTTTGGGATCATTCTTATCCAAGTAACTAATTCATTCTCTCCTATATATTGAGGGGATTCTCATGGAAAAGGTTAGAAGCAAACAAGGTTAAGTGAGACATTGGAGAATTGGTGAAAGATTGTATGAAGGACTGAAGCTATAGCGGTTAGGGAACTCCAGCAAGTTTATCAAAGGTGGTTGATCTTCTTCATGCAAGTGAGCAAGTGTGTGTGTGTCAGAGCTAAGGTCCATCGAAAGGAAGTTTGCAACATCAAGGCTCAGGTTGTAATATTTACTTTCCATCAATATGATACAGTAATGTGTCCCTTTCCCATAAAGTTAGTTCCACTTTATTGTATAACTCCTTGATCATATACATAGACTAACTATTGAATAGATTGTGCTTTCTTCACTTCGGTTGGTTTGTATTGTTTTGATCTTGATTGTACGAGAGCACTGGAGCGAAGCAGGAGAAACAAATACTAAAGGAAGCGATCATAAGGTATGTTCTTTAATCATGTCTCTTAGTATATTCAATAGTTTAAATCTAGGGAAAGAGTATCATTCTCTCTTTCTTTGTTCTAGATTCAGGTGGATCTAGGGAGATCGGTTTGTGTCCACACTTACGGATTTATCCAATAACAAAATTGGCAACTCCACTAAGGAAAAATCCCATTTTCTTTGTGGATTTTTGGTGTTTTTCTGTGGCCATTTGCTATGGTTTCATTTTTCTCCGGTCCTATCAGTCTCTGAGTCTTCAGGATATCCTGATAGACCTTTTGAGTCCAAAATCCTTTTTGAATTTTAGTTCATTTTTCAAATTTTTGGATATGTTAAGGAATTCTCGCACTGCACTTCATTGCAGCCTGCGATAATTGGGAAGGTTCGCACCCTGCACATAGGTTTCAGTGCGAGTTTCTCGCACCTTGCTAAAAGGTTACCTGCGAGAATATATGATTCTCGCACTGTGTAATATTGCTTACCTGCGAACATGATTTTTCAAAATTTTGAAATTGAGTTTTGGTCTTTCTAACTACCTAGATCAGTTGAATTACCTCTTACGAGTTTCTTGGACCATTGATTGATATATTTCTTGCTTTAGTTTGTATGTGTGATAATTTTTAGGGCTTCAAGGCTTTTCTTGTCATTTGTGGCTTGACTTTCTTTTCTTGACTCTTCTTGGAAAAACCATTCTCTCTGACTTCAGATTCTAAGTGTGTTTGATTAGTTGAGAACCAGTGATTGGTTGAAAGTTGAGTACTTGGTTTTTATCATTTGCTTATTGGTTTGAAAGAACATTTTCGTTTGCATTGAGAAGACTAATTGGTTTGCTCTTTATTTTTGCTTTCATTGAAAGAGTTGATTGGGTTGTTATTGCTTGATTCTTTATGATTTGATTTTGTATTTTTTCTTTCAAAAAATTATTTTTGTCTTTTAGAAAACATTGACAAATCAAATTTTAGAGATTGTTGAAGCATTTGAAAAAGACACAATAGAGAATTTTCATTTGATAAATGATTGTTTGCATTAACATTTGAAAGGAAATCTTGCATATAGTTCATGGTTGATCTGGAAAACTTCTCTCTCTCCCATCCATAGGCTTCATTAAATGAAAAGTGATACATTTCATTCTTATCCTTGCATTATTGGGTCAGAGTCATACAACATCAGTTTCACTCCCGTTACTGTTGAGTAAACAACAGCTCTTAAAAACATTACGTAATCATAAAATTTATGTAGTAACTCTTTTCTAGGGCTCTTTTACACCAACATTTAGTTAGGCTAGTGCTTTGGAGTAGGAAGAGAGATACACTCTCCAAAAGCTCAAAACACACAATAGCATCTTGAGTTAGGAAGTGTTAAATTCCATTTACAACATATTGTCCTGGGAAGCCCTTCTAACACAAGGGTCAAGCACTAGGTCACATTGGTGTTGGCAGAGTTACTCACCCTTCTTTGTTGAAATCAATGTAGATATTGCACGTATTACGGGGGTCACTCGGAGGTATACCCACAATGATGAGTGGAATCCTTTTGAGTTGATTTCGGGAGATACCCTGCCCTTGCATGTGGATCGGACTGTCGACTGTTCCCCCAGGCTTTACTGTTGTTTGTGGTGACTTTAGTGGCTTATCTCTCTAGGTTCTTACCCAAGGTGACTGTGGAGGGGAAAGTCTTCATGGTACCTAGAATTGACGTTGACCAAACTCACTCGGGCTCCTTGGAGGGTATACCCACGATTATGTGTGGGA
>JZKD02S0767672.1:1771574-1784105 GCA_000966675.3 Picea glauca
GGTCATCAGTGTAACTTTTCCACCCTAGCCCCGCCCCTTCTCGTCTCGTTGTTGCGACGTTGGATTTCGTCACCAACTAGTGGCTTCGAAATTAGAAGGTCTTGTTTACTTGATGATTGCTTCCTAGATTTTGTTTACTAGCATGTGTTGTTTGTTTCTCGAAGTTGACCATAAGAATTTCTTCATGGAGTTTGTCACTTGTTTACAATAGCTCCCCCACGTTGTTAACATAGAATGCAAGGTTTATCTCCAGAGCATCTGGACTGTTCTCAACCCTTGCCTACCAGTACACCTGAGGGCTCTCCTCACCAGAGCGAAGTCCCAGTTGTCACTCCACCACATGTGGAAACAAGTAAAGTTCCAGTTGTCACCACACCACAAGTGGGATCATCTGACTCTCTAGAAACTTTTCAAATTACCAATACTAGAGAGGACCTTCACATTCGCCGTGGTGAATGACCTTTTGTGCGATTAAATTCTTCAGGAGAAGCAGTTGTTACATCTTCTGAATCAACTGTTGGGCCTTTTCCCAGTGTAGAAGGCCAAGATCCTTTTTGGTCGGGTGATTTTCGAAGGGTCCTTTTTGGTACTGAGTCACCTACAGTTTACGAAATCAACCCTTCGGTGTTTTCCGAGACAGAGACTGTACCGGTGACTACCACTTATCACTTTGTTCTCCCTGACGAGATGGCCCATCTTGCAAATACTACGAGTGCCCCAACCAGGATTACTGCACCTAGTCTTGCTCCTATTAATACCCAGCGAATACCTGATGTCAACCCGACATTACCACCCGGATACCATGCGTTGAATGCTTTGTTGAATGCTTCTATTCCAACACCTCCACAAACTCTAGCCGGTTCTCCTGGTGGTCCTTCTTTTCCTGGGCATCCTATTCCCGATTTTATTTCGACACTCCCTCAATTTCCTTCTGGCATTCCTAATCCTAGTGGCACGATACCATCTATTACATCAAACTTGCAGATTCCCATTGGTGGATAGGGTGGTACCACTCAACTTCCTCTTACCAGACATATTCCACTTACTACACAACCTTTGATTGGAACACAATTTCTAGTTGGAACACCACCTAGGATAGGGGGACCAACCCCACCTTTTGGCCAAAATATACCTGTAGCTTTGGCTCAGTATTGGAATCAGATGCCTCAAAATCTTTCTCAAATGACTGGGGGGAATAGACTATCCCTGCTATAGGCCAACCATATCCAGGTATACCCAATCTTATTTGGGGTCAGGGTCACAATGCTCAAACTCAGGTCCCTAATCAAACTTAAGGTTGCAATCCTTGGAACTACTATCCTCTCCAACCACCACCGAATCAGCCTGGGTCTTCACATTATGGGTAGACTGCTTACGGTCCTACTGGTTTGCCAACAGGGCTTCCACCCCAAACTCACCAGTACCCACAGGTGAATCCAGACTTACCTTTTCTTGCTACTTTGGATTTACCAGATTTGTCTAGGATTCTGAATGATCCTATTCGTCACTCTCCCCAATGGCATGTTATTCAAGCCAAGCTTCCATCGGACATTCCTAAATTCGACGGAAAAGTGGGAGAGGACCCAAACAATCATGTTATGAATTTTCACTTGTGGTGTTCATCCAACTCATTGATGGATGACTCTATTCGTTTACATCTTTTTCAACAAACCCTTATTGGTTCTGTTGCGAAGTGGTACATTGAATTACCACGAGGTTTCTTCTCTGATTTTAACACCCTGGCTATGGTTTTCCTTACACATTACCAGTTAGCGACCCGTTATGAAACTGGGACTGAGATTTTGAATTCCTTCAAATAGACTAAAGGCACTCATATATCGGATCATATCCATGAGTGGCGAAGGAGACGACGTCTCATCAAACTTGAACTCCCTGATCAGTTATTGGCAGAATGGTTTACAAAATCCTTTGTGAACAAAATTGGTACAGACATTGCCATGGGTGGTGTTTTTATGGAGGAGCAGGCTATAAGTCATGCTCAATATCTTGATCTTGTTTATTTGCAAATGGGTACACTTTACGATTTTCTACCTGAATTACCTCGTCCTGGTACTTCCAGCACTTCAACTCCTCCAGCTACCTCGCATGCAGATGACAGTGTGATTGGTACTGCCCAAGCCCATTCACATTATGTTTTAAGTAAAACCCCTAAATCTACTTCTTATAATGTTCAAAATTCTCTGTCTCCTGCCACTTCCACCGATAAAACTTCTGAGGTGAACGTCATTCAATCTACCCCTACCGGTAAAAATAAATCTAAAAAGGGTAGAGGCAAGAATAAGGAGGGAAAAAATAATAATCAAACTGAGCAAACTAAAAAACCTCCTGTTGAAGAGCGGGATAAGCGCAAACCACGATACCCTTGCCTTATCTATGGTGATGATCACTATACGAAGGATTGTCCACAACATGCCGAGGTCACTAAGTTCCTTCAAGGAATGCCCAAACCATCTACACCAGTCATCTTTCCCCAACCCTTCCCGTCTCAACAACAGGCTCAGTTGGTCATTCATGACCAACCATCTACCTCTACGACATCATATGTTTTGATGTGTACTGGTGATTCTAATCAAAACAACATTACACTCACGACTAGAGCCAAAGATTATACTTCATCTAAGGAGAAGGTTGACGATTTACCTCCTACTTTGGTACAACCCTCTCCACCGACTCCACCTACAAATGGTCCTCTTCATCTCGAACGATTGAATCTTGATACAGTTCTACGACCACCCCCAAAAGGTGTCGTTAGGAAATCGTCTTTCAATCCTTATGCTCGTGCGGCCCCGAACTACAACATTGTGGAAGATATGGCCCAGGCACCTTCAGTGATGTCAGCCCTTGAAGTCCTTCAGTCTTGTCCTGTACAACAGAAGGCTCTGTTGAAAGCTATAGGTGGAATTGACCCAACATATACAAATTTAATAGTCTTTGACTTGGAAGATCACATTCCAAGGTTACCCCCTCAAATCGTGTTTCAAATTGAAGTTGTTGTCTCTGACAAGAACATTTGCCGAACTGCTATCGACGAGGGTGCTTCTACATGTGTAATGTATTTTGCTTGTTGGAAAGCCATTGGCTCTCCTCCTTTAAATGAATCACAAAATACTTTGAAAGCCTTCAATGGCTATGGTTTTAAGCCTTACGGTGTTCTTCCTTCATTGCCCGTTACACTAGAAGGTAAGACGGTCCAAGTTGAAGTGGAAGTCTTCGATGCTCCCCTTGATTATAATCTTCTGCTTGGTCGTAGTTGGATCGATTCCATGAGTGCGGTTGTCTCAACACTTTTTCGTGTAGTACGTTTTCCTCATCAAGGAAAGGTTTTTACTATTGACCAACTTGCCTTCTTCAATTCCGATACTCATACTGGCAATGTGTCGTTTATAGCTAAAACCCTGTCGGGTTATGAGAATGTCGGTGTAGGCCTTTTAAAAGACTCTTCGTTAATGGGTACTTTTCCCATTCCACCGCTCGATGTTCCACACCCGTCATTTGCTTCTATCAACATGATATCCACCGTACCTCATTAACTTCCTGTGTCTTCTGACCCTTGGATAGTCCCTGCCCCTGGAGATCACACTCGTTTCGGCGACATCATGCCATTAAGTCTGGTTGAGTCTGTTTATCAGGCCATTCAATCGGAAACACCTTCTACCCCCTCTCTTGATGAGTTGTCTCCTGATCCTTTTTGTTTCATCTTTCCCACTGATGATATGATCATGTCCGTCATGGAGGACACCCCTTGGGACAATGGGCATCATCGTTCTATACTCTTTTTGGAACAACACACTCTCGACAACTACCAATGAATTTCGACTCCGTCGACCGTTGTTTTCATATCGACCGTTCTCGGATCTACACATGATGTTTTTTCCGAAGGGAACATCAGTAATATCTCTCCCACGATTCCCATTGGCATATCCGTTAAACCTGGGATAGTTGAAAATGTTCATATTGGAGCTTTGTGTTCTCCGAATGAAATCGTCACCTATACATCTTTGTTCAAAGAATTTCGTGACATCTTCGCCTGGAGCTACGAAGAAATGCTAGGTATCGACCCTGCTATTGTTGTACATGAGATAAAGACATACCCTAGAGATAAACCTGTCTGGCAACACCTTCATCCAGTCCACCCACGTAAAGCAACGACTATCAATCTCAAGGTTGAAAAAATTCTCAAAGATGGTTTTATTTATCCTGTGGCTCTGACAGAATGGGTTTCCAACCCTATACCGATTGATAAGAAAGGTGGCAGTATTTGTGTATGTGTTGATTATAGGGATATTAACAAATCTTGTCCAAAAGACAACTTTCCAACCCCTTTCATCGACCAGATTGTCAATGAATGTGTTGGAAGTGAAATCTTCTCTCTCATGGATGGTTTCTCTGGCTATAATCAAATTAACATCACTCCCGAGGACCAACATAAAACTGCTTTTATTTGTCCTTGGGGTACTTTTGACTTAAGCACGTTGGTGCGACATTTCAACGTGCTATGTCTTATGCTTTTCATGATATAAAGCATATCGTTCAACCCTATTTGGACAATTTACCAGCTCATTCTTTACGTCGAGTCGATCACCCCACTCATCTTCGAGCCATTTTGGTTCGTTGTCTATTCTATCGTATTCGTTTAAATCCTCATAAATGCATTTTTTGCGTAGAATCCGACCATCTTCTAGGTTTCATCGTTTCACGTCAAGGGATCCAGGTAGATCCTCTTAAGGTTGAGGAGATTCTTAATCTCCCTCCTCCTTCTACACTGCGCTAGTTGCAAAGTTTGCAGGGGAAAGCAAACTTTCTTCGTTGTTTCATCCCTAATTACGTCGAGATTACTCGTGGTTTTACATGGCTACTAAAGAAAGATTCAGAGTTCGTCTGGGATACCATGGCCAACAATGCTTTTGAAACTTTCAAGTTGTCCCTCACATGAGCTCCGCTTCTCTTTCCTCCTGATTATAGTCGTGATTATTTTCTTTATCTTCTTTCCTCAGAGTATACCATTGGCATGGTTCTCGTTCAAGAGGATGATGCACACGATGAACATGTTATTTATTACTTGATTCGAAGTCTCACATCAACTGAAATAAAGTATCAACATGTTGAAAAAGTGGCCTTGGCTGCTGTTCAAGCTGTTCAACGTTTTCATCATTATATCCTATCTCGAAAAACTACGGTGATTTCTCATTGCAACCCTATGAAACACATTTTAACACGTCAATTGCTAGGGGGAAAATACTCCAAATGGATTGTCATACTCCAGGATTTTGACTTGGAATTCGATCATGCCACGTCTAAGAAATCCTTAGTTTTTGTTGAGTTGATATGTGATTTTCCTCACTCTGCCATGGAAAATGTAGCAATAGATTCATTACCCGATGAATCTCTTTTCCTTATTAGCACAGACTATATTTGGTATGGGGATATCATTATATATCTCCAAACATAGACTTTCCAGCCTGCTTTGTCTAGTACTGAACGACGTCGTGTCCGTTATCAAGCTCGTCAATACATTATCCTCGGGGATACTCTTTACCATTGGGGAATTGACTCTGTTTTTCGACGTTGTCTGACGTTTGACGAAGCTGAGAAAGCTCTGAATGACTACCATTCCGGAGCCTATGGTGGCCATATGTCTGGGTATGCTACTTCCCAGAAGATCTTATGCGCAGGGTATTTTTGGCCTTCCTTGTTCAACGACTGCATTATTGTCGTTCAGAAATGCCATGCCTGCCAGACCTACAATCAGAAAATTCAGTCACATCCTGCTCCTCTTCATCCTGTGGTCTCAGTTGGTCCTTTTGCGAAATGGGGCATCGATTTCATGACATGTCATCCTCACTCGGTCGGGGGGCATGGTTACATCATTGTAGTTGTTGATTATTTCATGAAATGGGTCGAGGCGATGCCGACATTCAATAATACTGGAAAGACTGCAGTGTTGTTTCTTTTTAACCATGTCATAGCTCCTTTTGGTGTTCCCCAAGCTAGCGTTACTGATCATGGTAGTCACTTTAGGAATTTTATGATTTCTGAACTTACAAAAAATTTGTTTCTTCATCATGATAACTCAACACCCTATTATTCGCAAGCTAATGGCCAGGTCGAAGCAATCAACAAAGTTCTTATAACTATGCTTTGACGAATGATAGGCATTCATAAAACAAGCTGGCACACAATGTTGTTTTCGTCATTGTGGGCATATCGGACATTTGTCAAATCCGCTATTGGGCTTACGCCCTTTCGATTAGTCTATGGTGTGGAATCCATTCTTCCTATAGAATGTGAGATACCCTCTCTGAAGCTAGTTGTAGAACTCTTACCCAATACTTCTACTAAAGAAGAACGTCTATTGTATTTAATGCGATTAGACAAAACTCGACGTGACGCCACTCTAGTTATAGAAGCTCGAAAGAAACGTGTCAAGGCACAGTATGACAAGCATTTCAAGCCTCGCATTTTCTCTGAAGGTGATCTTGTTCTTCTCTATGAATAGGATCGAGATATGTTAGGAGCTGGGAAATTCGAACCAATGTGGTGAGGACCTTATATTGTTCGCCGAGTTTTGGAAAAAGGAGCATATGAGCTAGTAGATTACGATGGTATCCTTTTGAGTGAACCTCGTAATCTGTTGTACTTGAATAAGTACTATGCATAAGTCATTTGTGCGCAAGTACTTGTATTTTATGTATCATACTTTGTGTGTGTTACTTTAGTTTGATTTTGACGTTATCTAGTCTCTGCCCTTATGTGACGTTGTGTTTGATTGCCAGATGTCGGAGTCTTTGCTACCCTATATTGGCTTAGTTGATGGTTCTAGCCATAGTACTCGGAACCTAGCTTCCACTGCCTGGGAAATCTATGCCCCAACAAACGAACTTATATATTTACGAGGTGTATGTCTTGGTCGTGCAACCAACAACATTGCGGAGTATAGCGTCGTTATTGAATTATTGGTTGATGTTATCTCACTTGGAATTCGTCATTTGGTTGTGCGACTTGATTCTCAGCTTGTAGTACTACAGTTAAGTAATATCTACTCTATTCGAAGTCCTACTTTGTTATGAGTGTATTTGCAAATTCGCCTCTTGGAATGTTATTTTGATCGCATTGAATATCAGCATATTCCTAGATGTCTTAATATATTAACAGATGCATTGGCTAATTATGTATTGGACAGACATTTGAATAGTTTATAAATTAAACACATCAAAATTCACATATTATAAAGTAAACCGGTAGAAACCATCTATATATATAACAATCAAAAGAGTTTTTACAAAAAGTTTGTCCAAAGACCAAAATATCAAAATTTGAAGCTCATAGCTTCTACAAAGTGATGTCACGGATGACGTTCACGGTAACACACGATGACCTAGAAACCCTACGAAGAATTCGACCCATAGCTACTGATACCCCTACAGTGTGACGTTGATCGCATCGTGGAACCTCTTCCAGAGTCATATCTGGAATGTCTGCTGTCAGGCCCTCTAAATTATGTTCCACCACCTGATAATCTTTGGCATACTGTGGTGCTGCTACTGCTACCTCTCCTCATCACTGGATAGGAGAATGGCCAGGAGATATATACGGTCCAACATCTGTGTTATCAACAAACATTTTTTGTTAGTCTTCGGATAAATATATAAAGAAAACACATTTGAATATGATAAAAATTCACAAAAACATTTGAAAAGAAAAAATGCGTGTACTTATTACCAAGGTCACCCCACTGAGTGTCCTCAGTCAATGCTAAATATGAATCTCCTTAGAAATCCAACCCGGCATAAGCGTAGTCATCGATCATCAGCATCTGGTTTTGAAGCCAGTCAAAGAAAATATCTTTGTACTTGACGATTGGTCCTGCCACGTGCCGGGCCATGTGCCAACACCATCTCAACATCCTTGGATCTCTAGGACCCAGTAGGTTCCACTTAACTTCTAGTCTAAACACAGGGACCCTCTCAAGGAAGGACATTAACAAAGATCCATACCCAAATTGTTTCAATTCACCTCGCCTGCATTTGGTTAATTGCCTTTTGATACTGCGAAGAACAACATCTGCCCAGTTGAATACTCGAGGCTCAGTACACTCGATGGAGTACTAGAAGTAGCCATGTAATGCCATATGAGGAGCAGAACTCCCAGCCATCCGAGCTATATTAAAAAGGATAGTGTGAAGGGTCAAGTCTTGTACCCCCCAGATAGCCACTTTTCCCTTTTTCCTCTCAACCTCAGGTACACGGTATTGATTGAAGTACTCACTCATATTTAACCCACCACCTCTACTACCGGTTAGGTTGACATAATACCCACGTCTGGATAATCCGGTCAAAAAGTATATGTCCTCGATGTCTATGGACAGTGTGTGAGCTCCTACATTGAAAACCTGTTGATCTGGGTCCCACATACGGACTAGATACTCCAGTAGTCTGACTTGGGCCCTCATACCTAGGATACGAAAGTATTTTAAGAGCCCACAATCTCTCAATGCAGCTATGGTGGGAGGATGATTCTCAGCCATTGCGTTATCCTCTTCATGTTCCCTTTCATGCCACTCAAGCACCATGTTGCTGGTCAAATATCTGCACAAGGAACATAAAAGGAGGATTAATAACTTTTTCATGCCTTACAGTTTTTTTCATTTGGCTAAAAATTTTAAAAAAAATTGGGTTCTGCAGTTCTCGCAGGTGCCTCGTTTGCACAGTGCGAACACCTCACAGGTGGCTCAAGGCTCACCTGTGAGAATGCGTCATTCTCACAGGTCCCGTATGGGCTACCTACGAGAATTTCCATGTGCATGTAGGGTTCAAAAAACAACTTGAAACTGAAAAACTAACCAATGAAATTAAACATTTAAACCATGAAAATGTCAAGGATGAATGGCTTACCTTAATGTTGCTGACAGCTCATTGAATGGTCTCTTGTAGCTCCTGAAAATCAATGCCAAATTCGGAGGGTAAAAAGGGTGGTTTTGGAGCTCAATAGTGGAAATGTGAAATGATATGGTAAAAATGATTATTTACTCATTTGATTTACTTTTTACTATGTCATTTTGGGTTTTTATGCTTATTTATTGTTTAAACCTAATCCCTAATATCAAGATGAGTGTGATTAATTGCACGCATGATAACATTGATGATTACATACAAGGATATGGACATATTTTTCTTTGTTATGGTGTGTTTTTTATTGTTTTTCATGGTTATTACATAAAACCTCGAGCATCGTTTTTGTCTGTTCTTGCGCTCATGAAAAAAATAAGAACGTGATCGAGCATAGTTTTATCACTTTTTTGGGCTCAACAAGGTTATATGAAAAAGGAACCCCCCTGGAGTTCTCTTTAATATCTTTTCAGACTCTCTAAACATGAAAAGATCGTCGAGCGACCTTGCTATTTTCATGCTCGATAAAGTATTTGAAGTACGCGTCTGGTGAGCGATAATTTCTCTCTTTTTCAGTCTCGCCAGATTATTTTACGAAAAAGGAACTGAGAGGGTTCTCTTTTAAGTGTTTTTCCAAACTCTATAATCTTGAAAACCCTTCGAGTTTACTATCTCTGGACTCGTTAAACAAACATTGACAGACCTGTGATGGGACCGAACCACTCCTTCTTAGGGTTCGTTAAATATACTCCGAGGGACTCATCTGAAGGATGACCTTATATCAACAAGAATATGTTATCCTCCTCAAGCTTGCGTAAAAATAAAGAGGTACATGCCAGAAATGGTGGGGGAAAATTTGGGAAAGGGAAATGTTTCATTTTCGTATTGATTGGCAGTAAGTGTCGCTCTTGAATATGACACCCCCTATTCATCATTTGAATCCGGTTTGGGAAATCCATTTGTCTCTCTTTCGATTGATTACAAGGTCATTCCATGTGTCATCTTTGAGTCAATGTTGCCAAATCATTGGTCGTGTCGTTCATATGTTCAAGAGAAGTCCATCTGAAACCTATATTGAGTCAGCCATCTGCAATTATCCATTCTCTCCGTGTCGGCCTTCCCTATGTCCAGTCCAATTTGCAACATGCTCTGTTTCACCTTCAAACTCTGTTACTCATTTCATGTCATTGATGGGGGATACATCAAGGCCCTCCTGTGACAAGTTTTGTTCCGTCGACTTCAGATCATTATCTGAAATCAAGACTTAGAAATTATTTAGTACCTTGGAGCTTGCATGCCTCAATGGCAAGTTTCCTCACTTTCGACAGTGGGTTTACATCATTGACCCCTGATCAAAAGATTCCGTCGAATGTTTGACATCAACTCATTTATTCACATTCGATGGATTGTACTATAGTACCTTGGGAGTCATTGACATCAATGGTGATTTCCCTCGCACTTGTTAACGGTCTCATCAATGACGGGTAATCAAGTGGTTTCTACCATGTTCGACTTCAACACATGTAATAACATGGTTAGATTCATACTTTGGACGACGAGATTGAAGACCCTGGATATTATCTTTGTGATCCAGGTTGAGATGGAGTATGTATAATTTGCGACACATAGATCCACTATGTATGATTCATGGCTATGTTGTTTTGATTTGAAATTTCTCACATAGATCCATAGTGTATTCAGGTGGTTATGCTATATTTTGACGGCATGGATCCACAGTGTATTATTGGTGTCCATGACCCATTTCTATAATGTCATCAGTCATTGATCTGAGTATGGGAATGCCTACCTTAGAATTGGCATATATGATATTCTGCAGATGCTTGGGTGTTTACAGGTTTCCGATTAGATGTGCTCCTGGTTCTCAACACACACATTGAGCTTACAAATTCTATCGGCTATCACTAGTTCCAACCTCATACTTTGGGGGGAATTCTGTTACCCATGATTTTGGTCATCATGATGATGTATTGACGATGGTGTACTCAAGCTCTTCATTAGTACTTTCTCCTAAGAAAAGTTACCTTCATCTCTTTCTAGAAATCACATTTTTGAGGAAGGTTCGCAGGCTGCTAATACATTTGCCCGCGAGAATGCATGATTCTCACAGGATTCCTTAAGCCAGGGTGCGAGAAGTTCACACTGTGTCTAACTACTAGGGTGCGAACTCTTTCTAAAGAAGGGAAAAAGATGAATTCTCAAAGCTTCTAGAAGGGAATATTCTAGAAGGATGAGATGGCATTCGAATGGTTATCTAAGTACTGGATTTCGTGATATTTTGGGATCATTCTTATCCAAGTAACTAATTCATTATCTCCTATATATTGAGGGGATTCTCATGGAAAAGGTTAGAAGCAAACAAGGTTAAGTGAGATATTGGAGTATTGGTGAAAGATTGTATGAAGGACTGAAGCTATAGCAGTTAGGGAACTACAGCAAGTTTATCAAAGGTGGTTGATCTTCTTCATGCAAGTGAGGAAGTGTGTGTGTGTGTCAGAACTAAGGGCCATCAAAAGGAAGTTTGCAACATCAAGGCTCAGGTTGTAATCTTTACTTTCCATCAATATGATACAGTAATGTGTCCCTTTCCCATAAAGTTAGTTCCACTTTATTGTATAACTCCTTGATCATATACATAGATTGACTATTGAATAGATTGTGCTTTCTTCACTTCGGTTGGTTTGTATTGTTTTGATATTGACTATACGAGAGCACTGGAGCGAAGCAGGAGCAACAAAGACTAAAGGAAGTGATCATAAGGTATGTTCTTTAATCGTGTCTCTTAGTATATTCAATAGTTTAAATCTAGGAAAAGAGTATCATTCTGTCTTGCTTTGTTCTAGATCCAGGTGGATCTAGGGAGATCGGTTCTTAATAGACATATTTAGTATAAATAAGAGGCGAGGGTATGAGAACCCTAGCTTGGAGATTATTGTAACAGATCACTGCTGGACTGGAGGTTGCCCCCTCGAAGAGGCCTGTGAACATTGCTATCTGAATCAAAGTGTTATTTTTGTTGCTATTTCATATATCATTTCTATGTATTGTGAAGATTATACTGGATATTTTACTGTTATTTTGTCATTTTTAGCATTTCATTTCTATTCTGCATATTTTATATATCTGGTATATTGCAAGTGGTATCAGGGCACTTTCCGTGGAAGAAATTATGGGTATTTTTTTTCAGGGTAGAGACGTATTCCGGCGTCTTTAAGCCACAGAGATCTGTCGTTACGCGTATAAACCCGTGATTGAGGGATTCATACACGCAGGAAATACAAGTGGTTCTTAAGCGCACATCTTTTGGCCACCCTTGTAACCCTTGTTGGTACCCCTTCAAGTGGTAGCGCATCAGACAACACCAGTGTATGGATCAGCCTAGATTTCCTGAATCCCTCTTTAGATAAACCTATCGGCCGCTGGACTGTTATAATGTCACCGAGAACATCACTCGGGAAGATACTCTCTAGTACCTGGGTAGTCGGTTAGTAGGGCTAAGGGTATGGTCTATCCTCCTTAGTTAGTGCCCTGAGATATTGGGCCAAGTACTACTGTTGGACCCCGCACGTATATCAGAGAGCTATAGCACAGGGAAAACCCTTGTCTG
>JZKD02S0767672.1:1814495-1830270 GCA_000966675.3 Picea glauca
CTTCTTAGAAGGTTCTACTTCTAGAAGATTCCTCCTCTAGAATGTTCTTAGGTGATGGTAGCACTATATAAATGGGTTCAAGCAATGTAATGAGACATGAAGAGAAATATTGTATGTGGAGATGAAGCTCAATAGGAGAATTCCCCCTCGAAGAGGCAAGTGAACAGGAGAGGATCCCTTCCATAATAGGATCCATTGTATGGTGTTGCCCTACCTTAAGGGTTTGGTAATAATAAAGTGTGGTTTATTCTATATTGTTTTGTGGATCTATTGTGTATTCAATATTTGTGGTTATTATATATTCAGATCTGGTATTGGTTCCTAACATGAGGACATTGATATATTGGTCGATGAGGACCCTACAGCTATGGCCGCATTGAGACAATGCAGTTTGTGGAAGTTCTTTCGGTGTCCATTCATGAGGGCACAACCTAGGTTGTTGAATGCCTTAGTAGACTATTGGAATCCTAAAGCCGAGGTGTTTATGCTCGAGGGGCAGTCATTGACTCTAACGATTGAAGAAATTTACTTTCTGACTAGCCTCTCGAGGAGGGGTGAACCAGTCAACTTGCATTATTTTCCCCCTGGGCCTCACAACATTGCAGAGATGATTGGACTCCATTGCGAGGTCGGCACTGAGAAAGTCGGTTCTCATGTTCCTATTAACAAGATTACCAACCTATCACTCAAAGTGATAGTTTTACTCATTGGGCAGATCACTGGATCCACGGCTTTACATCAAGCCTCCCAGGTGCACATGCATTGTGTAGTGCAGTTATTGAATGCACGAATATTTGATTGGAGCATGATTGTACTAGACTGCATGAAGAGACAACTCGCCAAGTGTCATGGGTGGGACAACTAAAAATTTGGATTTCGGACCATTTTGTGCTCATTCTTCTTTGAGAGATTCCCCGGTCTCAGTCCACAAGAGACAGCGCGAGGGCATGTAGCCTCCCTCCCATCAATGTGTAGATGGGTAGTTTTGTTGCTACGATAGGGGGGAGGAAGGACCATAGAGGCCTTGGACGATGCATTTTTTGACTGGTGATCATAGAATATTCCAGCGATATAGGATTACCCTTACGTCGGGATCAACTTTTCCAGGGACCTGGACATGCCCATACCACCCAAAGCAGAGCAAGGAGAGATAGGTATGTTCATTTTTTAATGTTATCTAATTTTATTTCTTTTTATATATATATTCTTTTATGGGAATCAGAGTATCTAACAACTATATATCTATTTATGTACATATGTGGGGTCAGTGCATCCAGGAGACTTCTCGAGGACCAGGTGGCGTCCTCAACCAGAGGCAGTACCATCCACAGCCTCCAGACCAACAGCAACAACAGGGGGATCTCTAGATGGAGAGGCTGAGAGAGTTTTGAGATGGGTAGAGTGGAACCTCACTGCACTCACTCACACAGTCCTTATGGCAGAGATCAAGGATCTCCCACCATCTATGCAACCTCACATACTTGGGGTGCCACAAACCTAGGTCCAACTCTTCCGAAATTTAGAAAATGTTGTGGTTCACTATGGCAGGGCCAACAGGCCCCACCCTTAGCCTAGGATGGACCACTTACATGCCGGGGGCACTTTCTATATATTTTTGAGGGCATAAGCCCCGTGATGTGTACTGGATATGTATTTTTGAGGTGCTTGCACCCACTTATGTACTCTGATACTTTCGATATGTGTGTGTGTGTGTGTGTGTGTGTGTGTGTATTTACATATTTTTTGTCTTACCGATTACATTTATTTACAAATGTATTTACATGTGTATGTGTGTGATTTTTCTTATGTCTGTGCAATACGTCAATTTAATACTTGATTAGCTAGAGTATCTATCATTTGATTCAATCTCGTAGGAACATGGATATACGTATTGTAATCAAAATAACATTCTAAGAGACGTACCTTAAGGAATCGTTGATGTAGAGTAGGATAATAAACGCAGTAATCCCCATTTAACTAGGACACAACCAATTGTGCATATAAGTAGACCTGAAGGTAAGAGATACCATGTGACAATGCATCACAAAGTAACTCTATTATTGCATTGTATTCGGTGACATTCTTTTTGGCGTCACCTAAACAGATACCTCCAGAAGATAGCAATTGGCCTTGAGGTGTGAAGATCACCCAAGTTGTGGAAGCAAGCCTCTAAGTGTGTTGGCTAGCACCATCCGCAAACCCAAAAAACACCTATGATTCACTTGACATATACCACAGTTAAAAAGATGACATCAAAACAACACGTCCATAAAACAAAAAGGACAAAAAAAATTGTATAAGAATTATACATATATATACAAGAAGTCACCTAAGGAAACCCACCTAAGAGTAATACTTCTTGAGATAGAGCCCATTTCTAGGCTTCGTTAAATCATTCCCTTCAAAATCAACCAGACGATAAGTGCCCTTCTTTAATATCTCCTTCACAATAAATGGTCCAAACCACATGGGTTTGAAATTTCCTACCTCCAGGGGATACTTATCTTGGTCATAGACCAAGACAAGGTCACCTTCGGAGAAAATCCAAGGACGAATGGACCGATCATACTGTTGGCGTTCGGAAGTCACTCCTGGATTGCTAGCAGGAGCAGAGCCCGAAGCCCATCAGATTTAATGTCATGGTTTGTTTTAAAGGGTGATCAAATGGAGGAAGACTCTGAACGGCAGCGCATCAGCTCAGAAACCAGACCAGGCATGCATGACAAAGTGAGGTCTTGATAAACTCTAAACAGTGAGTTGTAATAAAAGGGTGAGTAGATGGAAGAATTATGCAAGAAAGAGCAGTGGTCCACAATAAACATCAGATTAAAGAAGAAATGAGCTCAAACGCAAAATCCTTTTACATTCAAACACAGATAACCAGAGGGCACGACAACGCCACAACAAATCCTTTATTGCAACAAGTTGCACTACTGTGAATCCTCGGGCAAAAGACGGAACAAAGATGGAAAAGAAGGAGAACTGTTTGTTATAAACCAAGAAATCTCAAACACAGAGGCATAACCAAGAAACCAAAGTGCTTTCAGAAACTTTACAGTTGGGAGCTTCGCTCTACCATCGATAGATAAAAAAATGGAAAAAATGCGTACATATACTCAAAATAACAACAGCGGCGGAACCAAGAAAATGCATTGAAGGCTTTGTGTCTGCATGGCTTCTGACAACACAGAGCTGCGATATTTGAATGGTCGTGCAACTTATGGCAGACGCAATCATCCTTCTGACAATTCATTCGGCGAATCGACGTGCTTTCAATTCGTTACAGGACGTCCCCATTATGGCGGAGACGACGTCTAACCACCGCCAATTGCTTCAATAACTACTTCTTGGGATTGGAGACGGTTAGGCCAACTCATCATCTCGGGATGGGGAAGACTTCTCATGCTGCCATCTGGAACAACTGACAAGCTTGAGGGACGGACATGGGGTATGGTGGGAGCGAGGACGTTGAGGGGCACGTGAAAGAAGTGGAGAGGAGCGAGAGTGATAACGGAGAGGGGTGACAGAGGATGGCCATGTAGGAGGGCGTCCAGGAGGAACCTACCTTTAGGCGGGGAGCTGATGTGGAAAGAAGGGGATGCGTGGCAGGCGATGGGTGGGTGATGGACAGAAGGGGAGGCCACGCRGGCCAKGGAGGAGGAATGGATAAGCGACACATGGCAACAAGGGATAGCRGGTAGAGGGTGAGTGAAGTGACGGGAGGAGGGTCCACCATGGCTAAACACAGGGCAGCTGAGAAGAGCGTGGCTGCACGAGCGTCGTTGATCCGGGCGCTGCGATCGTGGCCGCTGGGAGCTGCATCAACAATTCCGGACCCCCCCCTAAACTTAAAGGGAGAAAGGTGGGGGGGGTCCGGAATGACCTTTATCGCCGTTGATCCGGGCGTGCTCATCTGGGCCGTTGGAGAGATGCGCCCCCAATTCCGGACCCCCCCCCTTTGCTTAAAGGTCGGAAGGCAAGGAGGGTCCGGAATTTGCTGTGCGCCGTTGATCCGGGCGCGCTGATCCAGACCGTCCGATCTTGCTTACTGTTTACCACGGGCGCATTGTCGCCCAAAACCTTGGACGAGTGGGTTTTAACCCATTCATTTGATCTCTGATTCCCCTAGCGAGAAATATCGCTAACACATACGGACACTTGAATCTTTTCTTGTGAGCTTCGTTAGACAAGGTTACTTTGCATCGTTTCTCATCGATTTGATCGAGATATAATAAGCGTTCCTCAAGCAGTGAAGTGTCTGGCAATAAATGTATTGCCAAATTAAGAGTTGGGATCTGGCATTCTATAGGCAAGACTACATCCATCTCGTAAATGAGTTGAAAAGGTGAGAAACAAATGGCAGTCTTTACAGACATTCGGTAGGCCCACAATGTCGAGTACAACATCAAATGTCAATTTGACTTGGCCAAATTGATCGTTCATTGTAGAATGGTCTTGAGAGACTTATTCACAACTTCTACCTGACCATTCACTTGTGGGTAATAAGGTGATGAATTTTCTTGCCTCAACCCTAGCTTTGACGTTAACTCAGACATCATTTTGTTATGAAAATGACTTCCATGGTTAGTGACAATATCTTTCGGGATGTTGAACCTTGCTATTATCTGAAAAAAAAAGAAGAGAGTTTTTGTCTTGCCATCATATTTGAATGTTGGCATAGCTTCGACCCACCTTGTAAAGTATTCTATTGCTACAATTCTATAACGGTGCCCTCTAGCAAAAGGGGGTTGGCATGTGGTATAATCATTCCCCCACTTAGTGAAGGGGCCAACTGTAATGATGGGAAACATAGGAGTGGGGTTTTCCCTCATCTTCTAAGAGAAGATATGACACAAGTGGCACTTATTCACCGATTCAATGCAATCTTTGATTAACATCGACCAATTGTAATAGGCTTGTAGAATATCTTGGGTTGTTGCCAACCTAGACAAATGACCACCACATGCTCTAGTGTGGCAGTTGTTAAGAACGATTTCCACTTCTTCATGGGTGAGACACCAATGAAGGATGTAATATACACCTCGACGATACAAAGTGTCCTCGAGTATGAGATATTTTTTTGCCTGATGGCATATACATCGATGCTCATCACGAGAAGCAGAGGCAGGGCACTATAAAGTCTAGAGATAGACTAGTATATATCCATACTAGGGGTCCGAAGATGAAATCAGAAAAATATCTCCTTTAATAGGTGATTCTTCAGGGGTATCATCACCTGACTTGACCAAAAGTTCTGAGATAAGTTCTGCAAAGACCATCAATTTTTCATATTTTGCAGAAACAAAATCTAAGTCAAATTCCTGGAGGATGAAAATCCATCTACTTATCTTTTCATTGATTACACATCATGTCAACACATATTGGAATGGATTCACAACAACAATGACAGTGCTCTTACAAAACAGGATATAGTGATGGAATCGTTGGAGAGCATGTACTGTTGCTAATGCAAGTTTCTCAACATGGGATTAGTTGAATTCTGGTCCAACCAAGCCTTGGCTCAGGTAATAAATGATGTATTATTCAAGCAAATCATCCTCCTGAACCAAGACCATACCGATGGTCGACTCTGTTGCAACCAAATACAATAAGAAATATTTATTATAATTGGGTGGTCGAAGTAGAGGGGCGGATGTGAGGGAACATTTCAATGGTTCAAAAGAGCATTGAGTGGCTTCATCCCAAAGGAAAGGGACGCCCTTCTTCAGTAAAAACATAAACCCTTTAGTGATCTCAGTATAGTTTGCGATAAAACGCCGAAGAAAATTGGCTTTTCCTTGTAAACTCTGAAGCTGAGGGACTATGCATGGGGGAGTCAATTGAACTATCACCTCAACCTTTATAGGATCGACCATGATCCCTATTGTCGAAACTATAAAACCTAAAAGATGACCCGACATCATGCAAAAAACGCATTTGTTTGGATTCAAGTGAATCCAATAGTAGCGACATCACTCAAAGATAAGTCGAGGTGCGTGGGATGATAATCTCTCTTCCAAGATCGTGATGCTAAATCATCGAGATAATCCTTGACTAGGTGTTTATATCATGGAAAGAAAAATAAATGGCTCACTGAAAGCCAGCTCCAGCATTTTTTAGGCCAAAAGGCATCTTCCGATAAGTAAATGTACCCCATGGACAGATAAAAGTTATTTTATGTTGGTCCTTGGGTTTAATCTATATATAATTGTATCCTAAAAAACCTTCCATGAAAGAGAAGACCTCACATCCTGCACATTCATCGAGAATCTGGTCAATAAATGGGGTGGAGAAATTATCCTTTGGATAGGCCTTGTTCAAATCATGGAAGTTTGTACATACATGAATCATTCCCTTCTTTTTGTTGACCAGAACGGGATTTGGCACCCATTGAGTCAACTGAATGAGGTAGATGAAACCAGATTTGGGTAGTCTATCTACTTCATCCTTGATAGCTACTTCTTTTTGAGGATTAACTGGATGAAGCTTCTAATGGACCAGCATGGCTTCAGGGTAATTCATTATTTCATGTTCAACGATTCTTGGATCAATGCATGGAATTTCCTCGTAAGACCGGGAAAAAACATAATGGAATTGTTTAAATAAATCAATATAGATTTGAATCTCCTCGGGGGAGTAGTCTTCTCCGACGAAGACATTCTCCACAATGTCAGGGGTTCTTGAGATATCAATAGGTATCATTTTAGTGATGTTTTTCATATTATCTTTGGCGTAAATTGTGTGTGTAGCCAAAGGATTGATAGGACAATACCTATCTCCAATCATAGTTAATATGAATTCACCAGCCTCAATTCTTCCTAACTCTAGGAGAAAATAAGATCTGTGATGGATATCATCCTAGGTATTTTCTGGACTAGTTGTTACAGGAAAATCCCCATGCAGACAGGTGGATTCCCTCTTGGACCCTAAATTTCTAAGATCAAGACATAAAGGTGCTAACTTTGGTCACTGACATCCCTTTAAACCTAGCTAAGCTAATCTATAGAGAAGAGGAAGAAGATGTATCTTTTTTATGTTTGTCCTAACCCAATCCAAGCTGATCTCTGATCCTCAAGCTCTTCAACAAGTCCTACAATCCAATCAAAGACAAAGCATGCTTCCTATTCTACTACAATTAGTTTGAAACTAGATCTATCCATTAAAGACAAGTTCATGTAAGTATACACAATCTTGAAGGAAACAGGCCAAGCACATATATTAATGAGAACTCAATAGAGATACTAATAGACCTTCGATGAAGCTGCAGCAGCCTCTCCAAGCTCTCCTTGTCCAACCCCTTGCTCAAATGATCCACAAACAAAATGACTATGCTTCACTGATTATCTCTCTTATGAGGTCATAATTTTGATGCCTTCAATGTCTCCTCCTTTCCTTATGATATCATAAGTTAGGTATTTCTCAATTTCTCCATCCCCTTCACCATGAGAAGGCCTCCTTATATAAGCTTGGAGAGACCTAACCACCTTATATATTCTTGGGATAGATTGAGCATATTTCTCCATCAGTTGTGGATCCTCCCTACGATCTAGCCTTGACCTCAAATTTGAATCCAACTGATTTCAGAGATAAAAGGGATATTCCCCTGATTTTCTCAAAGGCATAACACTCCCCTAGAATGGTGCACAGAGTGCTACAATGCTCCCCCAAAGGAGGTAAAGGAGCGCCAGCACTCCCTTCTAGTGGGTAGTGGAGTGTTTCCCAATATTTCCTCAAAAAATGTCGGCACTTCCCCGGAATGGTGCACAGAGCGCTACAACACTCCCCCAAAGGAGGGAAAGGAGTGCTAGCACTCCCTGCTAGTGGGTAGGGGAGCGTTTCCCTTAAAAATTCATTTTTAAGTGGTCTTTCTCAAGGCAAAGGATTTGTACTCTTTTTCAAATGATTTTTCCTTCTTTAGCCAGTCTTTGAGGGTGTCTTCAAGTGTTCCTTGTGATGTCGTTTGAGACACGACATAGGAAAGATGACAGTATGATGTCTGCAACACTTGCGACACTTGTGGATAAAATGAAACACTTGTAATGATGAAAATAGGTCATCATTGAAATGAGTAATTTTGATGTGTAACAAATTTCCCCCCAAAGTACTAAGTTAGAAGATGGAAACTGATGAATGAAGTACTTTGTAGACTTTTTCAAGCAATGGTATGGACTCAGAGAACCTGGAAGAAGCTACACACAACCATCAAAAAAATATTATGATATGTTTCAAACCCAAGGCATGCATACCTATGCTTGGGTGATAAAAACTTGCAAGGTATGGCTACCATACGATACACTGCGGATCCATAATTGTAATTAACAAAAAGGTATAGCCACCAAAGATACAATGTGGATCTATACTCCCATGAAATGAACTTATCGTAGCCACGAAAAATATGCAGTGGATATATGAGATGACAAGACATAGCCACGGACCAATAAAAAGTGGATCTATGTGACAATATATGTGTCAATATTCAAGAGAAAATCCATTACAACCTAGGTAAAATACATATCACAGTGATAACTCAACCTAGGGTCTTCTTACTGATCCTGATGTAGTACAAATATAACCATGTGAATAGACGTCATGATGTCAAACATGGCAGAAACCACTTGATTATCGATCAATGAGGTAAATCGATAACAAGCACGAGGGAAATCACCATTGATGTCAATGATTACCAAGGTACTCTACTACATTCTAGCGAATGTGAATAGATGAGTTGAAGTCAAACATTCGTGGAATCATCCAATTAGAGGTCAATGATGTAAACCCACTATCGAAAGTGAGGAGGCATGTCATTGAGGCATGTAGGTCCCAAGGTACTAATTGGTTTCTAAGTCTAGTTCTCATATAATTTATTGAAGTCAATAGGAACAGACTCGTTGAAGGAGGGCCTTGATGTATCCCCCATCAATGACATGAAATTGACATAGAGAGATAAGGTGGTGAATCAAACGAGAACGGATTGACATGGGTGTTGAAACAAGAAATTTGTGATGGTTAACTCTCGAGGAAGATACTTCCCTTGAACACTGAGGCACAACAGCAGAAACACGAGATGGACCAAAACATGATAATGCAGTGGATACTGTGGCTTTCATCGAGTGACCTAGAGGAATAAAAAAACTGAGAGGATTGGTTTAGTGTAGAGGTTCAACGGATTAAAATTCATGCAAAGACAAAGTATCATGTTCAAGGGAGACCATAAGAGTGACTTGTGATTGTTTCAAAAACTGTTTGGCTTGCTTCCTTCAAATTTTTCCCCCATCTAGATTGACAAGTACCTCTTTTTGATTTAACGAGATTGAGGAGGGTAACACATGCTCGATATAACTCACCTTCGGTAATTCCATCTTCCTTTGTTAAATGAACTGGAAGAAGTAAGGGTTCAATCCCGTATGGGCCCTTCAATGTATATTTTTTAATGAGTCCAAAGAAGGTAAACTCAATTATTTATCATGTTTAGAGAGTCTAAAAAGAACTTAAAGATGACTCCAGGGTTGTCCTTTTTCATAATGTTAGTCTTGCAAGGCTGAAAAAGAGATAAATTATCACTTGAAAGATGAACTTTCAAACCTTTTAACGAGTGGGAAAGGAAGCAAGATCACTCGTCAATATTTTCATGTTTAGAGAGTCTGAAAGGAGCTTAAAGACGAATCCAGGGGGTTCCTTTTTCATGTATCCATGTGAGTCCGAAAAAGAGATAAAATTTTACTCAGTTGCATTCTCATGTTTTTTCGAGCATGAGAAGGAACTAAGACCATTCTTGTTATTGGTTTCATTTTTACACAAGCTTGAAACAAAATTAAAGTATGCTTGTAAATTCCCAACCTAAATTCCAAAGGTTGGGATACCCATGGATGGTTGGTACTCTGCCCCCAACCTGAAAATCTAGGAGACTAACTTCAGAATGATAATCAAAGGCTCGAGACATACCCCCAATCTTCAATTTGTTCACCGACTTTGAGGTTGTCACCAATTTCTGTATTAGATGGAGAAAAAGGATAAGGGTGGATGAAATGAAGGTTCAAATATGAGACCTAATGAAAGATTCAACTTTTTATGAGAGGTGACTGTTTCATTTTTTAACGAGATTGACAGAGGAAAATAACTATGCTTAGGGTTCTGGGTTGAATCCCCATATTTCTATTTCATTTTTTAACGAGCTTTCCACAGAAAAGAAAAACTATGTTTAAGGCCTTCAATTCATTATTTAACGAGCTTTCCACAGAGAAGAGAAACTATGCTCATGGACTCTTCCTGATCATGGATTCCAAGAGGATAATGCTCTTGAAGGAAACCATTTCAAGGGACAAAACTCGGTCATGGATTCCAAGAGATCTTCACTGGATGGAAGAACAATTCTCTAGAATGAACACATGTCGAGGGTCGTGTCAGGGGTAAGGAGATCATGCTCTAAAGACCCTACTGAAGAGATCACCATGTCAACTGCCAGATATAATTCATATTCATCGGTAGTTGAAGGCATGGGAGATAACGCCACATAATTGACCTGTGGCGAGGGCGATACCGTCTGCAAATAAGAACCATTTAGGGAGGTCATTGGGTTGGTAATCAAGTGAGGACCAACACATGAAAGTTGATTAATAGTCACCATTCTTCCATCGTGCGGGAAATATATCACAAGAAAAAGAGTGGACACAATAGATTTCATGGCATAGACATAGTCTCGCCCAAGGAGTAAATCAAAATCCAAGGGATCTTGGACTACCATAACATCAATAAAGATAGTTTTCCCTCCCAAAGTTACAGGAAATTAGGGAAGGATCCCTAAAGGGTGACTGGCTCTTCTGTTAAAAGAGAACAAAATATGGGTAACCGACACAAGTTGAGGATAACCCAAAGCTTGCCAACAAATAGAGGAAAAAATACTAATGGATGAACCTTCGTCTATCAGCACATGAGGAACGTCCTGACCACAAACCTGTACTATAATCTTGAAAGGAATGTGAGAGGGAAGATGAGGTCCAATTATCACACACCAATCAAAGAGGATGGCCTCATTACTTGGAGGGGGTTTCGAGGGAGAAGGAGGAATTACCCCAAGCATGGTAGACTCTGTATCAATGAGAAAAACATGGCAGTATCAGTTTTACTCTCTAGAGGGAGAGTAGGATCGATTGATAATGACATCAAATCGACTACTTGGGTTGCATTTTCCAAGGGGAGAATGGGGTTGACAGGTGGAAATGGATTGACCGCTTAGGTTGCACTCTCTAACGAGAGAGTGGGATCAACTAAATATGGGATTAGATCAACCACTTTGTCAACTGGTTCAACTAAGAACGTGACCAGATTGATGAAATGATCAACTGAACTGACTGATGAAGGGACTGGAGAAACAACTTTGGAACACGTCAAAGGAGGAGTGGGATTAACCACGTTGGCACTCTTCATATGAAGGGCGGGACTGACTAATGACGAGATTAGATCAGTCACTTGGGTTTGACTTTTTAGATGAAAAGTGGGGTTGATCGATGCGGAACTGAATCAACTACTTTGGTTAGTGGTTCAATCGAGGATGAAACTAGATTGACCACCTGATCAACCAGAATGACTGGGGATGGAACCAGATTGACCATTCCATCAACTGACAATGGGTTGAGGGAAATCTTACGATAACCAGTTGGAAGTTGAATATTTTCCAAAAGAGAAGAAGCCTCGTCCATACAAGGACAAAGGTGAGAATAATGATCACCTTCACATAACATACAAGGAAATTTGACAGTTGTCTTCTTCTTACCAACCTTAACGTCACTAGTTGACAGGGTGTCACTAGCATGTCTAGTAGGGGTCAATGACATGGAGGACCACATTTCTAAGACCTTGGGAAGACAAGGGAAATCTCTCAGAAAGTGGTCACCCTTACAAATACTGCAAGGGAATTTAGGTTTCAGATTCTTCGTTTTAATCTTGTCGACCTCATCAACACTCCCAGTACGATTAATAATAGTTGGTTGCTTGGATCCAACATATGATATGGTTGGAGGATTGGTATTTTTGGGGTTCTTCTTATTCTTCTCTTTCTATTTCTTCTTCTTCTTATCAACCTGGCTACTTTCTTTAGATATTTCACTAGGCAAAGAAGGAGAAAGAGAAGGAGACTTAATTGGTGAAGAAGGCAAAATGTTGACATGAGGTTGATGTGTGTGTGGTGTAATTACATATGAAGTATTAGGTGCATTCGAAGCATTGGGAATATTTGAGATCACTGGAGTGGGGAACAACCAAGCCGATAATCCGATCGTGAGTCTTAGAAGACTCGGTGTGGCAATGCACGGAGGACCAATGTTTCCAAAATAAGGAAAGGTGAAAGGTTACCCAGGAAAAGGGGTTCTTCCATTGGTACTCCCAGGAGTTGATTCCACTAGCACTGACTCGACCTAACTTCCACTAAGTAAAAAAAACAACACATGCTATTGATCTGAGAAGCAAACAATCAAACAAACCTTCCCACAATGAAACCACTAGTTGGTGATGAAATCCAACATTGCGAGATAAATATAGGAAGGGACGGGGATAGAACAGTTGGATCAGTTACGTTGGTGACCTGCTTAACGGACTTGTGCCTTAGTGCAATCTTCAATACAGTAATTGTGGATTTAATCTCCAAGGAGCCCGAGTGATTTTGACCAACGTATGTTCTAGGTACAGTGAAGACTTCCCTTCACCGTCACCTTGTGTAAATACCCTAAATATTATGGATACTAAGGTCACCAACTCATAGTCATCCCCTAGGTAGGTATAGTCGATAGTCCAATCCAAATGTATGGGCAAGAGAACAAGTCTGAAATCCTTCGAGAGAAATGAGGACAAGTGGACAAGTAGAACTCCATAGGACACCGAATGGATTAAGAATTCATGAAGCACCGAGACCAAATGACGACAGCTGGACCTCAAGAAGAACTACAAATATAGGATCTGACTACTACTAACAGTTAAACCACAGAGGGATAATCTCTGTAACTCTCTCAAATTTGACCTCGTGCATAACCCCTGTGTGAGATGGGGGTCCCAGTAAGCTTATAAAAAAATTGCATTTTCTCTCCCTATCACAAGATGTTAAGTTTGTTTGACAGCTTTGGAATGTTATCCTTTCAACCTATTCCAAAGACCTACACCTTAAGATAATGTAGGTTTGCTAACAAAAAATGTAAAAATGTCTGATAAATTTTAGTTTAGTGCTTGATTTTAAGGTTGTTGTTTACTCAAGAAGAACACAGAGTGGACTAAATGATGTTTTGACCAACTCTAAACAATGCAAAGAAATGAGAATGAAAATATTTCACTTCGATGAAAGTTATATTATGAGAAGGAGAAAACTTTTATCATTCCCAAATGCATAATGTCCCAAATTTTTTATTAAACTCATCAATGTCAATATATTCAAGAAATGAGTCAAATAGACTATACACCAATACATGATTCTTGCCCCCCCCCCAAGCCATGAGGGGAAAAAAATTTAAGATTTTAAGACTAAAAAATGTCAAAAACCATGCAATTTCGCTACTTCAAATGCAAACTAGTTTCACTACCCAAAATAAAGAATGCATCTATATTCTTTGTTTGATTCTAATAATAAAGTAAATGCAAATCCTTTGATTCTCTACTACTTTCAATCAAGAGAAAGAGTCCTATGCATATGCAAAAGACATGAAGAAAAAAGGCTACAAACAAAGCATGCATTCAAGGCAGTGAGGTATGAAAGAAAACAAGTAGAAAATTTTTCCAACAAGAACACAATCAAGGATTATACAACCAATCAATCATTCAAGGAACACAAGAAAATGCAGAGAAGAATCCAAGAAAAGACAAGGAGAAAGAGAAATCACTCAAAATTGTCCTTACAAAACAAGAAGCTAGAAAAGGCAATTTCACATTTATGAAAAAGGTTTCAATATCCAATCAAGACAATAAGGAGTTATAATCATCAAAAACCAATCCAAACAACTTTACAAACCAACCACAGACTCTGGGTAAAGAACTCTGCAAAACAGACTGCAAAACTTTGAGCAGAAGAAGGCAGAAACTCCCAAAAGAAAAGACTAGCACTCCCTATTTCAAGGGTAAAGAGCATTGAAACTCTCCCTAAAAAAATGTAGGGGAGCATTGGCCAGAGATTGGAGCTCTAGTATGGCCTAGAGTGGGCCACTATTCCTCCTAGAATCTCAGAAAATGAGCCAAAAAATGCAAAAAAACTCACCTAGAATGCATAAAAATTGGTGAAATTGCTAGTGAAGGTAGGAGAAGGCTAATGTATGATGAACAAATAGTAAAAGTGATCTGAAAGGTGGTAAAATATGATTAAATACAAGAGTAATTTCTTGGGAAAAATGACATCAAAGATCAAATGTCCTTACAACATCTTTCATTCAATCAGATAAATGAAAAAAATAGTAGATCGACTCCAAATCTCAAAGAAGAAGAATGACTCAAAGTAAGGAAGGAAGATGTCAAAAATCAAAACAACACATCATCAATTCTTAGAAATCAAAATGTTGGAGGCCAAAACAAAGACACGTTGAGATGGTGATAACCTTGAGCAGATGAATCAACAAAAAATTAAACTTAGAGATCAACTCCCAAAAGGTTTTTTAGCAGAAAAAGACTAGCGCTCTGGTGTCAAGGGAACCCAAGGGTTGTAGTTCTCTATGGGATCCTGCAAGGGAGTGATAGCACTCTGGTTGTAGAGTCAGGGGAACGCTAGCCTCTTAGAAGAAAAAAAACTTGCCCAAAACTCAAAAAACTCAAGAAAATCCAGAAATTGAGCATGTATGGGATGAATCCAAGAGCCAACAACACATCTAAGAATCAGAAAAATAGCATGAATAAGATATAAATATGAGAAAAGGCCAAAAACAAGACCAAGGAAGGAAACCAAAATTGAAAGCTTCAGTCCCAAGTGGAGTCGCCAATTTCTGTTACAGTAAAATCCCCCTGCAGACAAGTGGATTCCCTCTTGGACCCTAAATTTCTAAGATCAAGACAGAAAGGTGCTAACTTTGTTCACTGACATCCCTTTAAGCCTAGCTAAGATAATATATAGAGAAGAGGAAGAAGATGTACCTTCTTTACGATGTTTTTCCTTGCCCATTCCAAAATGAGCTCTGATCCTCAAGCTCTTCAACAAGTCCTGCAATCCAATCAAAGACAAAGCATGCTTCCTATTCTACTACGATTATTTTGAAACTATATATATTCATTAAAGACAATTTCATGTAGGTATACACAATCTTGAAGGAAACAGGCCAAGCACATGTATTAATGAGAACTCAATAGAGATACTAACAGACCTTTGATGAAGTTTCAGCAGCTTCTCCAAGCTCTCCTTGTCCAACCCCTTGCTCAAATGATCCACAAAAAAAATGACTATGCTTCATTGATTATCTCCCTTATAAGATCATAATTGTCATGACTTCAATGTCTCCTCCTTTCCTTATGAGATCATAAGTTAGGTATTTCTCAATTTCTCCATCCCCTTCACCATGAGAAGGCCTCCTTATATAATCTTGGAGAGGCCTAACCACCTTAGAGATTCTTGGGATAGGTTGAGGATCTTTCTCCTTCATTTTTGGATCCTCCCTAATATCTAGCCTTGACCTCATATTCGAATCCAACTGATTTTAGAGATAAAGGGGTGTTGGAAGATTGGTTGTTGTCATTGATGTCAACCCTAGTCATGGGTTTTGGACCAGAAGATTGATGAAGTTATTTGGACATGAAGGAAAATGAAAATGAAGATACAACA
>JZKD02S0767672.1:1833576-1848095 GCA_000966675.3 Picea glauca
ACTCTTATACTATTGTTCATTTCTCATTGGATATAATTGAATGGTTTAAGTATAAGTTTAAAAAGGTTTTAAATTGTACTTGATACTGATTCACCCCCCTCTCAGTATCAACAAGGGGATCTTCCCCTGATTTTTTCAATAGCATAACACTCCCCTAGAATGGTGCACAGAGCGCTCAAACGCTCCCCCAAAGGAGGGAAAGGAGTACTAGCACTCCCTGCTAGTGGGTAGGGGAGCATTTCCCAACATTTCCTCAAAAAATCTTAGTGCTTCCCTGGAATGGTGCACAGAGTGCTACAACACACCCCTAAAGGAGGGAAAGGAGTGTTAGCACTCTCTGCTAGTGGGTAGGGGAGCGTTGCCCTTCAAAATTCATTTTTAAGTGATATTTCTCAAGGAAAAGGATTTTTACTCTTTGTCAAATGATTTTTCCTTCTTTAGCCAGTCTCTGAGGATGTCTTCAAGTGTTCCTTTTGATGTCGTTCAAGACACGACATAGGCAATATGATTGTATGATGTCTGTGACACTTGTGACACTTGTAATGATGACAATAAGTCATCATTGAAATGAGTAATTTTGATGTGTAACACTATTCAATGCCTCTGTAATTGCCTTGTTAGAGGGCAAGACAAAGTCTAAGAAATTGGTAGTGGTGAGTGAACCTTGGGCCCAGGTAGGCTCAAACATTGGATCTAATTCTTATGTCGAAGTTGGATTAGGGTCAGTGGAAGCTTGTTGGACTATAGAGTATGCAACCTCTGTCACGAACAAGGGCATGGACATGCCATGATTCCCTGTGACTTCCATCATTGTTGATGGGGAAGGAAGAGTCCACAGATCATTAAAGTAAGTCATGCAGAATGATGACACTTGAAATATTTTAGCCTTAGGCTGGTCAGGGATAGTCGATGTCATCTTGACATTTATGGAAGGAGGCAGGTAATAGAAAGTACCCATGAGAGGTGGGAACAAACCAACCCCCATGTTGATGACATCGAACTATGGGTTATCAATCATCGGGACCGTGGATGCCCCTAATGAAGGGTCAGGCCTGGAGAAGGAAAATTGATCAATGGTCACTATTCGGCCCTCATGTGGAAACAAGAAGACCCGAAAAACTGTAGCAACCACTGCATGCATGGAATATGTCCAACTCATTCCTAAAAGGAGGTTGTAGTTGAGAGGTGTATTGACCACTTCAACCTCAACACACACAGTCTTCCCTCCTAACTGCACGGGGAAAGAAGGGATGATTCCATGTGGTCTGAAAGAATGGTCGTCAAAATCCATAAGAAGTGTATGTGAAGGAGACAAAATGGGTTGGCCAATGGCCTTCCAACACACCAACGACATCATGCATGTCGAGGCACCATCATCAACCACCGTATGGAAAATATTCCAGGTAAAAATTTTCATGGTGTAAGCCACTACTATCTGAAACGTGACGTGATATGGGAGACGAGCTTCAATTCAGTTGTATCAAGCATGATAGTTCTCAGATTACATGTCTCGATGGATCCTAAGGAAGCTAGTAGAGCCTTTCTCTACAAAGGGAAGCTCTGGAGGACCTCTAAAGAAGACATCACGTAAGGGGTTTGTGACAAATCCTCCACCACAGAGTAGTTATGGGTGGCCCTTGCATTTGGATTATGTGAAGCCTTCTTGAATGCCCCTTTCAAGATGCATGTCATTGTTTCTCCCATCGTTCTCTCGATCTGGAGAGGAACATATGGGTTTTCAACTTCTTTACCCTTTTAAGCAGTACTTGGCATTCTCTAATCGTGTTCCCTAGTAGCTATGTGAGCTTCACCTTTCACCATATAAACATTTAAGGTTGAGGGATTACCAGATGATGAAGGGGGTTCCTGACTGCCCCCATCCGCGTTCGCAAAGGCTTGAGTTAAATTTTTCCCATGTGGAAATGGTTTCATTAACACAGCAGGTTGTTGTTGTGCCAGTAACTTTTGGTCCTTTGCAAGTTGAGCGCACGGGTGAGTTGGGTGGTCTTCCGTGCAAAGGTTGCATGGAAAATTCAACTTATTTCTCTCTATGTTTCCCCTGCCAGCATTATTGGTGGGTTTCTTATCCCCTTACCCTTCTTTCCTTGTTTCTTCTTCCCGTTGGTGTGTTGGTTGGCCTTCAGGTTCATCGATTGCACACTGTGTACATTCAACGTCTGAGTAGGGGGAGAATCCGAACTAGAGGTTTGGTTGGCCATTGTCTATTGTATCGATAATTGCTACAATTGGTTTGATAGTTGATCAATAGGCTTCGCTTGTGTTGAACTGACAATGCCATCAACATGTGGTCCATAATTTTTTTTGGTCTTGTCAAGTATAGACTTCAGTGCATCTGGAAAAAAAAATTAAAGTAAACCAAACTAAGCATAAATCATCTCTAGCTGTTGAGCTCTCATTATCGCTTCTTCTTCTTAAAATACCCCCGATGTTGCTACGTATTTGGATAACCGAGGGACCAAAGAATTGATGAACCGCTCCAGCATGAAATCCGGTGGGATTGGTACCTTTATCAAAATCTTCCGACGTCCTCATTCTCGGATGTGATCAAAGATGTGGTCTTCCTTTTTCTTCTCAAATTTGGCCAGAAATTCAGTGTCAGCATCGTATCTCACAGGTAATTGAAAATGGTTTAAGAAAACCATTACCAATTTTCCAAAATTAGAGTATCTTGAACGGTCGATCTCGATGTACCATTTCGCAGCACTCCCGATGAGAGTGCGTTGAAACAGATGCAACTATATGGAGTCGTCTTTCAATGAGTTGGATGAGCACCATAAGTGAAAGGTAGTCACATGATCACCTAGATCTTCATTAGGTTTTCCATCAAACTTTGGAATGTCTGAGGGTAACTTGGTCAACATAGGAGGCCAACGTGGATCGTGACAGATTGGGTCATTTAAAAATCTTCCCAGGTATCGAAAATGCAAAGTTTCCAGAAACGGTAGCTTAGGTTGTTGAATATGTACAGGAGGATAGGGGCTTGGGTTTTGGCTGGCACTAGGTTTCCAGGAAAAGTTAGGTTGTTGGCCTGGGTTTTGGTAAAAACCATGGCCTAGGCTAGCATTCAGATACTATGCTTGTTGAGATATATTATCACTGCAAGAGGAGAAAGATATATTATCACTGCAATAGAATACCTGACTAGATGGGCCAAAGCAAGAGTATTCAAGGACTATAGTGCAGCTACAGCTGTGTGGTTTATATTTGATGACATAATAACTAGGTTTGGATGCCCTAAGGTCCTTATGAGTGATCAAGGTACGCACTGCATCAATAAGACAGTTGAAGCCCTGACTGAAGAATTTGCAGTCCACCATCAGAAGAGCACACTTTATCATCCACAAGCAAATGGAATGGTTGAAGCATTCAACAAGATCTTGGAGATATCATTAACAAAGATTTGTAGTGTGAACAAGGAGGATTGGGATTTAAGAGTACCAACAGTACTCTAGGCTTATAGAACCACTTGCAAGAAATTAACAATGCAGACCCCTTTCAAGTTGGTTTATCGTCTTGAAGTTGTTGTCCCAATGGATTACTTGGTACCAAGCTTAAGAATTGTTGCATTTACAAACATGGATGATACTGGCACCATTCATGAGAGGCTAGTAGAGTTGGTCGAACTAGAAGAAGACAGATTCATTGCAGGCTTCCATCAACAAATTCAGAAGGAACGAGAAAAGGCCTATCATGATAGACACATCAAGAATAAGCTATTGAGGAAAGGTGATTTATTCCTACTGCATGACAGTAAGTTTATCAAACACCCTCGAATGCATTGGCTCGAACCATATGAGATTTTCTATGTTACATAGGGAGGAGCTACGCAGCTAAAGACATTGCAAGGAGACTGGAAGGAAGGCTTGGTGAATGGGAGTCAGCTGAAGTTGTACTATCACAACCTGTTGCCTTGAAACTCTCAGTAGAATCAAGAAGACAAGGGTCCAGGTACCAGATGCAGTTGAAACTAGGTACCAGACACAGAAAAGACAGTCTGCACAAGGATGGAAAGAAGGCATAAAGAAGAAAGCAAGGGCTGCATTGAGTAGTCGAAAGTCGAAGAAAAACAAGAGGATCAGATCTCAAGTGCCTCGGGACGAGTCACAGGTGAGTGTTGGGGGATTGTTGGCCCCGGGTTATGGAAGGAAGTGAAGAACAAGGAATAAAAGGGGAAAAGTGAGCTTCATGGGAGACACAGTGACTGTCACTGGGTCAAAGTGAGCAAAAGAATGGAAAAGATGGAGCGAAGTGCGGAAAAGCAAACCGTTGGATGAGGATATCGAGGATGACAGATCAGCAAGGAATATGGACTAAGTATGACTCAGGAAGTAGAAAAATCTAGCATTATATGCCTTGGAGCACCGTGAGATGGATAAGGAAAGATAGGCTGGCAAAGCTCAAAAAGAATGGGTCAAGTTGACCTAGGGTTGTAGACACCTAGGGTTTTGGTAATTAGGGTTTTTGACACCTAGGTTTCGACCTAAGGCTATCGGTGAGGACGTATAATGTATGAATAGAGGTTGAAAGGACATAGGTTGGGTCGATACTATGGTTGAGCTAGTTTAAAGATCTAGCTAGTTTAATGATAGATGCATGTTATGTTGTTGTTATAATAAGAACCACTTGATATTCCCTTGGTTGTAGACATCTTTGTCCTGCAACCCTTGCCTCTACCTCGGGTGAGACTTCATCTTCTTCACAGTTGTTGTCAAAAGGGTTGGTAGTTAGGGCTTTGTTGGTGCGCTCTTGAGCATTGAACTCTGGGTCTGCCCATGTGACAACAAATGGTTCCATTATCAAGACAGGAATGTTTCTAAGGGAATGTCAAGGTGGTTCCCATCGAAGACAAAGATTCATAAGTGGGTAGAGGATCAAGAGAAGGACTTTGTTGAAGCCCAGAACAAGAACCCTAAAATAAGCACTAAATATTGGCTACAAAGATACATCTTCACTGACATTCATGAGATCTTCTTTAGAGAAATCCATCAGGAGTTACATGAGCGGTTGGCTAGGTTAGCTGACACACAGTTTGAAATCAAATCTAGACCCCCTGTGGTTTGGACACTAGCATTGATCGAGAAGGTCAAGAGAGTCGACAACACTGTATCCAGAGCAGTAGATCATTGGTTTGATAGTACCATCAGAGGCTATATCACTGAGTTTGTTGTGGACATAACAGAATTGTATAGTCAAGACAAGAGATACTTTTTCAAGGAACCTAGAGGAAAATTGTTGCACTTCTAGAAGCTAAGAATCAAGATGCTCTTGCATGAAGACCACATTTTGAAGACACATTAGATTGATCAGACCTAAAAAGGCTAATGTTCAAGATCTCAGACAACGATAGCGACATAGAAGTAGGACATATGTGTAGTGGGAAAGTATTCCAAGGATCTCACCTTATGAATTTGTTTAAGCAAAACTACAGTGAAGAATCTTTCTATAGTGGAGAAGAGGTAGATCTAACCGACGAAAAGCATTTAGAGCCACTAGAAGAGAAGAAGGGGAAGTGGACGAACTGCACCAAAGTGAGCCAAAAACCTCAGGAACTATGTGAACTACTGAGGTAAGTAACATTAATCCTCCTATTATCCCAACAACGCTTAGCAGTCAGAATAGTCAGAACCACCAGAGTCTTCAAAGAACTGTTACCAGTAGCCCAACATCTACTCAGACAAGAACCCTAGTTAGCTTTATGGAAGATGAAATGAGACTCCCTATCTTTAGAGGAGATGGATCTGAAGATCTAGATCATCATTAGTTTTTGTGCGAGGCCTTATGGAATATTAAAAGTATCACCGATGAAGCCATCTAGAGAACCCAGTTTAGCACTACGCTAAGGGACCGCGCACTGAGCTGGCACATGAAATTGGTCCAAGGACTGGCACAGCCTAAGACCCTGAATGAGATCAACAATGCATTGATTGCAAAGTTTAATAAACCTAAGTCGGAATCACAATGTATTATGGAACTAAAAGAGATTAAACAAAAGGTAGCAGAACATGTTTGGGAGTTCGACTAGAGATTCAAGACCCTAACAGGCCGATTAACTTTCCAAATCCCCGACGAACAAAACAAAGAGTGGTTCATCACTGTGTTGTTACCACACATAAGAATCCCTTTGATGCAACAGAAGATTGCATCTCAGGAAGAAGATTTGGATATCGCCATGAAACTTGAATCAGCACCGATGGGAGAATCTAGCTCAAGCATTAGCCAGATCATGAGCCAGCTAACTAGTTTGTCTTTACAGGTCGAGGATATAAAGAAAGACAAGGGAAAAGACAAAAGGAACGATATCTGGTGTGTCAGATGCAGATCAAAAGTCCATGATAAGGAACATTGTCCCTTATTTCATGAGTACTTGGCATCAGGGGAACTGAGCCCCTTAAAGCAAGTTAACCTACCATAGTGCGAGGTATGCAGAAATAGGCATCACCTAGGTGAGTGCTACTACATGAATAAGTATGTCCAGACACCCACAAACTTGTATTGTACATTTTTCAAATCAGTGGGGCATGATGATCGGGATTGTAGAGATTATGACCTCATGCATGAAAGGTCGAGAGACATATACACAATTCAAGGCGAAGTACAACAAGAGGGAAACACTCCACAGTACAACTCTCCGGGGAGAGGAAATTTCACTCCTCACAATGGCTACAGAGGACAAGAATGAGGAGGTATGGGTCGAGGCTAAGGACAAATAATCTGTTACAATTGTGCGCAGCCAATCCATTTAGCAAGGGATTCTCAGAATCACTGCACAACCTGTAGTTATTGTAACTCCTTCGAGCATGTCATAGAAGAATGCCCTGTGTTGTTGGCTAAACTTTAGGGAAAATGAGGACCCCAGTAGAACCCACAAGTACAACTTATATATGTTGAACCTCATGGAGCAGACCCTAGAGTCGTTGTTGTTACTCGAGGAGGCGTTGCTATAGGGGAAGACAGACTAGCCCAAGGAAGGACTGAAAATGACCATGGAGTAAGGAAAGCTACAGAAAAGACCTCAATGTTCGATGGTAATAAAGAAAGATAGATATTCGAGGAGGCAAGAAAAGAGTTCAAAGGAGATCAAGGATCTTCATCAAAGAGACAACCAGAAATCAAAGAATATGGTATGCCTCAGGCATTTGATCCATCTACATCACCAACAAAAGGGAAATAGGTACGAAAACTCATGGAATTCTTGCATAGTTGTGTTAAGTTAATTCAAGATAAAGGAGTTGTACAATAATTACAAGATCTCATCAAGCAATATGAACTAGGAAAAATAGACCCCTTAATAGATAGAGAAGTGCACCAAATTGGAAGAAGGAGAAGGAAAAATAAAGAACTACACTTGAATGCTTAGATAGGAGAGTATGAGATAGACTATGTGGTCCTCGACTTAGGGTCAGAAGTAAATGTCATGATGAAGCAGACTTGGGCATTGATGGGAAAACCCAAGCTGATATATTCCCCTATTAGACTTCACATGGCTAATCAACAAGTTGTCAGCCCATTTGGAAGAATAGAGCATGTCCCAGTGGACATCGATGGAGTAAGAACCTTTCTAGATTTTGAGGTAAATGAAATTTTTTATGATAGCTTCCCTTACCCTACATTATTAGGAATCGATTGGGCCTTTGACAATTCCACTATTGTTGATTTAAAGAAATGACGCATGACATTTGAGAAAATTGGCCTTAGGGTTGTTGCACCTTTAGATCCAGATGAGGGTCCACGATACACAGAACCCATCAGAGAAGAGGACCACGCATTTGAACTGGAAAACATCTACAAATTAATGGCCAGACATGAGGATTACATCAACCCTACAGCTGACAGAAATCTGAGTTGGTGAAGTGACAGTTCATGTTCATCTGACTCTGAAGAAGCACTGGAGAATTGGTAGAACTAGATGTACGAAGTATCTACAAGAAGATGTGCTAGGATAACCAGAGAAGTTCGTTGGATTGGCACAATAGTGAGTAATCTACCCACATTTGATGGGTTGAACTCTCTAGAAAGCTTATTATCATAATTTGACACAAGTGTACCAACACAACAGAGGCTGTTGGCAATGGATGAGGCCATGAAAGCCACACCAGCGAGATGGTGGGGGACACATAAAAGCAATATTACAGACTGGACACAAAGTTGAACCCTGATGACAGTGTGGTTCTCAGCACAAGAAGGAAGTTGCGAAGCACGGTACATGAGTCAAAGCTGCCCAAAGAACCATGTACAAAGCTGCGAAGAGGCTTGGAGTGACATTCCTCAAGAACAATGGGTACACATCTTCGTCAATACACTAGATACCACCCCGATTAACTGGTACCTTCAAGCAGAGTTGTGCCTTGTCACTTCAAAATGGGAAGGTATGACCTAGAATTTTATAACCACCTTTTTGTTTGACATTGAATTTCCTTCTGTAGATCAAGCACTACATATGGTGAGACAAAAAGTATTTGAGGAGGCATCTAGCCTCCTTTTCAAGCAAGAAGAGGATGAATGGACTGCGACCCTCCAGAAACTACAAACCTGCTACAACATTAATGCCGACGAAGACGATGACCCGAGGAAGGTGAATATCAAAGAAATAGAAGGTCAAAGATATGTGGAAGGACTAGGAGTTGAACTTCCATTCATTGGAGAGACGATAAAGATAAATAAAGTCAATATTGGGATAGAGGAGACACCAAATCTTTCTAATGTCGGAGATTACTGAGACACTACTACCATTGACAAAGTCACAAAATTATTGCATGAGTATCAGGACTTGTTCCTGACCAAGTTCACTGATATGAAGGGAATCAAAGGACCTATGGGAAAAATGAGAATACCTTTGAAACCAGACGTGAATCCAGTCAAGAAAATACCCTATAGATTGAACCCAAAATATAAGGAGAAAGTGCATATTGAGCTCGACAGAATGCTGGAAGCAGGGATTATTGAACCTGTCGAAGAGTCGGAGTGGATCAGCCCCATGGTAGTGAAAGATAAGAAGATAGGTGAGATCAGGATTTGTGTAGATCTCAGGAAGATAAATGATGCTTGTCTACATGACTCCTTCCCTACACCTTTCACAGAAGAAGTGTTGGATAACGTGGGAAACCAAGAAGTATACTCTTTTACATATGGGTTTTCAGGATACCATCAGATCCGCATCGCCAAGGAGGACCATCATAAGACTATGTTTTCCACAAAGTGGGGATCATACCAATAAACAGTAATGCCATTTGGACTAAAGAATTCAACAGCCATCTTTTCCAGGGTGGTGGTTGAAGCATTCAAAGAATTTTTGCATAAGTTTTTATAAACATACTTTGATGACTGGACTATTTTTAGTTTGTTGAAAAATCATATTGAATGTCTAAGGCTAATGCTGGATAAATGCAGGCAGTGTCAAATTTATTTGAATTTCAAGAAGTGCATCTTCTTCTCACCATTTGGAGTATTATTAGGTCATATTGTATGTAAGCAAGGATTTTTGGTGGATCCATCCAAAATTGCAATTATAGTTGATTTACCACCACCTACATCAGTTAAACAACTGCGCACTGCGTTGGGACATACTGGATATTACAGGAAATTTATCAAAGGATATGCTCAGATTATTGTGCCAGTGGAGAGGTTATTAAAGAAATACAGTCAGTTTGGTTGGACAAATGAACGCCAGTAGAGCTTCGACACACTGAAACAAAAGATGGTCAATGTGCCTATTCTAGTCTTTTCCAATTGGAGCAAGGAATTTCATGTGCATGTTGATTCATCTTCTATTGCATTAGGAGAAGTACTGGCACAACCTGGAGAAGGGGACATTGATCATCCATTAGCATTTTCCAGCAGAAATCTCTCCACAACTAAAATCAATTACACTACTACAGAGAGAGAGGGACTAGCCATGGTGTATGCATTGCATAAATTCTGCCACTACTTGTTAGGAGGACACTTTAAAATATTTATTGATCACTTTGCACTGAAATTCCTAGTCAACAAGCCAGTTTTGGGGGGAAGAATATGCATATGGCTTCTCATGTTTCAAGAATATGATTTTGAGATCATAGTTAAGATAGGAAGAATGAATAAGGGCCCAGACCATCTGTCGAGGTTGGAGCATGGCGAAGAACCTACCAGTCTAGAGGACACACTACCATATGCACAGTTTCTCACCATTAGAAAGATTGATGACCACTTCGAATACATAGTCCAGTTCCTGTCAACGGGAATATCTCCAGCAGAATACACAATTCCGTAGAAGAAACAGATAGTGGTGCACACTGCAGATTTTTTGCTAATAGTTGGTCAGCTATATAAAATGGGACCTGATGAGATCCTAAGAAGATGTGTGATGGATGCAGAATTCCCTATGATCCTCGAAGAATCTCATGAAGGAATTGCAGGAGGACATTATGCAGGAAAAGTAACTGCACATAAAGTTTTGCAAGCTGGCCTTTGGTGGACTATGTTACACAGAGATGCTAAAGAATATACTAGAGCATGCAATGTATGCCAGCGAGCTAGAAAACCATACCGAATAGATGAGATGTCATTAGCATCGCATATGACCCTACAAGCATTTGAAAAATGGGCCATTGACTTCGTGGGACCTATAAACCCACCAGGAAAGCGCACTGAAGACAGATATATTATCATTGTGATAGAATACCTGACTAGATGGGCCGAAGCAAGAGCAGTCAAGGACTATATTGTAGCTACAGTTGCACGATTTATATTTGATGACACAATAACCAGGTTTGGATGCCCTAAGGTCCTTATGAGTGATCAAGGTACACACTTCATCAATAAGACAATTGAAGCCCTGACTGAAGAATTTTCATTCCACCATCAGAAGAGAACACCTTATCATCCACAAGAAAATAGAGTGGTTGAAGCATTCAACAATATCTTGGAGATAGCATTGACAAAGATTTGCAGTGTGAATAGGGATGACTGGGATTTAATAGTACCAGCAGTACTCTAGGCTTATAGAACCACTTGCAAGAAATTAACAATGCACACCCCTTTCAAGTTGGTTTATGGTCTTGAAGTTGTTGTCTCAATGGAGTACTTGGTACCAATCTTAAGAATTGTTGCATTTACAGACATGGATTATATTGGCGCCATTCATGAGAGGCTAGCACAGTTGGTCGAACTAGAAGAAGATAGATTCATTGCAAGCTTCCATCAACAAATTTAGAAGGAATGAGAAAAGGCCTATAATGACAGACACATCAAGTATAAGATATTCAGGAAAGGTGATTTAGTCCTGCTATATGACAGTAAGTTTATCAAACACCCTGGGAAGTTCAAAATGCAAGAAGACTGGAAGGAAGGCTTGGTGAATGGGAGTCGGTTGAAGTTGTACTATGACAACTAGCTGCCTCACAACTCTCAGTACAATCAGAAGACAAGGGTCCAAGTACCAGGTGCAGTTGAAACTAGGTACCAGACACAGAAAAGACATTCTTCTCAAGGATGGAAAGGAGGCATAAAGCAGAAATCAAGGGTTGCGCTATGCAGTCAAAAGTAGAAGAAAAATAAGAGGATCAGATCTAAAGTACCTCGAGATGAGTCATAGGTGAGTGTTGGGGGCCTGTTGGCCCTGGGTTATGGAAGGTAGTGAAGAACGAGGAAGAAAAGGGAAAAAGAAAGCTTCGTGGGAGACACAGTGACAGTCACTGGGTCAAAGCGAGCAAAAGAATAGAAAAGATGGAGAGAAGTGCGGAAATGCAATTCGTTGGATGAGGAGATCGAGGATGATAGATCAACAAGGAAGACGGATCGAGGATGACTCAGGAAGTGGAAAAATCCAACATTAGATGCCTTGGAGCACCGTGAGATGGAGAAGGAAAGACAGGCTGGCGAAGCCCGAAAAGAATGGGTCAAGTTTACCTAGGGTTGTAGACACCTAGGGTTTTGGTAATTAGGGTTTTGACACCTAGGTTTTGACCTAAGGCTATCAGTTAGGGAGTATAATGTATAAATAGAGGTCAAGAGGACCTAGGTCAGGTCGGTACTATGGTTGAGCCTTGTTATCGGTTATTATTCACTGGGATAATATTGTATTAAGGGTGGGAGAAGTGTTGAGAGAGAGAGCCTTATGGTATTATAAGATCTTCAGTTGGGTGCAAAGATCAAGTCATGTAGCTAGGTGCGCAAGAAGGAAGAGAGACGAAGAGAGAGGATCTGTGGGCCAGAGTGCAAATCAGAATTGTAAGCTTTACCTTAATATATCATAAGCATAGTTTTGTGGATGTATCCCTAGAGAGAGGGTGAACGACATACATCTGTTGCTGTGTGTGTGATTGATGCCTTGAGATCTGATGTTGTTATGTTTTTATCTGCATTATTATATTAGATCAGATCTATAGATGTGAAGGAAATATCTAGCTAGTTTAATGATAGATGCATGTTATGTTGTTTTTATAATAAGAACCACTTGATATTCCCCTAGTTGTAGACATCTCTGTCCTGCAACCCCTACCTCTACCTCGGGTGAGACTTCATCTTCTTCACAGGTGTTGCCGAAAGGGCCGGTAGTTAGGGCTTTGTTGGTGCTCTCTTGAGCGTTGAACCCTGGGTCTACCCCTGTGCCAAAAGTTCTCTAATCATAAATCTAAGAACTTAAATAAGATATGTTATGAAACAAGAATAGAGTGATCCTCAAAGCCAATCTAAAACTTTCTTGTTTCATTGATAGACAAACTAATAACAGAAATTAAATGGAAATAAATCTAACCTGGAATTAGTTTTATAACATGTTTGTGCCTCTGTGTGATCCAGAACTCCAGTTGGCATGCCTGTAAGAAAAATCTATGACAGGTTTGTACAGATACCTCCCAAACAAACTCCAGGATTTTATTGGCAGCTAGAATATGAGAACAAAATAATAGACATGTATACACAATGATCTTATAATTATGAATGATTACAGTAACATAAATCTTAATGTAAAACATTCATTTTTTCAATCAACTAAACATCATGTGTAAATCATGATATTAAAATCGATATCATGATCACAGTGATAATTTGTGAAACAACAAATTATGAGCAACATTTATGTAAGTTTTAAACCTGTGAAGTAAAGAAATGCATATAGATTCTTAAGCAAAACAAAATTTAATTAATAGCTCATTCACATAGTACACATAGATTTATACCAGAAACCCTCAACCGAGAAAACCTTTCTTATATTCATTATATCGAATTTCACCATTCATTATACAATATATATACAATGTTTTTATGTATTTCGTAGATACAAAAACCCTAATCCCTTAATCTGGGATTAATTTACAAAACTGCTAAAAATAGAAAAAAAAACACCCAAAAAAAAACATTTTGGGGCGTTGCCCTGAACATTGTGCATAACCAGGGGGGCATACCTACCCCCCCCACCTGGGACCCCCCTAGGAAAGAGCCTGGCACACACAGCACAGATAGAGCACTATTATGAGGGATTGTCAGACACAATTGTGATATTTGACACGCACACACACACATGCAAAGAATATAACGCATACCCAACATTCTCCCACTTTTTTTTTTCTTTGTATCCAAGGGTCTAGGGGATTATATAGTCAACAATCTAGGGAGGTAATTCCCATTGTTATTCTACACCAGGAGAACTTTTTTGTGCTCACAGACTTTGTCAATGAATCTACAACATTCTTCAAACTGTCAACCTTTTCGAGCAACACCTTCTTTTCCTCAACCATGTCTCTCACAAAGTGATACTGAACATCAATATGCTTTGTCTTTGAATGATAAGTTGGGTTCTTTGCCAAGAAGATTTCACTCTGACTGTCACAATCTAATCTCAATGCTTGTTGTACCAACCCAATACCTACACACAATCTTTGTAACCATATTTCTTCCTTGCTTGCATGAGTGGTTGCCATGTATTCATCTTTTGTAGTTGAGAGTGCCACCACAGCCTGTCTTTTTCTCATCCAACTGATTGCTCCTCCAAATAGGTTAAACACATACCCACTTGTAGATCTTCTGTGATCCACATCTCTAGCCCAATATGCATCAACAAATCCATGTATGCTCAATACTCTTTCCAATCCTAGTCTTCCTTGGTAGCACAATCCATAACTGGTAGTGCCACGAATATACCGGAAGACCATCTTTACTACTATCCAATGCTCCTTCCCTGGTTTTGACATATACCTGCTCAAAACTCCCACTGCATGTGCAATGTCTGGTCTATTATAGACCATTTCATATATCAAACTGCCAACTTCACTGGCATACGGAACATGGGACATGTCCTCTTCTTCTTCCTGTTTCTTGGGACACTAATCTGCATATAACTTTACACCTATAGGAATAGGAACCTTGATCGGTTTACTTCCATGAATATTATACCTATGCAATATCGTCTCAACATATTTTCTTTGATTCAACCAGAGTTTCTTGTTTGCACGATCTCTTTTAATCTCCATTCCCATAATGAAGTTAGCAGCACCGAGATCCTTCATGTCAAATTTGGAGGATAG
>JZKD02S0767672.1:1851677-1867428 GCA_000966675.3 Picea glauca
AAGACTGAGCCAAACCCTCAACAACAAAAGGCATCCCTCTGAAGCCAAAAATGAGATCTGATACCACATGTAAGTTTTAAACCTGTGAAGTAAAGCAATGCATATAGATTCTTAATAAAAACAAAATTTAATCAATATCTCATTCACATAGTACACAAAGATTTATACGGAAAACCCCCAACCAGGAAAACCTTTCTTATATTCATTATATCAAATTTCACCATTTACTATACAATAAATATACAATGTTTTTATGTATTCCATAGATACCAAAACCCTAATCCCTTAATCCGTGATTAATTTACAAAACCGCTAAAAATAGCAAAACCCGCTCAAAAAAAAAACATTTCGGGGTGTTTCCCTGGGCTACCACCCATTGTTGAACATTGTGCGTAACCAGGGGGGGGCATACCTGCCCCCACCTGGGACCCCGCTAGGAAATCTCCCAGTGCACATGACACAAACAGAGCACCAGTACGAGGAATCGTCAGATGCAGTTGTCATATCTAACGCACCCACACACACACATACAAAGAATATAACACATACCCAATAATTTAAAACATGAATAAAATGGAACATCATATGTCATTGAGACTAAAGTTATACAACACATTACTATTCCAAAATAAGAGAGAGAAAACATAAATGAGACATCATTCACATTGGTCTAAAGCCGAAATGCTATAAGCTATTCCATTAAGTTCTGAAGATCATTTGTCCATAATCTGTTCCAAGCAAAGATGTATTTTACTTAAAAAATGAACAGTATTTAAAGTGATTTGAAATCACATCCTCCTATCTCATAGGATAGGATAGTCTTTCATAAAATCAAAATATTACAAGAATAGTGAGCTAACAGCCAATCATAACAGAGTTGATTGTATTCAAAACTTAATCAAAGTTTTTTCAAAACAAACAAAAAAGGAACTACTAATCATTCAAATGCATAATCGAACATGTTTCCCCCCGATGATCAGCAACAGTATCTACTATTTCCTGAAAAATGAAACAAGAATAAGTTAGAAAATTACCCATAACTATTTTCTAAAAAACAAAATATTTAAAAGAGACTTGGCTACAGAATCGAAAGATTATGTAGCCAGTCTTATCTTAGAAAACAAAATCAAATTCCAAACTGATTCAATTCAAAATAGATAACAGGAAATAATCAGAGGAAAAATGTTTTACCATTTTAAAAATTGACTAAAGATGGGTCGGGTAGTTTAGAATTAATTATCGCTTTGACATTGGTTGTGTTTTTTATCACTATGTTCCCTAACCTCTTAACATGTTTAGCCCCTTTCTCTGCATGTGTTTTGAGATCGATATTTTCTCATCTCAATGATTCATTCTGAGCGGTAAGCATTTTGATTCGGGCCTGTAGAAGGGGGATATCAGTGTAATGCCACTCGATCCAAAGGAAAACATCATCACAATGTGTAGGAGGAATGGAAGGTATATGTAGAGCATGGTCAAACATGGGTGTATCCACCTTATTTGTTATCTGCTTTTGATCAGGCCTGATACGAGGGAACCCCTCCTTACCCTTGAGTCACGGTGGCAGATTTGTCACAAAGTCGTAGGGTTTAGTAGAAGAAATGTCTTTCCTCCTATAACCATGCAAATATGGGTCTTCAAGAATGAGGAACGCTTCGATCTTAGGGTCTGAATACTCGTCGATCAAGCTCACACGAGTGTTGGATCGATTCCTAAGATTTCTCAAAATTTGGTGACCTGCCCTTTTGTTTTTGAACCCTATATCTGTGCATTCCTTTGTTTTCTCTTTGCGAGGTCTTTCAACATCTGGGTTAATACTAACAATCGAGCTAGCTTCAATTTCAAGAACACATGGATTAATAACCTTCAACTTAGCATTCTCTTGCTCAGAAAATCATGTAGGTGAAGACTTGCTCAGTATCCCGGCATCTAGAGGATTTTTGTTGGTAGAGTCTGGCGTATCAATTGAAAAATTAGACTGGTTTTTAATAATTGGCTTGCCTAGGCTAGGGTTTACTACAAGAACGATCATGGTAAAACCATTCCTTACCAAAAACTTATCGCAACAATCACCCACTGTTGACAAGTGATGAATCAAAAGGATATTAATCAATCCATGATGGAAAAGACTTGAATCGACACTTTGTCTCTTATATATTTTGGACATTTTATAGAGACTTCTCAGCAGATAAAATCACATGCTTAATTCAAAACCAATGAAATGCATAAGTAAGCAAATATGGTAGAGGAAAATTAATCTGTATCAACCTTCATAGGTCACGAATTGTTTGAGGATCATCAACAGTCTATGTTGCCTAGGTTTAACCAGGGAGATGGGGATACCTTTTTCGCAACAGTTGATCTTTTGGGATGTCACAAACAGGCTCCATGGCACTCCTTCAATTCGTGAGTTTTTGAACCATTTCTCTCCTGTCAATGGAAGCCCTATTACTTCACTTACAAACCCCTCAGTTATCTCTAACTGTGCATCCCCAATTTTCTCTCTATAACCATCGAAGGTCTGCGCGAAATCCTATGCCACCTAAAGGTTATAGCCTTCAAATATTTTTAGGAAGATATCCGAACCTTGGCTTTTTAAGTCTTCGATTGCATCATCATGAGAGAGTAATTCCTGGCATCCATTCAGCTCCAAGAGAATGATAGGAGCCATGAAAAACGCGACTATAATGTAACAGGAATAACTCAAAATAGTTTTAGGTTTAAATGGTAGGAGTGATAAGAAAAAATATGGATGGATAGTGGAGAAATGGCCATAACCAATCCTGTGTGTTATCATAGCACAGATAGTGAGAATGAGCATGGAGGGTTTGATTGTAAAGCTTTACCATTCCTAGTAATGAGAGCCTCACATACAAAGTTGAAACCCTATGCCTGTAATGAATGGCTCATTAATACATTGTGCCAGCAGGGTGAGGTAAGGACATGAGTACAGCAAGTGCGCATTGATTTCCATGAATACTAACATGACCATCAAATTGGCAAGGGGTTTAAAATATATAAAAACAAAACTCTTCATAAATTGAATACAAACCATCAAACCATACAATAACTATATTAAAAAAATCCAAAATATCGAAAATAGGTCATTCCAACATTGGGTTTGGATTTGATACAAGCATGATGACCTTTAAAATAATTCCTTCTAAAGATAATATAACACCAATCTAGGTTTTCATGTTTGATTCAATCTTTCAGTTGTGAATCAAACATAAAACAAAATGAAAACACGATAATAAATAATTAATGAACATATTTGCTAATCTAGTAATCATGTCAAAACGTCAATGTTCACAGGATCGAGGTGAAGGCAGCTACAGAGAATGAAATTTCTTGTTTAAATAGAAAATTTATGTAGGGCTTCCAACAATGGCGATGTACTGGGTGAAGCAGTTATCTCTGCATCACCAGAAAATTCATGTTAGGATAGATCAGAATGATGAAAAATTAAGGAACAGTCAACAACAAGTCAAGCATTCCGATAAAATCTCAAAAACATAGTCCAGCATCAAATGTGTTTCTGTCAAATTGTAATCTGGTATTAGATCTAGATTACGAGAGGAACAATGTTAATGCAACTGACTCCAATATTGTTGACATAGCCACTGTTGCCAGCAGGTGTCCCTAGCCTCGGCAGGGATGTCACTTAACCCACTCTAATACCTCTATCCTATCCAAAATTTGTCCATTCATGATGAAGAACATCTTTATTCATGGATTAAATTTAAGGGGCATACCTGATAATTTTATTGAACCCGGCATTGCTTCGCTTCTAGCAGGCCTATTCAGTACCCCGGCGAAGTTTCCTTGGTATCATGGATGCATTTACCTGCTACCAGCAGACATGTTCAATGTCTTGGCGGGTTTACAAACACTTCCCACACCTTGCAGTGCTTTCAACTCTCTAGAATTAATTTACAAATTTGTAGAAACTTTATGATATTCAAGAGAGTGGGGTGATACTAAAAATTTCGGATTTTGAAAACAGAAATTGATCTCATATAATTCATCTGTATTTTAAATGATCTTTACCATGATTTGAACACTTAGATTCCTATTACAAAACCATCACAAGGATAGGAAGGTATAATCGAGTTTTTTTCTTAAAAACAAGGACAGCGTTAAGATTTTATTAATGATAATCGTTATCCTCTCGAGATTTCAAAAATAAACCAGCAACACTATTTTGAGTAGGAACTTTCTTCTGCTGATCTGAGTTTAGCAATTTATAGCATGGTGCTTTGAAAAGTAGTCGATTGTTTCTCGTGGATAAAAATTATGATTTTCCTTCCACAAATGAAATGGCGACATAGACATAATTATTCAGAAACAAACCACAAACAAGAAAAATGAAAAGAACCAAAATTAAAAACAAAATTAAAATTAAAACAAAAACAAAGATGTGTATAAAGAAGTGGATCTGGAAACATCAGGTGAAATATATTTTGAGAGCTTGGCCATTCACTGGGAAAGTGTCTGGCTGTCCCTCCAAATTGTGCAGGCAGAAAGAGTTGGGACCTAATTTTTCAGAAATTATGAATGGCCCCAACCACAGATTCTGGAACTTGGTGTGTTCCCCTTTCCCTTCGTGAGATTTGTCCCACTTCAAAACTAAATCTTCGACATCGAAATTTCTGTCAGAAGAAGAATTCAATTCAAACCATATTTTTACAATTTATTGGTGCTGATCCAATTTATGCTTAGCTTGTGCTCTTACTTCCTCTAGTTTTAACAAGGCATTAATTCGACTTTCCAGAGGAGGACAGTCCTCTTCTTGGACTTTCTGCGATAATTGCAGAGATGGAAGTAAAACATGTAGAGGGAGGATTGCTTCTCTCCCATAGATGGGAAAGAAAGGGGAATTACCAACAGAGGTTTTTGGTGTCACCCTATCATCCCAAAGTGAATTATATATTGTGGTGTGCCAGTTCTTAAGGTTTTCAGAAACTGCCCTCTTAATGATCTTGATTAAATTTTTATTTGTTGATTCTGCTAGACCATTTCCTTTAGGGTAGTAACTGGCATAATATTTCAATTTAATCCCTTTATCTAAGGCAAATACATTCATATCAAGGGATGATAAATAAGATGTGTTATCAAAGACTAAACATTCAGGAATGTTGAATCAGGTAATGATATGTGAATTAAGAAAAGATGCTACATGATTCATGTTTACCACTTTCAAAGGTGAAGCTTCAGACCATCTAGTAAAATAATCCATTGTTGTAATGATATATTTGTGCTGATGTGAAGAAGAAGGTTCAATTGGTCCTATGATGTCAAGACCCCACTCCTAAAAAGGTGAATCTATAGTAACAGGCTGCAAAGGGAATGCTTCATTTTCACCTGTCCAGCAGCCTTTTGGCAGATTATGCATTTACGACACAACGCATGGGCATCTTTAAATAATGTGGGCCAATAGTACCCAACTCTTAACACTTTGTGAGCAATGGTGTCTCCATCGAGGTGACCACCATCCTTACCTGCATGAATTTTAGATAGTAATTTCTTTGCTTCATCCTTTTCCAAACAACACATAAGAACACCATCAAAATTCTTTCGAAATAATACATCATTTATTAACTAGAAAGATGCAGATTTCAGTCTTAGTGCTCTTCTATTTTTAGGATCAAGATAGTGAGGAGAATATCCATGTGTCAAGTAAAATTTAATGTTTTCATACCAAGAATTGGTAGCAACTTGTGCACAACTGATTTTTTTTTCATCATGCTGGTTTACAGTTAAGGTGTTAATTTGACTTTCTTGTTCTTTAACTGAATCAACAACTAGTTTACATAGGAATTGACCTCTAACAATTTGTGCATGGGTTATTTTTAGGTCATACTCTTGTAAGGACGTCATCCAATCTTCCCTTTTCTCACCCAGCTCTTTTTATACTAGCAGGTTTCTTACGGCGAGGTAAGGAACAATAACTTTGGTTCTGGATTTCAGCAGGTATGACCGGAAGTGTTTCATTGCTTTGAAAACAACATATGCCTATTGATCTACTGCTGGATAATTAATCTCTTCTCCTTTGAAATCTAAGCTCATGAAGGTAATGCATATCTCATTACTTTCAATGTTTTTCCGTGTTGACACAGCAACATAAGATCAGTCATAAGAAAAGGTGTAAAGAGTGAAATCCTGGGAGAAATCGAGACTCATCAAGGAAGGAGCTTCTACTATTGCTTTTCTAATGGAGTCAAAAGATTGAATTTATTGTGGTCCCCAATGATACAGAACATCCTTTTTAATTAAGTTATGTAATGGTCTCACCATTTCTTAAAAACTTGGGACAAATATTCTGATGAAATTAATCTTGCCTAAAAATGATTGCATGGCTTTTTTGGAAGGAGGGGAGAGTTTAGCGATTGTTTAGGTTCTCTCAAGGTCAAAGATCATTCTATATTTCAATACTATAAACCATGTCAATTTACCTTGCTCTACTACAAATACCGATTTCTTAGGGTTGAGAGATATATCGAACCTACGACATCGTTCTAGGATAGCCCTAAGGTGAGACAAGTGATCTTTCTTTTTTTTAGAGAAAACAGTAACGTCATCAAGATAGACCACAACTGATTGATTTATGAGACCATGGAAAGCAATGTCCATTGTTATCTAGAAAGTGGCCTTGACATTTATCAGTCCAAAAGGCATTTTCTTATAGGCATAAGTGCCCCATGGGTACAAAAAGTGGTTTTAAGATGGTCTAAGGGAGACATGAGGACTTGGTTGTATCCCAAAAAACCATCTAACAAAGATAGTATTTCAGAACCAGATACCTGCTGAAGAATTTGTTCCATTGGAGAAACATGATAGTTATCTTTATTAGATGCTCGGTTCAAGTTACGAAAGTCGACACAGAGTCGAATTTCACCACTTTTCTTTCTTACAGGAACTAGATTAGACACCCATTGAGTGTGTCTCACCAGAAAAATTATCTTTGCATTTAGTAATTTATTTAGTTCTTTCTTGACAGTGGGTTCCAATTTGGGGTGCATGTTTCTTAATTTATGCTGAAAAGGATGAGTTTGTGGTTTCATGGGGATGACATGTTGTATTATATTAGGCTCAAATGTTTTCAAATTGTCATATGTCCAGGCAAAAACATCTTTAAATTCTTTAAACAATTTTATAAAAGCAAATATTTCTTGCTCAGAGCATCCTATTCCCAAATTAATATTTTGGGGATTTTCCTTTGTCCCTAAATTTACCCTCTCATAAATCAAAGAAGAATGGTTCATTTTACAATTAACTGACTCTCTAAATTTATCATGCAAGTCATAAAACTTATCTAGTCTTACAACAGATCTGGGGATAGAGTTTACCTGATCATACGCCGATTCAGGAGATCTAGGATCTGATATTACCGTGAAGTTGTGGAGGTTTTCATCGTGAGTGCCTTCATCAATGATTGCACCTTCGAAAGTGTCTTCCATGTGCAAAAATTTGATGATCTACTGGTCATCATCGAACACTCTCGAATTGGTGATGTTGTCCAGGATTGACGACCTGAACAACAATTCAATCGAAAATGCATTAGGAGAAATACCTTCTACGAAAAATAGTTTACAAGTGACGTTAGCTAATAAATCAGCCTCTGAATTACTTAGTCTAGGAATGGAATTTATTTTAAATGCTGAAAAATTTTGCATTAAACTCCATACCTCAGTTTGGTAACTTTTCAGATGTGGTGACAAGCAATGTATGGAGTTTCTTACCTACCTAACCACAATTTTTGAATCACTAAATACCATTAAATTTCGTACATCCATATCCAAATATTTCCTAAGCCCTTGTAAAAGTGCTTTGTATTCAACAATGTTATTAGTGCACTCGAACTCTGATCGACAGGAAATGAAAGTCTTATTACTTGCGGGATCTATGAGTACACATTTTGCACCAGCTCCTTCTTTGGATTTGGATCTGTCAAAGTAAAATGACTATATTTGAGCTTCGTCGGGAGTGTTTGGCACACTTGGCAAAGCTGATGTCTGAGTATAGGTCATAACTTCTAATTGATGCCCAGGATCAGTGATGGGGGAAACTTCGGTCATGTAGTTACCAAAGAAGGTATTCATTCCCTTCATTTCAAATGAATTAGTAGATGCATTAAAAGGTTCATTTGCATCATTTATATCCATCACGGTGTGCTTAAGATAGCGTTCTCAGTTTATCCTAATTTTATTGGGCTGTCCATTTTTCGGTAGCCACAAATAAGACCAATCTGTGGCAAAGTAACCATGCAGTTGTTCAAACCAGTCCCTGCTTAAAAACAAACCATGTACTTCAGGGATATCAACAACAATAATGTCAATTATCTGATGGACCTTAGGATTGGAAGATAATCTAACAAGAACATCCTTAAGTTCATCGATTACCTTTACATTTGTTCGATCAAGCTGAATGATTTTGAGATCAGAAGGTTTAACTTCTACGTTAATTTTTTGATAAACAGATAGCGGCATGACATTTGACGATGCACTGGAATCGACCATACAATTATGTACATTCCTATTAAAAATTTCAAAAGTTAACAAGAAAGGAAAGACATTTTTTTTAGTGTTAACAGCAGAATTCTATTGATTTTTAAATATTGTCCCTAAAACAGTTTTATTTACATTTGCTACAATTTTTTCAACGAAAACCCTTTTATCTGGAGGTTTAGATGTCGTTTTAGTCGAGATCTTTTGGGCTATTTTTGAACCAATTTATGTTGTTTTCTTGCTGCTAGGATTGTTTTTTGTACTGTTTTCAACGATACTCTGCGGCATTTTCTACAGAATAAGGGGAAATTTCAGCAACTCAAAAACAGAAATATTAGCCCTTAGTTTTTTAGATCTTCAATTAAATTGTATTCTAAAACATGGGCTGCTAAACTTTGTTTAATTTCAACTTGCTTCNAGCAGCCCATGTTTAATTTCAACTTGCTTCGACTGTTTTGGAAGCGCGTTATTATTCACTTCAGAAGAAGGTTTGTTCTGTGGTTTGCTTCTTGTGTTGTAGGGATGGACAGTTTCAAAATTTTCTTGGAAAATACTGTCAGAGAAGTGACCGAAGATATTGTGGGATGAATCTTCTTCTTCTGATACTTCTTCCTCAGCTACATCTTCAGAACTTTCAAGAGGGGCAGAAGAAGAATTATCATGTGCTTCTAGAATGGTTTGCAAAGCATACTGCAAGCTTTCAAAATTGATACCTTCAGTGGTCGGGTTTGGCCAGTTGAGAGGAAAAGGTTTTCTGAATGGAGGTTTAAAAATTCCCTTGCTTGAGGATGTCTCCTCAGCTGATCTCTTCAAGTCCATGACCTGATTTGATAGTTTATGGAAATATTTTTTCAAGCTTTATAAGTCTAACGTTTCAGGTTGACTTTTGGCTTGGGGAGGCCTAGTAAGGATTTCTATTTTATTTTTAGAGGATGAAGTTGTTTCAACTTCACTATTGAGATTGGCTTTTAAGCTTAATATATCATTTTCAATATGGCTTTCCTCCTCAAAGGCTTCTAATTGTGTGCTCTTTTTAGACCTTTTGACTGATATTGCTATGTTATTATGTAGATCTTTGGTGTAATATGCGACAAATAGACTTTCAGCGGGAATTGAATCTGAGAGAATTTGATTCTTTAACATAAGAAATATCTTGTTAAAATATTTTACTTTCTCCTTAGGATTCATTTTTAGACTCGAGAGCTCCATAACCAAGACTTCTGGAGATTTAACATCTCCAAACTTCTCTAAGGAACAAGTTTCAAACTTGTCCCAAGAGAAGATGGTCTAGGGTTGTTGGGAAAAATACCATGTGGAGGCATTTCCCTCAAAAGTATAAGGAAAGAGTCTACATAATACATCTTCATGCTCTACATTTTGAAGTCTACTGGCCAACATAAAATAATTTATGTGATCATCAGCAGATTGTTTAGAATCTGGATCAAATTTAGCAACCATTTCTCTAGGTGTTTCGGCAATGGATGTTGTGATCCAGGTACAGCCATGGCATCTTGATTGAGCCAAGGTCTGGCAGGATTGTTTTGGTTTTCCATGGGTGTTGGTGGTGTCGAAGGCTAAGATGATTCAAACGAGGAACTTCCTTTTTCAAATGAATCTCCTCCTGAAGAGGATGGAGATGACCCAGGTTGGGAAGGTGGGATACTAGACCCTCCGGATCCAAGAGTAGGTGTTTCGATAGGATTGGTGGTATTATCTCCTAAAGGGTTTGAGAGTAGACCAATGCCTTCAAGTTGTTCTCAGATATCCAAGAAATCTAAGGGTTGGTTAAGTGGCCTAATAGGTCTTCTGATACATTCCAAGGTAGTATGTTTCCTTATGAGTGACTGACGAACAATTTCTTGAATGTCGGCCCTTGAGGAGTTGGTGTCACTAGTTTAACGGGAAACTCGGGATTATCATTTGAGGTAGTTTTTGTTTCAAGCGTAACGTTGTTGTTTGAGCGACTATGTGTTACGACAGGGGAGAGAGTGTGTGTGGGGGGGGAGGGGGAGTCTTTCGACCTCCACATGCCATCAATTGAATCTAGGCCCTCCTTCTAGTGTCATTTGTTGACGGGCAAATTTGACAGGCCATCAATTGGAAGAATAGGTCCGATCCGGGGTTGTCTAAATAACCCAAGCCATTTGGTGTAACCTATTATGGCAGGTTTAATGGATTTGTTATCCAATCTAGGGTCCTAAAATAAAGAAAAGAAATAAAATAACTAATGCTAAGACTATACTAATATATATACTTTAATCTAATTATTTACAAATACATTCGATAGAAAGATAAATATGAACATGCCATTATGTACATAGTAATTACAAATTGCAATTTTTTTAGTAGATGTCTTGCAAAATCAATGTTTGGTAACTGTTTGCAAAAGTAGATAAAGAAAGCACATTTTTTATATTTTTTGTTCTCTAATCATAGATATAAGAACTTAAATAAAATATGTTATGAAACAAGGATAGAGTGATGGTCAAAGCCAATCTAAAACTTTCTTGTTTCACTGATAGACAAACTAATAACAGAAATTAAATGGAAATAAATCTAACCTAAAATTAGTTTTATAACATGTTTGTGCCTCTGTGTGATCCAGAACTCCAGTTATCCTGCCTGTAAGAAAAATCTATGACAGGTTTGTACAGATACCTCCCGAACAAACTCCAGGATTTTATTGGCAGCCAGAATATGAGAACAAAATAATAGACATTTATACACAATGATCTTATAATTATGAATGATTACAATAACATAAATCTTAATGTAAAACATTCATTTTATCAATCAACTAAACATCATGCATAAATCATGATATTAAAATCGATATCACGATCACAGTGATAATTTGTGAAACAGAAAATTATGAACAACATTTAAAACATGAATAAAATGGAACATCATATGTCATTGAGACTAAAGCTATACAACACATTACTATTCCAAAATAAGAGAGACAAAACATAAATGAGACAGCATTCACATTGGTCTAAAGCCGAAATGTTATAAGCTATTCCATTAAGTTCTGAAGATCATTTGTCTATAATTTGTTCCAGGTGAAGATGTCTTTTAATTACAAAATGAACAGTATTTAAAGTGATTTGAAATCACATCCTCCTATCTCATAGGATAGGATAGGATTTCATAAAATCAAAATATTACAAAAATAGTGGGCTAACAGCCAATCATAACAGAGTTGATTGTATTAAAAACTTAATAAAAGTTTTTGCAAAACAAACAGAAAAGGAACTACTAATCATTCAAATGCATAATCGAACATGTCTCCCCCAGATGATCAGGAACAGGATCTACTGTTTCCTGAAAAATGAAACAAGAATAAGTTAGAAAATTATGCATAACTAATTTCTAAAAAAGAATTTATTTAAAAGAGACTTGGCTACAGAATCGAAAGATTTTGTAGCCATTCTTATCTTAGCAAACAAAATCAAATTTCAAATCAATTCAATTCAAAATAGATAATAGGAATATAATAAGAGGAAAATTGTTTTACCATTTAAAAAATTGACTAAAGATAGGTCGAGTAGTTCAGAATTAATTATCGCTTTGAAACTAGTTGCGTTTTTTATCACTATGTTCCCTGACCTCTTAATGCATTTAGCCCCTTTCTCTGCAAGTTTTTTGAGATCGATATTTTCTCATATCAATGATTCATTCTGAGCGGTAATCATTTTGATTAAGTCCTGGAGAAGGGGGATATCAGTGTAATACCGCTCGATCCAAAGGAAACAATCATAACACTGTGTAGGAGGAATGGAAGGTCTATGTAGAGGATGGTCAAGAATGGGTGTATCCACCTTATCTGTTATCTGCTTCTGATCAGGCCTAATACCAAGGAACCCCTCCTTACCCTTGAGGCACGATGGCAGATTCATCACAAAGTCAAAGGGTTTAGTCGAAGCAATGTCTTTCTTCCTGTAACCATGCAAATCTGGTTCTTCAAGAATGAGGAACTCTTCGATCTCAGGGTACGAATACTTGTCAATCTTGATTGAGCTGATCGAGCTCAGAATATTGTTGGATCGATTCCTAAGATTTCTCGAAATTTGGTGACCTACCCTTTTATTTTGAACCCTATATCTGTGAATTTGTTTGTTTTCTCTTTGCGAGGTCTTTCAACATCTGGGTTAATACTAACAATTGGGCTAGCTTCAATTTCAGGAACACATCGATTAATAACCTTCAACTTAGCATTCCATTTCTCAGAAAATCATGTAGGTGAAAACTTGCTCAGTATCCCGGCGTCTAGAGGGTTTATATTGGTAGAGTATGATGTATCAATTGAAAAATCAGACTGGTTTTTAATCAGTGGCTCATCTAGGCTAGGGTTCACTACAGGAATGGTCATGGTAAAACCATTCCTTACCAAACACTTGTCCCAACAATCACCCATAGTTGAAAAGTGATGAATCAAAAGGATCTTAATCAATCCGTCATGGAAATGACTTGAATTGACACTCTGTCTCTTATATATTTTGGACATTTTATAGAGACTTATCAAAAGATAAAATGGCATGCTTAATTCAAAACCAATGAAATGCATAAGTAAGAAAATATGGTAGAGGAATATTAATCAGTATCGACCTTCATAGGTCATGAATTGTTTGAGGATCATCAAGAGGCTATGCCACCTAGGTTTAACCATGAAGATGGGGATACCTTTTTTGCAGCAATTGATCTTTCGGGACGTCACTAATAGGCTCCATGGAACTCCTTCAATTAGTGAGTTTTTCAACCATTTCTCTCTTATCGATGGAAGCCCTATTGCTTCACTTACAAACCCCTCGGTTATATCTAACTGTGCATCCCCAATTTTCTCTCTACAACCATTGAAGGTCTGCACGAAAGCTTGCACCACCTAAAGGTTATAGCCTTCAAATATTTTCAGGAAGATATCCCAGCCTTGGATTTTTAAGTCTTCGATTGCATTGTCGTGAGAGAGTAATGCCTGGAATCCATTCGGCTCCAAGTGAACGAAAGTAGCCATGACAAACATGAATAGAATGTAACAGGAATAACTCAAAACAGTTTTAGGTTTAAATGGTAGAAGTGATACGAAAAAATCTGGATGGATAGTGGAGAAATGGACATAACCAAGCCTGTGTGTTATCATAGCATAGACAGTGAGAATGAGCCTGGAGGGTTTGATCGTAAAGCTTTACAATTCCTGGTAATGAGAGCCTCACATACAAAGTTGAAACCCTATGCATGTAATGAATGGCTCATTAATACATTGTGCCAATAGGGTGAGGTAAGGACATGAGTACAACATGTGTGCATTGATTGTCATGACTAATAACACGACCATCGAATTGGCAAGGGGTTTAAAATATATCAAAACAAAACTCTTCATAAATTGAATACAAACCATCGAACCATACAATAAATATATTAAAAAAAACCAAAATATCGAAAATAGGTCATTCCAACATTGGGTTTGGATTTGATACAAGCATGATGACCTTTAAAAGAATGCCTTCTAAAGAAAATATAACACCAATCTAGGTTTTCATGTTTGATTCATGATTTTAGTCATGAATCAAAAATAAAAGAAAATGAAAAAGAAATAATAAATAATTAATGAACATATTTGCTAATTCAGTAATCATCTCAAAATGATAATGTTCACAAGATCGAGGTGAAGGAAGCTACAGAGAATGTAATTTCTTGTTTAAATAGAAAATTTATGTAGGGCAGCCAACACATTCCGATGCAGAATCTTTTATGTTGGAGTTTCAATCATTGACCCCGACTACATAGGACATCTACTTTCTGACTGGCCTCTCGAGAAGAGGGGAACCAGTCAACTTGAGGACCTTTCCTCCGAGGTCATTCAACATTGAGGATTATATCAACATGTATTGTGAGGCTAGTACTAAGAAAGTGGGTTCTCAAGTGTCGATTCAAAAGATCACTAGACTCTCTCTACGAGTGATCCTACTTCTGATTGGGAGGATTACTAGATCCACAACACTCCATCAGGCTTCATGTGCACATATGCATTATGAAATTCAGTGTTTGGAGTCAACAATATTTGACTGGAGTACCACCATGCTTTATGCATAAAGAGATAGCTCAGAGAGTGTCGTAGGTGTACCAACAAGAACTTCGGGTTTGGTACCGTTTTATGCTCCTTGTTCTTCGAGAGGGTGTCTCAGTCCTAGAGAGACAATACAGAGGCATGTAGCCTCCTTCCTAGCAGTGAGCAAGTGGGCATCTTTATTTCCTAGACAGGGTGGAGGGAGGACTATAGAGGCCTTCGATGACAAGTTTTTTGAATGGTGGGCATGTCAAATCTCGGTTATCGAGGATTATCCCTATTCATGGATCAGTTTCCTCAGAGATCCAGACATGCATGTGCCTCCTGAGAAAGAGTGTGGCGAGATAGGTAACATATATTTTTTGAATTTTATTAAATTTTTGTTTTTCATATATATCATGTTTATGTGCATGTAGAGTACTAACTCGTGAATCTGTTATGTACATATGTGGGGCTTGTTCGACTGACAGACTTTTCCATGACTCGGTGTCATCCTCGAACAAAGGTAGGACCAACAGCTATGAGAGGACCTCCAGTCGGAGAGGGTGATAGAGTCTTACGACGAGTGGAGCGAAATATCATTTCTCTCACTTGTTTCATTCCCTTGGCCGAGATCGAGGATCTCCCCCCAACTGTGCAGCCACATGTAGTAGGGGTGCCTTGAACTTGGGTCCAGTTGTTCTAATGTCTTGCGAACAACGTCGTCACTACAGCAGGACCAATAGGCCTAGACCTTAGATAGTGTCGGACTATTTATGTGCTGAGGGAACTTTTTGTACTATATTTGTTTTTTGAGGGTGTAAGCCCAGCGATGTAGATCGATGACTTTTGAGGCTTTCATGCCCACTTTTGTACTCATAAAACTATTTTTTGGACATATCTATATATATATATATATATATATATATATATATATATATATATATTTCTTTTTTTATGTATAACATTTTTTACACATGTATTTATATGTATATGTGTGTGCTTTTTTTTTTATATGTGAGTAACATTCCAATCTAAAACTTGATTAGCTAGAGTATTTGTTAAATGATTAAATCTCCTAGGAAAATGGATATATGTATTGTAATCAAAAGATCATTCTAAAAGACGTACGCTAAGTAATCATCGATGAAGAGTGGGATAATAAACGTGGTAAACCCCATTTAACTGGGACACAACTAGT
>JZKD02S0767672.1:1867438-1880503 GCA_000966675.3 Picea glauca
TATATATATATATATATATATATATATATATATATATATATATATTTCTTGCTTTATGGATAACATTTTTTACAAATGTATTTAGATGTATATGTGTGTGCTTTTATTTTTATATGTGAGCAACATTCCAATCTAAAACTTGATTAGCTAGAGTATTTGTTAAATGATTAAATCTCCTAGGAACATGGATATATGTATTGTAATCAAAAGATCATTCTAAAAGACGTACGCTAAGTAATCATCGATGAAGAGTGGGATAATAAACGTGGTAAACCCCATTTAACTGGGACACAACTAGTTGAGAAACTAAGTAAACCTGGAGGCAAGAAATGCCATGTGACAATGCATCACGTAGAAATTCTATCGTTGCATTGTACTCGGCAACATTATTGGTTGTGTAGCCTAAAAAAATACCTCTAGAAGATATCAACTAGCCTCCAGGTGTGAAAATCATCCAAGTTATGGAAACAAGCCTCCCAATGTGTTGGCTATCACTGTCCATGAACCCAAAGTAAACCTTTGATTCACTTGACATCTACCATGGTGAAAAAGAAGACATAAATAACTACAGGTCCACAAGACAAAAAAGACAAAAAATGTATAAGATACTATACATATATACAAGAAGCCACCTAGGTGACCAACCTAAGAGTAGTGATTCTTAAGGTAGAGCCCATTTCTAGGCTCCACTAAAGACTTTCCCTCAAAATCAACTAGACGATAAGTGTCCTTCTCTAAGACCTCTTTCACAATGAAAGGTCTGAACCACATGGGTTTGAACTTGCCTTCCCCCAGGGGTTCTTTGTCTTGATCATAGACCAGGACAAGATTGCTTTCAGAGAAAATTCGAGGGCAAACTGGCCGATCATACTAACACTTGACTCGTTTCTTTTGAGCCTCATTGGCTAAGGCTGCATCACGACGTTGCTCATCGAGCTACTAAAGATATAGAAGGTGTTCCTCAAGTGGTAAAGTGTCTGGCAGTAACTCCACTGCCAACTTTAAAGAAGGGACCTGAATTCAATAGGTAAGACTGCTTCCATCTCGTATATGAGTTGAAAAGGTGAAAAATCAATGGTAGTCTTCACAATCATTTGATAGGACCACAATGTTGAATACAACATCAAATGCCAATTTGACTTAGTAGAATTGATCATATGTTGAAGAATAGCCTTAAGAGACTTATTCACAGCTTCAACTTGACCATTCTCTTATGGGTATTAGGGTGAAGAATGTTCCTGTTTGAACCCGATATTTGACTTTAATTCAATCATCATTATATTATGGAAGCAACTGCCATTTTCAGTGACAATCTCTTTTGGGATACTAAACCTTGCTACTATCTGATTAAATATGAAAAGATTCATAGTTTCTCCATCATTGTTAAATGTTGACATAGCTTCGACCCACTTCGTGAAGTAGTCTACTGCTACGATGATGTAATGATGCCCCCTGGATGAAGCTGAGTGACATGTAGTAAATTCAACCCCCCACTTGGTGAAAGGACCAACATCAATGATCGAGAACATAGGAGCTGGGTGTGCCCGTATCTTTCGACAGAAGATATTGCACGATTGGAAATTCTTGACCGCCTCCACACAATCCTTGATTAATGAGGGCCAGAAGTAACCTACACGTAGAATATTTTGGGCTATTTCCAACCCAGAAAAATGACCGCCACATGCTCCGGTGTGACATTCGTTCAAAATGAGCTCTGCTTCTTCATGTGTGAGACATCGTCGAAGAATGCAATCTACACCTCGATGATACAAAGTGTCATCGAGTATAAGATAGTTTAACGCATTATGTTGAATTTTTTGATGCTCATAGAAAAAAGAAGAAGCGGGACACTTAAAATTCTAGAGAAACACAAGTATATATCCATACCAGGGGTCTGAAGATGTGATTAGAAAAATATCTCCATTGATGGGTGACTCTTTGGGCATAATATCACTAGACTCAAATGGTAGCTCCAAAATTAATTCGGCAAAGACCAATGAATTTTTGGATTTCGTAGAAACAAAATCTAAGTCAAACTTCTGTAGGATAAATATCCATCTACTCATCTTTTCGCCAATGACCTGTCGTGTTAACACATATTGGAAAGGGTTGACAATGGCAATTAGAGTGGTCTTGCAAAGCAATATATAGTGACAAAACCATTGGTCAACGTGGACAGCTACCAAAGCAATTTTCTCAACATGAGAGTAGTTGAGTTCTGGTCCAACCAGGCCTCAGCTAAGATAATATATAATGTGCTCTTCGAGCATGTCATATTCACGAACCAAGACCATGCCGATGGTCGACTCTACAGCAACCAAATACAACAAGAAATATTTGTTATAATTATGAGGCCGGAGCAGAGGGATGGACGTCAGGGCACATTTCAACGCTTCAAAAGACTGTTCATCAGCTTCATCCCAATAGAATGGGACCCATTTTTTCAAAATACGCATGAACCCTTTAGTGATCTCGGCATAATTAGTGACAAAAGGGTGAAGAAAATAAACTTTCCCCTATAAGCTCTGAAGTTAGGGTATTGTTCACGGGAGAGGCAATTGAACTATCGCCTCAACCTTGAGAGGATCGACCTTGATCCTTGTTGCTGACATGATGAAACCTAAAAGATGAATTGATGTCACGCAAAAACTGCACTTGTTAGGATTCAAGCAAATCTGATAGTAGCGGCATCACTCAAAGATTAGTCGTAGATGGTCGAGATGATCATATATCTTGTGAGAATGTGATGCTAGATCATCGAGGTACGCCTCGACTATGTGTTTTTGGTCATGAAAAGTGAAGGACATGGCCCGCTGAAAAGTAGCTCCAACATTCTTCAGGCCAAAAGGCATATCTCGATACGTGAAGGTACCCCAAGGAAAAACAAAACTAGTTTTATGTTGGTCCTCGGGTTTGATTTGAATATGATTGTATCCTGAAAAACCATCCATGAATGAAAATACATCGCAGCTCACACATTCATCGACAATATGATCGATAAACGAGGTTGGAAAATTGTCTTTCGAGCAAGCCTTGTTCAAATCATGGAAATCCATACAAACATGAATCGTGCCCTATTTCTTGTTGACAAGAACCGAGTTTGACACCCATTATGTCAAATGTATGGGGTAGATAAAACCATATTTGAGTAGTTTCTCTACTTTTTCCTTGATTGTTGCTTCTTTTCAAGGATTGACTCGACGAAGCTTATGTCGGACCAATTCAGCATGAGGATAAGTTATGATTTCATGGTTGATGATTCGTGGGTCGATTCCTGACATCTCCTCATAAGACCAGGAAAAAACATCATGAAACTCCTTGAATAACTCAGTGTAAGTTCAAATATTTTTGGGGGATCAATCTGCTCCAACGAAAACATTCTCCATGATGTCAGGGGTTCTGGAGATATCGATCGGAATCATTGTAGAAATTATTTCCATGTTACCCTCGACGTAAACTATGTTCCTAGCCATAGGATTGATAGGACAAGGGCTATCTCAATTCATGGTCAAAACAAACTCTCTCACCTCTACTCTACTAAGCTCGAGAAGAAAATAAGATCTATGATGTAGATCATCCCAAGGTCTATCGGGACCAGTCATTGCCTTGAGAATCGCCTCGTCAAATGGAAAGACCAATTCTAAAGGATCTTGAGTGAAAAGAGAATCTTAAGCCCAAATAGTCTCGAGAACTGGATCTAACTCCTGTGAGGGAGACAGATCTAGGTTGGTCGAGGCTTGCTGTAAAATGTTGTATGCAACCCCAACTATGAATAAGGGCATGGTCATGCCAAGGTTCCTTATCCCTTCCATATAGGCCAATGGGGAAGGTAAAGTCCATGGGTCATGAAAGTAGCTCATTCTAAAAGATGACACTTGAAATATTACATCCCTCGGCTGGTCAGGAACAACTGATATAAAATTTACACCATTGGAAGGTGATAGGTAATCAAAAGTTCCCATCAATGACGAAAACAAACTATCACCTAAGTTGATAGTGCCAGGTTCCGGCTTATCAATCATCGAGACTATGGAAGCTCCTGACGAAGGTTCAAGATGAGAGAAGGACAATTGGTCGATGGTCACAATTCTACCCTCATGCGAAAAACACAAGACCCGAAAAACCATGGCAGCCACTGCATGAATCGCATAAGTCCAACTATGTCCTAATAGAATATTGTAGTCAAGAGGCGCATCGACTGCTTCAACTTTGACACACACAGTTTTACCCCCTAACTGCACAAGGAAGGAAGGAATTATCCTGTGTGGTCTAAACAACCGATTGTCAAAATCCGTAATCAAATTAGGCGATGAAAACAACTCAGGTTGGCCAATAGCCTTCCAAAATTCCAATGACATCACGCAATTCTAGGAACCCTCATCAACCACCGTACGGAAAATGTTTTGTTTCAATGATTTCGTGGTGCATTCCATTACTATCTGAAAGGAAACATGGCAAGGAAGACAAGGTTTTACATCAATTGGATCGAACACGATTGCTTCTAGGTTACTAGTCTCTGCCACTCCCAAAGCGGACAATATATCTTTTCTCTATGAGGGGCAACTCTGGAGAACCTCCAGAGTAGACATCCCACAAGGGGTCTATGCCATATCCTCCACGACAGAGTAGTTCTGAGCAGCCTTCACGTTTGGATTATTGGAATCCTTCTTAAACACACCTTTATGGATGTGAGTCATTGTTTCTCCCACTGCCTTCTCAATTTGGAGAGGAGTCAATCGGTTAGTGGCCTCCTTTCCATTCTTGACAGATCCTTGCATTCTGTAGTCACAAGTCATGGTCGATAAATAAGCATAGGCATTCATCATGTAAATGTTCGTAGTCGAGTTGTTAGTGGTAGGCGCAAGGGGTCCCTGACTTCGCCTTGTCGCGCTTGTGTATGCGGAAGCTTAAGCCATATTTTTCCCTTATGGAAGAGGGTTCGTCAACACAACAGGTTGTTCTTGCGCTAGTATATTTTGAGCTTCTACAAGCCTAGGGAATAAGTGACTTGGGTGGTCTTGCGTGCAGATATTACACAGATACTTTGACTTCTTCTTCTCAGTTTTTCCCCTGCCAGCATTGTTGGCAACCTTTTAATCCCCTTTACCATTTTTATTTCATTGTTTCTTCTTTCCCTTGGTCTACTGGTTAGCCTTGGGATTCGTCGACTACACACTGTGTACATATTACATCTGAGTAGCAGGGACAACCGAACTAGGAGTCTGGTTGGCCATAGTCTGTTGTATCCACAATTGTTGCAATTGATTTGACAACATATCCATGGACTTGCTTTGTGTTGATCCCATAATGTCTTTAGCATGGGGCCCAGAATTCTTTTTGGCCTTATCGAGAGTAAACTATGGTGCATTTGGAAAGATCTCGTAGAGCATGCTAGACTTAGAGTAGATCAGTTCTAGTTGTTGGGCTCTCATAATAGCCTCCTCTTATGAAAATGCCCCAAATGTTGCAACGTCCTTAGATATACAGGGAACCAAAGACTTCAAGAACCACTCAAGAAAGAAAGCAGGAGGGACCTTGACCTTAATCAAGCTCTTTCTTCACCACCATTCTTGGATATGATCAGAGATGTGGTCGGCCTTGGTTTGCTTGAAGTTGGCCAGCAATTCGGTGTCAGCATCGTATATCACAGGTAACTAGAAATGTTTTAATAAGACCATCGCCAAGTCATTAAAGTAAGAGACCTTGAGACGTCAAGCTCAATATACCACTTCGCAGCACCCCCTATAAGAGTGCATTGAAAAAGGTGCAATTGAATGGAGTCGTCTTTTAACGATTTTGACAAGAACCACAACTAAAAGGTAGTCACATGATCACCTAGATCTTCTCCAGGATTTCCCTCAAATTTTGGAATATTTGAAGGAAACTTAGTCGGCATGGGAGGCCAATGCAGATTGTGACAGATCAGGTTATTTAGTAATCTCAACAAGTCTTGCAAATGCAGGGTTTCCAGAAAGGGTAGTTTCAGTTGTGGATTATTTACAGGAAAAGAGGGCCCTGTATTTTGGCTAGCACTAGGTTGCCAGGAGAAGTTGGACTGTTGGCCAGGGTTTTGGTAGAAATCATGGCCTTGACACACAAAAGCAAACTTCGTCTGTCGAGGCTTCATCGGTTGACTCTCAAAATTGGACGACATAGCTTGAGTAGGGATTATTCCCTGTGTTGTGTTCCAAGGACCTTGGTAGGGGATGCCCCCAATCCATATGCCTGACATAGGTACAGAGCCTTTCTCAGGGTTCCATTGAGTATAGAAGGGGTTACCCCCGATCGACATTCTTTGCGAGGTAAACGAGCCCTGCCAAGGATTCCAAATACCCTATGTGGAGTATACCCCAGTCGTCACTCCCTATGAAGGAATGGTACCTTGCATCAGGCTCTGTGAATAAAGTTGGGGTTTCCCCCAGTTAAGAAAGTAGTCTAAGAAAAAGAATTGTTCCCAAACACACCAAACAAAGAGAATGGCATAGATCCCACCGGTGTTGTATAAGAGGAAGGTCCTAAACTACCTCCACCAAACAAGCTATAATTAGCATTAGGCTCGACTGGCTACTGAAAAGAATCATCAAGCGAAGGGGACAGAGTAGGTATATGACCCCCACCATAAGGAATAGCATTAAAAGGGGCAGTAGTGCCCGAGATTGACCCTTCCAAGGGAGCATTGGAGCTCCCTACCCCCAGACCCATAGTATATAAGGTAGAATAAGTAATAACTGAATTCGTATCAAAGTCAGGCATCCCATATGAGAAGAGATTTCCCGTCATGTTTTGAGTAAATGGAACAGTGGTCAAAGCCGTTAAAGGTATCGGACCAGTGCCTGAAGTCATGGGAGTTGGGACAACTAAGGTCCTAATTGGTGAAGGTGGGGGAGGAGGTATGATTCCCCCTCTAGTAATAGTCATAACGAGAGTATGGGGACTCTTGGATGAAGTGGAAGAACTCACTTCCATTGTCGCTCGTCGAACTAACTGGTGCTCAGAAAATGTCACCTCAGGAGGGACAATATGAATTAAAATAATCATCGACAAGTCAGTAATCAGAGGATTTGTTGGCCTGAAACCTTCAGTCTCAATGTCAGAAATGATGGATTCCTCCAGTGCCGGAAAGTCTCCCCTTGAAGCAGGATCGGGCATAGTTTTCTGCGGCTCGGTCACTTCGAACAATCCTTCTTGATCAATTATTTTCCTCAACAGTGGCATTGGTGGCTCCAAAGTAACCAGCAACCGGCCCTGAAGCCTTCGCGATCGACAAAGTTGTTGATCTTCGACTTTGTGAAATGATCAAATGACACAGTAAGGCTTGACTAGCGTGGAACACAAATCACACACTAAAAAGTTTCCTAAATATAAATCAAGCAGTCGACTAACTAGTGGGAAGGATGGTTACACCAATTGACACTACAGCAACTAACCGCTGCAAGTGCAACTCAAACATGGAAGAACCCTCTGGGTATACTCTACGAAGAATGATCCGAAGTCCTCCCTAGGTTCTGTGATATACCCCCATAGTCACCTTTGTAAGTTCGTAAAATATGGGCAACTAGGTTTCCAACACATAGTCAGTCACCAGGAAGGTACAGTCGACAGTCGGGTAGATCATAATGAGAAGGATAACAAGTCTGAATCCCTTCAAGGGTGTCAAAATAAATTGGTATGGAAGACAACTGAGGATCTCGAATGGATTCAAGGTCCATGAAGATCCATAGGAAAATGTGATCGATATTGTTCAAAGAAAGAAACAAGAACAAAGAGAAAATTGAAACCAATATTGATAACGACCCTAAGCCAACTGTGAAAACACAGGGATTCAAACAAGAAACCAAAAGGAGGATCTAAAACTTGACAGTTCTTTCTAAACCTTTTAGGACAAAAAAATAAAACTAAGGAACATGTTAATCGAAACTTTAACCCAAGCTATGGCCAAAGACAAAGACTCTGACAGGTTCAAGATAGTCCTGAGAATCCCAAACTTCTATCAGGAAAGAGACAGACCTCTCTTTGTTAAAAAACACTTTCAAGACATAGAGGCGCAGGCTATTGCATCAGCAGCCTGTGTATGTACGTGAGTTGTCTACTTTGCAAAGAACATATGTATGTGGGCTAACCCAAAACAGGGTTCGTACACCTCTGATACTTTTCAAAAATCAAAAGACTAGGAAGACTGATGGTAGGGAAAGTTGGTATGCATCTTGCAGGTGACCAAGAACCGTTAAAAGACTCATTGAACTTGACTGAAACTCAAAAGGAAATCAAGAATCCAATTAAAAACCCAAAAAACCTCCCTCTAAAACCCCCCTATAACTATACCATGGTTCTAAGTATAGACATAGAAAATGACTCCCTAAAAGTCAATCTAATTCCTACACTAACCCAAACATTCCAAAATACATGAACGGAAAGAAATGAAAGAGTAAATCGGAAACCGTACCTTTTATCCAACGTTTGGTGTTGATCTCCTCAAGCTCTGTAGCTCCCAAGGCTGCAAGTCTCCTCCCAAAGCTTACCTGCATCCACAACTAGGAAAACAAGGCTACAATCATTCTATTTCTATTCATCAATTAGGTTTAGATATAAATTTTTATGTATAAATCAAAGAAAATACATAAAAACCATCATTTGGGACAGGGAAAATATATTCTTTTATCCAATACTCAAACATTGGAAATTACGACCTTTGTACGCCAACGCTCCGTGAACCTAGTCTGGGATCCTCTTAACAATGCTCCAAGTGCACCTTTCGAATGCCTTCTCTCACAATATACTGATCACCTCAAGGGAAGGGAAGGGATTGTATGGGAGAAAAGGGATAGAGAGGGAATGTTGAGGCAGTAACTCACAAAAGGTTGCAAATACTTGTGTAAGGAAGGAAAGGGAATTTGGGCACGGTTTCATCGTTCTAATGCTTGATTATGGAATGAGACCCCAAGACCTCCTTTTATATAACAAAATGATAGTTATTCGGTTGGGGGATGGGCTATAGTAGGTGAATTGGTTGGGAAGCCTCCAATAACCCATAAATTCCATTGAATTCCTTGAAACTTTTTAATTTTTACAACTTTTGGAGGTATACGTGGGTTTTTTAGTGTGTATCAAGCATATGTACATGGTTTTTCTAGCATGCAGCAAGCGTATGTACGCCGGAAGTCATGCATCAAGGCACGTACATGCTCTAAAAAAAAAAAATTTAAAGAGAGTTCCTCAACAATGATTTGGAAAATTTATGCAAGTAAGAAGGCCAATGCCATGTATGCATGAGTATGGAATTTTAGGGCTATAACAATCATGGAGTACAAATATATCCCGACCAGGTGTTGACACATGTCCATTTATCATTGGTTGGAGTATGTCATTTGGCATCATCCTCCTTCGGTCCCGGGTTAAGAGAGAAGGCTGAAACCCTTCCCCAGAACTGTGCCCACCCATCCATCGACATATCAATGATTTCACAAGGTGAACAAGCTTGGGAGAAGCTCCCAATAGTCCTAGGAAATGGGCGAAACCCTATCCCATAACCATGCCCCATTGAGCACTGGCATATCGGGACTTTCCCAAATGTAAACATGCACTTGAAATTCGCTTGGGGTCTAGTATTTGGATACCCCAAGGCTTTAACCCCTTTTGAGCTTCGACATATATTAACAGTGATGGTCCATCCATTCTCAGATCCAACAAATATGGATCAAAGGCACTAACCCAAGGCTTCCTCACCCAACTGTTACCACTCTTGACCCATCGTCAAATCATCAACTGACATGTGTCATACTCTGACACATTAAATAACATGCAATCTCTCCTCGTCATCATGATGTCACTCACTTTGTAGACACAGGGGATTGGAACCCCATGTAGAAACCATTCTCATCAGGTATTGGATATTGGGTATCTAGTAATTGACAAGGCCTACCACATGGGACCTTCCAGTACTCCAGGGATCTGATAGCCCAATAAATTGTAGGTCTAACCACCGCTCCCGTATATCTGTTAACGATTGGACGACTATCGTTCAACCCTTTCGTCAATCCAACAGTCAATGTTCACCCCGATTTTAAACATAGGTTTACCATGAGTAAGAAATCCTCCCTCGAACGATTGAGATCAACCATCCTCTCCAAATCGATGACTGTTGTAAATCATTGGTTCAAATCAAGAATTAAACAGGTTATAGTTTATATTTTGAACTTAACAGTCTCGTAACCTTATGTTACATCATCTTGCTAGATTTTTAACCTTGCCTCCATGAATTTTGTAACCCATTCATCAGTAAGCAATAATACTACTACTTGACACTCAAACGGGGATTTGAAATTCTACAAACCTTCTAAGTCAAGGAGAGGGAAACAACATAATATTTATCGAGAAAAAACATAAGGTTTATTGGCCTTCTTCATCCTTTCGTACCCAGCATTGTTGGCTCATTCATATACTAATTGGTAATATTGAAGCCATTCATCTCAACTCAATTTAACCATCATTACTTCATTTCCTTGCAAGTTCTTGCTCAAAACCATACAATTATGTTAATTGTAGAAGTATGCATGATTTCATTTTTATCTAGTGTAATAAAATTGCACATGATACAAGTATTCAATTCATTATACAATGATATCCATTCACGAATGAAAACATAGGTAACAACCATTCACAGATTTCCACATTTACATCATCATAAGGACTTGCAATGAAATCACAATTCATTCCATCAAAACAACTTATACATTTAGGAATACAATTATAGGGACTAGCCATTCATTACACTCAATACACAGAACACAAGATTACTTATTTGTTTATGATTTGTAGCCAGCCCAACTGAATTTGGGTGAACACCTTTACACCTAACCATAGGCTCTGTTGCTGAGTCACTTCGACAGCATGCCACCACCATTCTAGGCCATGATAACACCAAGGGAAAAATGTTTTCTCAAAACTCAAAGTGCTAGGAATCATTTCAAATCATACATGTGCGTAGGCCTCATTGTTATGAACCCAACAAAACTTGAATGGGCTTAAATGGACCCCGTATGAGAAATATATTGTGTTCTGTTCGTTTCTCCAAACAGGAAAAAAAAATTGTTGGTTGTATAGTCTGTACAGTCCATACAATGTTGACGTCGCAGCTGACCATATAGGTCGTACAGTCGTACAGTGACATGGTAGGTGAGTTGGAATGCTGACTCAACAGGTGTTGGTAGATGTGGGTAAATGGTGTTTTGAGACGTGTCCTCATCTTGGTGAATGTAATGGTTCCACATGGGCTACTACATGACACTCCTCCATTGGTTGGAAGTTGGAAAATGTTTGTGACTCCACAAGAGTCGAACCTGCGACCTCCAGGCATGGGGAGTTCTTTGACAGGGTTGGCCTACCAGCCTACCTACATTGTTGCTTATATCATATTTTTTAAATATAATATTTGAATAGTGTTAAGAGTTCGGGTGCTGGAGAATAAGGTCGGGGCTAGGCCCCAGCCCCCGACGCACATCACATAGAACCTTTCCATATGACCTAAGAATTCAACCTTTGGCGTGGGATCATGGAATGTGGATTTTTGGCATAGATTTTTATGGTATAGTTAGTACATGGGTTTTGTTTGGCACGCGGGGTTTGTTTCAGTTTAGCCAGCGGTTTTTAACGCCATACGACCACTCCTTAGTTTTTGCACGGGGGTTTAACACACCAACAGTCACATGTGTCATGCACCTGCCACTTGTCGGCATGACATTCACACATGCAAATGGGCCCGGATTAGGCATTGGGACATGGCCACATGCCCCCCATGTGACTAGCACCTCCACCCAAGGGGGCATTAATCTCGTTAATTGTTCGACAGTTTTCCCTGTTTTGTTGGATGCGCATGTGTGTTGATTTTTAGGTGCAGTAACACTACAGAAGCCAGGTTGGGGGATTCACAGGTGTGTTTTGGTGACCAGGTACAGTAATATTGAAGGAAAAAACTTCCAGGAGATGTAACTTCTTCATTTTTTTTCCAAACCAGGTGCCGAAAAAGCCCAGCTAGGGGTTTTTGGACATTCTGAAGCCATCCATTTTGTATTCAGAGCACTGTAACATCACTTTTTAATCATAATGAAAATGATCCAAGGGAAGCTGGACCAGGAGTTGTAGCCCAAGAGAGGGGTGAACTCCTTTATCATTTGTTGTGTTATGTGTTTATTGTTGTTGGTTTTTATCTGTCTGATATGTTACTCAAGCTTAAGTAAAACTCACTAAATTTATGTGTTAGTAACTTGATCCAATTACCCAAACACGTGCCATTTTACACTTGCAATTTAAAGAGATAAGTCTTCTTCATTTTTTAAGATCTATTGAAAACATATTCATTCCATTTTCAAATTAGTTGGTATCAGACCTTTGGTTTTTGAAGGCTTGATTGTTTTCAATTTGTTTTTTTTGTTTCTGATGCTTACAAGGTTGAAGCTCACAAGATGAGGAGGTCAACTTGTAGAGCCAAGTTCTCAGTTGTCAAGAATGAGAACTATCAAATCAACTCAAGCTTCAAGGAGATATTCACCAAGTATGGCTCATGAGGAGAGTCATGGAACTCTTCCTTCAGAGGAGGAAACTTTCAAGAAATCCTTCTTTGATATGGCTAAAATGGTGAAAGTGTTATTTGATGAAACAAATGCAATATTGCAAGGTGAAAGCTCCAACCCTCCAAAGGGAAATGTAGACAGTGGTGATAAAACTCCAAAGGGAAATGGAGGGAGTGGTGATTCTCCACCTCCTTCACCTCCATATTCCACCTCTTCCACCATTTCACAACCACCTCCAAATTCTGCAAAATGACATGGTAAAACTCCTTTACAAACTCCTTTATTAAATCTTGATATTAAGTTTGAATTGTCTATGTATAATCGAGAGGTAAATGCTTAGAAATTAGATAAATGGATTCATCAGATTGAAGTTTATTGTAGGATACAAAGAATCACAGATGATGAAACTAAGATTCAGCTTGCTTCTTTAAGATTGTACAGTGCAACACTCATTTGGTGGGAAGCCAAAACTCAAGAGGACATGAAGAAACATGGTAAA
>JZKD02S0767673.1:34724-48449 GCA_000966675.3 Picea glauca
TTTAAGTGGTTAGGATGGGTTTGGGTAGGTTAGGGGGGTCTAACTTGCTCATTGCCACCTTACCACTAACTCACTAACTCAAAAATTACAAAATTTTGACATTTGACTAATGTCAACTTAGCAATTAAAATTGTTGTTTTTGACTGACTCTGACTCTGAGCGGACTAAGACATAGTAAAACTTGTCCGACTGAGCTGAAACTTGGTCAATGGGTGCAGGGGGTGCCGTTCCATTTCTTTTGAGCACAAATACCCCTATCGAAATCCCCAAGACCGAGTTTTTACAATGTTTGCTCAAAAAATAATTAATTAATTAAATTATTAATAATTTAATTAATTAAAAAAAAAACCTATCTAGAATCGACGAAATTCCGCGAAACTTTCTACACTGTCTAGCATGGTCATTTACAATGTTCCTAAACAAAGGTTACCCAAGGACGAGACCATTAAGACGTCGTTCACCACTTTGGAGGAAATTATTGCATGTGTGGAGGGAAAAACTCAAGGGAAGTCAACCAGGCCCGGGAGCCCGGCTAACAACCTGAGGATAAAAAACCCTCGGTGAAAGGAACTCCCTTAATGAAAAAATCCCAAGGTACCTGACCTAACTATGACTCATGCTGACTCATTACATTATTAACCCACGCAGGGGTGCAAAAATTTCGTTTACAAAAAATTGTGCTGGGGCATCAAATGCCCAAGTAGAACCAATACTGTCAGGAACATATGTGCATCTGATGATGCAAACTTCATGGCACATGAGTTGACCCCTAGCTGAATAGGCGGTCAACACATGGTATTACCTGTGGGTGCCTTTAAAGAAGGCGAGTTGTACCCGTCATGGATGCAATTTTTTCCAAGCCCTTTATTGCCTTTATTCTTTTCTTTTCTTTGTTTGCTTTTTCTTTTTTTTTTATTTCAAGGACTAACTAGAGGACACTGCCTTGGCATGGTGACCAGCGCTAACAGTGTTACTCACAAGCACTTTCACAGAGATGATCAGGCTAGCTCGTGATGAGACCCCCTTTCCCTTGGCCATGCAACCAAAGGTCACTGCCCTGGCGTGGTAACCAGATAGTGGCAATGTCATGTTGTTAGGTACCCATGAATATAATAGGTTGGCTCGTGATGAGACCCCCTATCCTCTTGGCTAGGTCTTGTTTTTCTTATTTTTCTTCGGGTCCCCTTTATTTCTTGTTGAGAGGTTTTTTATTGCCTTCGCGGGGATCCCTGGGCGAGGCATCTCTAGGTTTCATTCTTTATGGCTTTTATCTTTTACCAGCTGCTTTTACCTTCTGGGCCTTTAGCCCCTTCTTCCCACGATATAAGGTGCAACCCCACAAACAGATCATCCTAATGCTCGGACTAGGGGAATCGGACAGATGAGCGGGAGATAAGATGAAAAAGTGAAGGTATGATGGGAGCGGACGATGGCTCTTTAGAAAACCCCCCAGTGGCAAACCAAAACCTATGGGTACAGGCTTGCTAGGACACCCTGTCAATCCCCCCAACCATGGTCAAGTAGGTTAATGTAAGATCCAAGCAGTTGTCAGAAATAAAAGGAGTAAGATGCATATATCTAAAGGTTGTAATGATCAAAGGTGACACATACCATGATACCTGGACCAATTACCTCATGGAGCAAGAGCCTTCTCTGATACAAGACCAAGCCGAAGGTGATGGATGTTGCTACTGCTGACAAGACAAGTCTGACGAAAGAGGAGAAAGATGGGCCCTCCTGGGCCATGCTCAGGTCAATCCTGCTCTCGGTACTCCATGTCTAGGACCTGTGGGCCTCGAGACATGATCTCCTAGTTATCCCTAGAAATCGGGGATAACAGGCACAATAAGGTCGACCGGTTCAACTGAATAATATAATTAATCATTACACAATATTAATTATCTTTTACATGGTGGGGCCGACCTCTACCCTTTACAACACAAATTAGGGTTACAACAAATCTTACTCTCAGACAATATAGCAAGGGATCCACACATCCTCTAGTGCTCACACATAGGTCAAGACAGGGTCAAGTTAGACCCGGAGAGAGTTGAAGCAATCAAAAAGGTACCCTTGCCTGTTTCGAAGAAAGCTCTCCAATCCTTCTTAGGACAGACCAATTTTGTTCATAGGTTCATTCCCAACTATGCAAAGATCATGAAACCTATCTATAAGTTGCTTAAGAAGGATGTCAAGTTTGAGTGGAATGATGAAAGTAAGAGAGCTTTTCAAAGTATAAAAACTGTCATATCTGAAGCTCTCATCCTTATTAGCCCGGATTATACTAAGGACTTTCAGATTTTCTCCTTTGCTTCTGAAGACACTATAGTTGGTGTATTGCTTCAGAAAAATGATCAAGGCCATCATCAACCCATTGCATATATGAGTCGGGCCTTGCAAAATTCAGAGTTAAAGTATCCCATGTTTGAGAAACAGGCTTATGCCTTAGTGAAATCACTCAAACATTTCAGATTCTTGATCAGATATTCCAAAGTGATTGGTTATGTTCCTAATTTTGCGGTTAAAGATGTTCTATCTCAAGTAGAAGGATTAGGCTCAAGGGGTAGATGGATTGCTAAGATCCAGGAGTATGAATTGGAGATCAAACCCACAAAATTGATTAAAGGTCAAGGTTTAGTGAACATGTTGACTGAGGGTAATGAGAAGACCTTGGCTATGGTTTGCCAAATTGGTAATGAAGAGTTCCATCCTAACTTATTGAAGCTTGAACAAGTAGATTGGTACACTGACATCATCTTTTATCTTAAGAATCTAACTTGTCCAAGTTATCTAGTACGACACAAGAAAAGGGCTTTAAGGTTGAAATCTTCTAAGTATGTCCTTACTAGAGATGGATTAGGGTGGAAGAATCCTGATGGGGTTATCCTTAGATGTGTGGATGACGTTGAATCAAAGAAACTAATGGATGAATTCCATGGAGGGTTTTGTGGTGGACATTTTGTTGCTAAAACCACTACCCACAAAATCCTTAGAGCAGGATATTATTGGCCCACAATATTTGCAGATGTACATCAATTTGTCAAGAAATGTGAGTCGTGTCAGCTTTTCACTGGAAAGCAAAAGTTAGCAACTCTCCTTTTGCAACCAGTTGTGGTTGAAGCACCTTTTCAGCAGTGGGGTTTGGACTTCATCGGGAAGTTTAGTGATAATTCAAGTAACGGGTATTCATAGGTTATTACAGCTACGGATTACTCTACCAAGTGGGTTGAAGCCATTCATACCAAGTCATCAACTGAGAAGGTTGTGATGGATTTCCTAGAAGACAAAATTATTACTATATTTGGGGTTCCATCAAAAATAGTGACTGATAATGCCAAGGCCTTTTGTTCAGCTGAGATGTCCTCATTTTGTTTCAAGTATGGTATTATCTTATCACATGCATCAGATTACTATCCCCAAGGGAATGGTCAAGCATAGTCAAGTAACAAAAACTTAATGACCATAGTTAAGAAGATAGTCGGTGAAAACAAGAGATCTTGGAATAGTAAAATTAAACATGCATTATGGGCTGACAGAGTAACAAAGAAAGCAACAACGGGAAAAAGTCCTTTTGAGTTAGTGTATGGTTTGGAGGCTAGGTTACCAGTGCACCTTAGACTTCCTACTTATGGGTCAGTTGAGGATCTTTCTACAAAACAGGATGCAATTCAGAACAGGGTCAATCAGGTCATAGAGTTAGACGAAATCAGAAGAAGGGCTTTTGATCAGAATTGCAGGAATCGGAGTAAGGTAAAGAAAGCTTTGGACAAGTCAGCAAGACAGAGGAACTTCATAGTTGGGGATACGGTATTATTGTGGGATAAAGGCAGAGAGAAACTAGGGAAACATGGCAAATTTGACAGTTTCTGGTTGGGTCCATATGTGATCTGAGAAATAGCAGGGCCTAATTCTTTTCATCTCAACCGTCTAGATGGTGAGCCCATCAACATTCCGAGGAATGGGCAGCAGCTCAAGCTTTTCTTTAGATGACGGGCAACTTGGTGTCCATAGGGACACCCTTTGTAACGTATCTCTAACCCTTTTCCTTGTATTTCAGTTTTGTATTATTTCATTCATTATGTTGATATGTACTTAGAATTATTTTTGTATCATAGATTCATTTTGTAGTTATGATGTTGTACTTTAGTTATTTCATTATGTAAATGTTGTTAATAGCATTTTATTTATTCATTCATTGTATATATGTATGCTTATGTTGGATATTGGTGAGCACCTTTTGTAGATGATGGATTCTTGTATGCTCTTCGTCCCATGTGAGAAGATCGAACACACGTCCCCATGTGGAGCCAGATGTTGACTGCCTATTCAACTAGGGGGTCAACTCCATGTACCATGAAGATATGCATCATTAGATGAAAATATGTCGAAGACTATTTGGTTCTACAAGGCATTTTTTGCTCTAGCACATAGTTTTGTATGCGGGATCTTCACACCCCTGCGTGGGTTTATAATGTAATAGGTCTGCATGGGTCATAGTTAGGTCAGTTGCCTTAGGATTTCTTCATTAGGAGAGTTCCTTTCACTGAGTGTTTTTAATCCTCAGGAGGTTGATTTGGCCTAACTAGCCTTATTAATCTCCCTTGAAAGGCGTTCTAATGAAGTCATTCTCTAGTAGCTAGTGTTTAGGAAAGATGTAAATGACCATGTAAGACACCACAAAAAATTTCGTGATTTTTAGTCGAGTCTAGATAGGTTTTTTTTAATTAATTAATTTTTCCTAAGGTTGGGAATTAAATTAATTAATTAATTCTGACAAAATAATGTAAAAGCTAGGTCCCTGGGTTTTTGGTAGGGGTATTTGTACTCAAAAGAAATGGAATGAGACCCCCTACACCCTTGGACCAAGTTTCAACTTAGTCGGACAAGTTTTGTTAGGGTTTTGTCCACATAGGAGTCTTAGTCAGATAAAAGCAATTTTAATTGCTAAACCCATGACATGGGAAAATGTCAATTTTGTAATAATTAGACAAATAAGGTAAAGTAAAGGTGACAATTGATGAGAGAGACCCCACCTAACCCATCCTAACCCTTTCCTAACCATTACTTACCCATTTACCCACTTTTTAATTAAATCTACCTTGGGATGTGCGCCCCTCTTAGGGAATGTGCCCCCTCTCCCACGTATGATCTAATAACTCATGTTTAAATGAGATATGGGCCCTTCCTCGTGAGGTGTGCCCTCCCTCTTCTCTCCACGTCTCACTTGGAGTGTGCTATCCACAGTCCTCCACACTCCCTCACCTTGCCTCTCGCCTTCCTCTTTGGACTCACACTTTCTCTCTTGAAAAAGTGGAAACATCAAATAATAAAGAGGAAGCTTGCTTTCAAAGCAAGTCGTGGGCCTTCCTTCAACCAATGTGCCCTCTTTGCTTTGCCACTTCACCCTCCACTCATCCAAACGTTCCATTTCTCTCATACCCTAAAAGCTCATGTGCTTTCTTTAGCTTGAGTTCTCTTCCCTTGGATGTTTGACACTTGTCAAAGATCCAAGAGGGGTCTCTTGGTCCCTCAAGGCTATTTAAGAGACCTCTCACTCCCTCATTCAAGACCATTCTTTATAGTATTGTTATGCTACTATTTTCTCACCATCTCACTCTCTCTCTCATTATTGTTCACATTGCTTCACTGGTTTTGTTCTTAAAGAGCTTGGAGCAACTTTGTTGCTACAACCTCTTCCCTTTGGAAATAAAAAAGAGCTTTGGAGGAATCATGGAATTCGGGACTCGGACTTGGCATTCTTATCTATTGTGAGGTGAAATCATTCTTGAATCTTTTGTGAATTGTTCAATAGATGCTTTGGTAAATTAGTTTACTAGGCTAGGTGAAGCAATAGTATAGTTGTTCATCTATATGTTTTGTATATGCTCATAATATAAACTGTGTTATATTGTTAGTGCATGCAAGATATTATCCATTGTTTCATCTTACATTAGGCTCAAAGTTTGCAGGTTGCCTCAAGAGCATCTTTGGGATAAATTCAAGCAGGAATTTACCTTCACTGCTCATAAAAACTTCAAGAGTTTCTTTGTTTCCATTTCATTTTCTGCCATTCATTCATTTCAGATTTTAGTGGCTAACAATCTTAGATAGGTCAATAAAATCATTTAATTTTCTGGTTTTTACATATGGGAAGTTTCTGTTGTAAAACAGAAATTTCATAACTTTGTTTGAGTGTGTTGCAGCACAAATCAGCAAGAAATAGCTTGCTGATTTTTGCAGATTCTCGCCAGGTCAAGGGTGCATGCTACGCAAATTCAAGCACAACACACCTCAACTATCTCCTTTCAAAAGTGGTAACTCTAAACTCTTCTTCTCTTCCTTCTAAATCACTGTAAGCAAGCCCAAAGGAGTGTACCCAAGTGGCTTGCATTTCTTTATTTTCAGTTTTTGCTTTCGAAGTTCTAGATTAGTTTCCTTTCCGTCTTTGCTTCATAGTTTAGTTGGTTAATTGTGATATCTGCAAGCATGCCCAAAATTAAAATTATCTAGAGTAGATCTCAAACCTAAATGTTAGCTTAAAGCCCGTGGAGGCATCGTGGATGTTTTTGTTTTCGTATTTACTTTGCATGCAATTGTTTATTTCTTAAGTATCTACCATATATACATGCATGCAAACACTAATATTGTGATGGCTTAAATTAATTTTCAATTTCGCAAGTATTTTCAGTTCTTCACAGTTCACATGCAATAATCTCACTTAAGAATTTAACTTGCAATCTCGTCATTTAAAGGATTCAGCCTTCACAATTTTCAATTTTCAATTTCGGCATTCTTGAGCAAGCTACAAGCACTCAAACACACTGCAATACTTAGCTCATAGGTTTAATAATTAATTTATTAGACTTAATAGGACACCATTACCAACCATCTTCGCCATTTAAAACGAGGTCGGAGGAAGAGAACAGAAGGTGCTAGGCCAAGGACGGTCTCACGGCGCACGACATCCTTTCCGGGAGTACTCTGATCTTAGGACTGACCTGTGAAGCTAGGGTGGGCCTCCTTGCCTAACTTCTTGAGCATCCAGCAATCACTTGGTAATTGGGGGAGGAAAGTTTTGGGTTGACACTTAGATAGGATTAAAATAAATCTCACTTAATCACTTAACTTAATCCTTGGTCTGCAACATTGGCAATTTACATTTCACACTTGCAAGCATACGGATCTCATATTTATATTCACGTGCAAGTCTTTTATGTGTTGTAGAATAATTATCTAAGTGGTTATATCTCTTATCTGGAATACTTTATATTTTCAAGCCTTTCATTTATCTTGTATTTGTGGTGTGATCCTTCAAAAAGTGCGCATCCACCTGGAGGCACTCTCTTGACAAGGTCTTGAGTGATTTGCGTACTTATACCATTGATAAGCAGACCAATAGAGTAAGATCTATTGTGAGCATGCTTGGCTTGATGTGTTGATGTGTGTATCATCTTGAGTATCTTCTAATCCTGCATATTTCAAGCAATTTGTTAGTATAGTGTATATCTTATATTTATTGTATGTAGCTTAGTCTAAATCTGTATATCTTAGACATTCTTTCTGTATATCTTGTATCTATTCTAGTTTAGCTTTGTATATCTCACATATTCTTTTGTATCTAGCTTTATCTATCTAGTTGTAACATTTGTAAACTGGTAATTCTTTTGTAATGAATCCTCCTTTAACTTAGTTGACCCCTTGCCCAATCTTAGGCACTAGTCTTAGTTGCCCTAGGAAAAGGTCTTGACTGTCATACTTAACTGTTGCATCTTCCATTTGCTACTTAACATCATAGGCTAGATTCTCCCCAACCTGTTAACTAATTAAAACCAACTCCTAGAACATTAAACTCTAAATCTCATCTAGTAACTAGGGTCTACCCCCCTTGGCTTCCCTAGGAGTTAGCCTAGATAGAAGAGGTTCAAGTCAAAGTGACAGCGTGGACTTTGAACCAAGGCATTTTGCCTCTAAGAACACACTAAGTGAGCAGGACTTAGCTCACGTCTGCAAGTGTGTATAAGGACAGCTACAGGTATCAAGGAAATTCATGTGATCAAGCCCCCCTTTAATGTTATTCCTTGGGCATTCATGTTCCTTGTTATCGCGCAGTTTGTAGTTAGGATAAAAGGCTTGAGTCTTGTAAGTCAAACTAGCGTAATAGGAACCTATCCCACCCAATGTCACCGCGATGGGATGGTTCTTTCTCTTTAGGGAGGTGAGGCCCAGGAGAGACGTCCCCGGTGACCTGAGGTTTTGAGGAGGCAAGAGGATAATAAGACAAGTATAAGTTCCCCCCCCCTCACAAGTCACCACCAAACAGATAGTCCGGCCAAAGGCCAATTTAAAGAAAACCCCCAAAGAAGTATACCTGCCTAGAACAAAGCAAAAGCAAACTGATGTATACAAACTATATCTCAATGGGGTTAGTACTTCATATAGATGACTATATGAGTAACATATAAGCAATTGGCAATAAATGTTGACGAAGTCAATGTTTATCAATAGCAATGAAAATTATAACACTTCACCAATAAATATTGAAACAATATGGCATTCAATGTAACCAATCAATACTTCATTCAATAAATGCCTTAACCATTATTCAATTGCTCATAAAAAAAACGATGTTGCACTAATGATGTAATATCATGAGATGACGGCAGCAATTAGGGTTAATAGGGTTAGCTCTTAGACTAGGGTTAGTAGTTAGGGTTTCAATTCAAAGGGTTTGAGAGTGTTGTAATCAAGTTTCACTTCAACACTGGAGGACTTTAGATCAGTGCCTTAGGGTTTAATGGAGTCAAAAGTGAAGGACGCAGGAGTTGAAGGAGGCAAAGATTAAGGACTAGAGGGAGAAGTTTTGAGGTGTTGCTAAAGAAAAGCCTCAAAATCAAAACCCTAGGGGAGAGAGGCTCACTCTGGTGTTGCTACAGCAAGGCCTCATGCTCTCTCCTCCTCCCTGGCAAACGGCTAGCTCAAGAATAAAGCATACAACCAAAAAAAGAGGGTTTGATGAGACAAGGTGTTGCTACAGCAAGGCCTTTCAACAAACCCTAGAAAGAGTACGGCCCTAGTGTAGTAGACCTAGGCCAGGGACGTCTCACTCTTCTTGGCTTCTAGATAGTATGGCTAGCAACAGAAGTATTGAAATAATGTAACTGCAAAGAGTATTCTTATTATTATTGATATTTTATTCATAGGATCAATCCCCATTGTGGATTGATCATGTCGGTTATTGTAATAGGACCAAATCCCCTATTGCAGATTGGTCAACAAACAATTATAATAGGCAGAATAAGAAGTCGGCCCCAACAGTTATTTAAGAGACCCAGAAATATAATAAAGGTGGGTTTACCCACCCAAATTGAGAAGTCGGCCCTGCCAGTGAAAAGACACTTCACACATGCCAGAACTTGTATAAATACAGGAGGCTAGCGCCTCATTTGAATATAACTCACTTGCTCAGTTTGAGAGACAAGTTCTGATCTGTTACCGACAAAGGAGAGAGAGAGTGGAGCATATCTTAGAGAGGACTTTCTGTTTTAGCATAGACATCTCTTGGCATTGTATTGGCTATTTATATTAAGGAAGTTTTGTTGGGTTTTCTTCCCCTAGAGGGTTTCCCAGGATAAATGTTGTGTCTCTTGTGAATGTGTATTTCTCAGTGATCTTGTTCTTATGTTGCTATTATCTATTGAAATGCAAAGAACTATAATAATGGCATAAACATTAACAAGAAGAAGAAGGGAAGAGAGTGTAGCAATGGCTAGGCTCTCTCCTTCTTCATGGCTGAAAATTTATCTATCAGGGGACATGAGACAAGGACCTACTTGTGTGCTTGTCACCTAGGGTTTTGATTTAGCAATATTCATAAACATATGCAAGAAATTAAACTACAACCATTTATTAAGAAGTTTTGCAGAAAAATACTTACAATTCACCAAGAAATAACCATGCAAACCCTAGTTGTAACAACTTCCTTCAAGAGAAACACCATAAAATGCCAAAAATGTCTTCCTTCAACAAGTGCGCCTCACTAAATCAGCCAAATACCCAAGAGAGGGCGCAAATTTCAGACCTCCTTATGGAGTGAATGAGTGATGATGAAAAAATGAAGGAGAAAATCCTCCATTTATACAATATCATGACCTAATTTTACGTTTTAGGTCATGTAAAAGGCCGACAAGGCCAAAATACCAAAATCATACTGTTTTACATCAAATTGTCAGATTAAATCCTAAATCACGCTGAAAAGAGAGTAAAAGCCCCTCCAAGGGAGACGTTAGCCCCTTTTTGGGCAGATGGGGCGTCCTAGAGCAAAACGTTAGCCCTCCTTGGGCTTCTCCAACCTGCCACACGTGCCACTGCTGCCTAGTTTGCCTCCCAAAACGTCCATGATGTTGGGCGACATCATGGTCAAGGTGGTGACATCCTAGGCCTCCCAAGGCCAACGTTCCACTGAGAAAGGGTCATCCCCCTTAGGTCAAGCTCTGTCGGGGTGCCTCTGGTGGAACGTCCTCTTCTCCTATCGTGCAAAGCTCTGGATCCATCTCTACCCTGTATCTGCCCCCTGATGGGGTCTCAGCGTCCACCTAATGGGCTCTTCAACCCCATGGAGGTTCGAACTAATCATCTCCCCAGGTGTACCGGTCCAAGATGGCACCTGTCCGTCGGGTATGGTCCTGCACATCAAAAACTACGCCCTCCATGGGCTTGTTATTGCGCAGTTGTAGCAAGTATAAAAGGCTATAAGGTAAAAAGCCAAACTAGCGCAACAAGAACCAATCCCACCCAATGTCACCACAATGGGATGGTTCTTTCTCTCTAGGGAGGTTAGGCCCAGGAGAGACGTCCCCGTGACCTGGGGTTTTGAAGAGGCAAAAGGCTAATAAAACCAAGATAAGGTTTTCCCCCTTCACAAGTCACCACCCAAACAGATAGTCCGGCCAAAGGACAATTAAGAAGTAAAACCCCCAAATAAGTGTACCTGTCTGGAACAAAGCAACAACAAACTGATATGTGCAAGCTATTTCAATGGGTTAGTACTTCATAAGACTATCTGATAACTACATATAAGCAATTAGCAATAAATGTTGACGAAGTCAATGTTTATCAATATCAATGAAAAGTTATAACACTTCACCAATAAATGCTAGAATAACGTTGGCATTCAATACAATAAAACAATAACTCATTTAATTAATGTCTTTAATCATTATCCAATTGCTTAATGAACAAAACGATGCTGCACTAATGATGTAGTAGCATAAGATGACGACAGCAATTAGGGTTAGTAGGGTTAGCTCTTAGGCTAGGGTTAGTAGTTAGGGTTTCAATTCAAAGTGTTTGAGAGTATTTGGATCACGTTCTACTTCAACGCTTGAGGTCTTAGATCAGTGCCTTTAGGGTTAAATGGAGCCAATAATGAAGGACGCAGGAGTTGAAGGAGAGGACAGCTAAGGACTAGAGGGAAGAGTTTTGAGGTGTTGCTAAGGCAAGGCCTCAAAATCAAAACCCTAGGGGAGAGAGGCTCACTCCGGTGTTGCTACAGCAAGGCCTCGTGCTCTCTCCTCCTTCCTTAGATGGCAAAACAGCTAGCTCAAAAGAAGCACAAAATCAAGACAAGAAGGCTTAATGAGGGAGAGTGTTGCTACAACAAGGCTCTTTCAGCAAACCCTAAAAGAAAAGCGGCCCTAAGTGTAGATAACTTAGGCCTGAGATGTCTTCTTCCTCTTGAATTCCAAATGGTACGGCTAGCAAAGGAGAGGAAGAAAAAGGAGTGTAGCTATGGCTAGGCTCTCTTTTTCTTCTTCAATGGTTGAAAGTTTCTCTATCAGGGGACATGAGACAAGGACCTACTTGTGTGCTTGTCACCTAGGGTTTTGATTCAACAAAATTTATAAACATATGCAAGAGATTAGACTACAACCATCCATTCAAGAAGTTTTGTAGAAAAATACTTACAATTCATCAAGAAATAACCATGCAAACCCTAGTTGTAACACCTTCCTTCAAAAGAAATGCCAAAATATGCCAAAAAATGTCTTCCATCAACAAGTGCACCTCCTTAAATCAGCCAATAACCCAAGATAGGGCGCAAATTTCAGACCTAACCAAGTGGTGAGTGAGTTGTGATGAGAAAATGAGAGTGAAAATCTCCCATTTATACATCACCTTGACCTAATTTTACATTTAAGTCAGGTAAAAAGGACGACAAGGCCAAAATATCAAATCATATTGTTTTACATTAAATTATCAAGTTAAAACCCTAAATCAAGCTAAAAGGAGAGTAAAACGTTAGCCCTTTTTAGGGCAGATGGGGCGTCTTGGAGCAAAACGTTAGCCCTCCCTGGGCTTCTCCAACCTACCACACGTGCCACTGCTGCCTAGTCTGCCTGCCCCAAACATCCATGATGTTGGGTGACGTCATGGTCAAGGTGGTGACGTCCTAGGCCTCCAAAGGCCAACGTTCCACTAAGAAAGGGTCATCCCCCCTAGTTCAAGCTGTGTCGGGGTGCCTCTGGTGGAACATTCTCTTCTTCTCCGATGCAAAGCCCTTGATCCATCTGTGTCCTGTCACTGCCCCCTGATGGGTCTCAACATCCATCTGGTGGGCTCTTCAGCGCCATGGAGGTCTGAACTGATCATCTCCCCATGTGTATCGGTCCAAATGGTACATGTCCTTCGAGCATGGTCCTGCACATCAAAGGCTACCAGTCCAAATGGTACCTGTCCGTCGAGCATGGTCATGCACATCAAAGGCTACGCCCTCCGTGGGCTCATCAATCACAGGGATCATAGCTATATCAATCACATTTCATAATCAATATTATTAAACATATGCATAAAATCCCCAATACATCAGTTAACAGCTCAAAGACGTTACACAAGCCTGCAAAACAAGTCTGGAGAAAAGTACAAGGCATCCTATTGGGCTAGTGTCCATAGGAAAAGGAAAGTTCCCGGAAAGACCTCATCCAAGCCATGTAAGTGGGTGATGTGGTCAGGGGATGTCCAAGCATGTGGGTGCAGTGAAGGCCAAGGATGCAAAAGTGTTACCTGTGGGTGCCTTTGTAGAAGGCAAGCTATACCTGTCATGGATGCATTCTTTCCAAGCCCATTCTTTCCTTTATTCTTTTTATTCTTTTATTCCTTTTTGCTTTTTTTTTGTTCAAGAGCTAATCAGGGGACACTGCCTTGGCATGGTGACCAGAGCTGACAGCGTTACCCACAAGTACTTTCACAGAGGTGAGAAGGTTGGCTCGTGATGAGACCCCCTTTCCCTTGGCCATACAACCAAGAGTCACTGCCCTGGCGTGGTAATCAGCCGGTGGCAATGTCATACTGCTAGGTACCCATGGACCTAATAGGTCAGCTCGTGATGAGACCCCCTATCCTCTTGTTAATGTTTATGCCATTATTATAGTTCTTTGCATTTCAATAGATAAGAGCATCATAAGAACAAGATCACTGAGAAATACACATTCACAAGAGACAGCATTTATCCTGGGAAACCCTCCAGGGGAAGAAAACCCCGCAAAAACTTCCTTATCATAAATTGCTAATACAATGTTCAAGCGATAACTCAAACCAATACAGATAGTCCTCTTCAAAAGATGCGCCACTCTTCTTCTCCTCTCTCTAACTGGTAATTGCAGCTTGCCTCATAAGATAATGAGCAAGTGAGTTGTGTGTTTAAAGTGAGGCGCTAGCCTCCTATATATA
>JZKD02S0767673.1:188849-211216 GCA_000966675.3 Picea glauca
CAGAGGACACTGCCTTGGCGTGGTGACCAGAGCTGACAGTGTTACCCACTGGTATTTTCGCAGAAATGATAAGGTTGGCTCGTGATGAGACCCCCTTTCCCTTTGCCATGCAACCAAAGGTCATTGTCCTGGCGTGGTGACCAGATAATGGCAATGTCATACTGCTAGATACCTATGAACATAATGGGTCGGCTCGTGATGAGACCTTCCATCCTCTTGGTTAGGTCTTGTTTTGTTATTTTTCTTCGGGTCCCTTTTGTTTCTTATCGAGAGGCCTTTTATTGCCTTCTCGGGGATCCCTGGGCGAAGCATCTCTAGGTTTTATTTCCTATGGATTTTATCTTTTACCGGCTGCTTTTACCCCCTGGGCCTTTAGCCCCTTCTTCCCACAGGACGAAGTGTAACCCCTCAAGTAGGTCATCCTAATGCCCGGACTAGGGGAATGGGATGGATGTATTGGGAGAAAAGATGTAAAGTGATAGTATGGCGGGAGCGGACAATGGCTCTTCAAATCCCCCCTAGTGGCTAACCAAAACCCATGGATACAAGCTTGCTAGGTCACCCCGTTAATCCCCCCAACAATGGTCAAGTGGGTTGGTGTAAGATCCAAGCAGTTGTCAGAAATGTAAGGAACCTGATGCATATATAAGAAGGTTATAACGATCAAACATGACACATACCATGATACCTGGACCAATTACTTCATAGAGCAAGAGTCTTTTCTGATGCAAGTCCAAGCCGATGGTGATGGATGCTGCTGTTGCTTGACAGGACAAATCTGACGAAGAAGAAAAAAGATGGGCCCTCCAGGGCCATGCTCAAGTCAATCCTGCTCTCGGTACTCCATGTCTAGGACCTATGGGCCTCGAGACATGATCTCCTAGTTATCCCTAGAAATCGGGGATAACAGGCCAAAATGTTACCAGAACCGGACCGGTCATTGAACCAGTCGACCCAAAAGACCGGAACCGGAAAAAAACCGGATCAAAAAACCAATCACTAAAAATACATAAAGTATTCAAATTTTGAAAAAAAAATACATATTGATGTGCATCCATTTGAAGCCAAACCAATATACAAAAAATTGCAAAGTTTCTCATATATATATATATATATATAATAAGTAACATTGTATAAAACCAAAATAGCACTAACAGTAAGTGGCAAGTGCACTCCATAGTCATATGAATATCTAGATTCTGAATCAAAATACATCATCAAAAAGGCTCTAAATGGCCTATAAAGTCCAAAAATAACTCTAGAGTCTAAGCTAGAGGCTAGAGAGTAGAGACTACACAATCTAATAGTCTGAATCTGCATTACTGAAACTCAGACTCGGACTAAGACTCAGACTCAGAGTCATCATATACATCCTCAACATGAGTAGACTCAACAGGGGGGTTCCGAGCCTGGCTTGATTCCCCTGGTCCAGAAGGCAAAGATACAGTTGCAACATCAGTGCACACATTCTCTTGATGTGTTTGGGGATCCAAATCCATCTAGGAAAGGTTTTCATTGTCAAAAGTTGTTGGTTGAGTCTCTTTTTTTTTACTTTTTTAAAAAAAATTGCAAACCCCACTTTTCCAGCAGTACGAAAAAAAAATTAATAAAACCAAAGGAAAAAAAAAAAAAAAACCAGAAAAACCGGTTTCAAAACTGGTTTGAACCGGTAAGCCCTGTGAACTGGTCGGACCGGCCGGTTTTACCGATTTCGGTTTGGTTCTGGTAACACTAGTGGGCCTTGCTCCATGAGGTACAAGTCAGTATTATGGTGAGCATCATTTCAATATTTATGGCATTTAAGTATGTTGTATCTTAGATTGCTCTAGATTTCATGATATATGCTTGGACATTATGCCTTTTGCCATGTTTCACCTTGGTGGTTGACATTGTGCCCTAGTAAGTGGTCTTCCTTGGGGGTGGGTTTGCTCTAGGAACTCCCTTGAAGAGCCATCGCAACGTTCCCAACCATATTTACCACTTTTCATCACTATTTCCCCCCATCTCCTTATCTCTTGGGACTTTAGGGTGTATTGACCAAAGAAGGGGTTGTCCCTCATTCTATGGAAAGAAGGGGTTGAAGGTCCAGAGGGATTGATGTTGGGTAAAAGATAAAAGCCTGTGTATGAACCTTCTAGATGCTTCACCCAAGGATCACCCAAAAAAGCAATGAAATGCTTATCTTTGAAAAAGGGGGACCCACAAAAAATATGATTAAGAATGCTTAAAAGGTTAGTTGGAGGATAGGAGGTCTCATCACGAGTCGGCCTATCATGTCCATGAATATCTAGTAGTATGACATTACCATCATCTGGTCACAAAGCCAGGGTAGTGGTTCTCAGTTGCAGTTGCATGGCTGAGAGAAAGGGAGTCTCATCACGAGCCAGCCTTCTCATTTCCACTAGGTGTTTGTGGGTGGCACTGCCATTATCTAGACACCACGCCATGGCAGTGGCCTTCAACATTTCCTTGAATTTATGAAATAATGAAAGAATGGCAAAATAATGGGCTTGGAAAAAGTGCATTGCGGATGAAGGTACCACACACCCTCTACAAAGGCACCCATGAATGAGACACTACAACCCCTTGTATGCCATGAGCCCTATGCCCATTGATTCTTGACCCTAACCACTTCACCCACTTTACATGGCTTAGAGAGGGATCTCTTGGAAACTCTCCTTGACCTAGGGCAAGATCCACCCAATAGGACACCTCATCAACCCTCCCATATTCAAGCTTGACAAGTCGCATAATGTCTTTGAACACTTAATTGTTTGACATAGTGATCTTTGATGCACATGCTTAGGTGGATCATTTATTGATTGGATTCACTTATCATGATGTTATGACTTGAGATCCTTGGAGGGCGTGCTTATTTGTCTTTGCAGGACCTAGTTGGTGGACAGTTTTGGAAGAACAAGCCTAGCTTGGGCTCAGATGGGGCTTGAAGCCCACAGGTGGATGCCAAGGGCCCGCATGCCAGATGAGAGAGATCAAACTTTGAAGGCCTAGAAGATGACTTGCACGACATAACCTAGCCCCCACATGCCAAACGTTTTGCCTAGGAGAGGCAAAACATCACCTCTAGAGGCATGACGTCACCTAGGGGGGTTAGGGTTTGGTGGTGATTTTACATGCATTGGCACAAGGACGTTTTGAGGGGCTTGAGCCTTGATCATGAAGGAAGTTGTTGGGATGCTTGACATGTGGCTTTGGGAAGCCTTTCTACTCTCCTCCACCACCAACAACCTCCTCCTAGTGCCAAAACGTCCCCAAAAGAGGTGACATCCATATGAACTAGGGCTTTTTCTTTGTGCAAAAGTCAAATTAAAGTGAATTGTTTAATATTACTTTGTAAAAGGGGCAAGATTAGGGTTGTTGACCCCTAGTCTTGTGGTTTACCCTTAATTATGTGGGCAAACTATCTTAGTGACATTTTGTATAAATAACAGATCATAAGATCTCATTTTAACATAACTCTCCCTCTTGTGAGAAGTACTTGGTCTGAAATTTTCGTTACACTTGGAGTATTTTGCCTTTTGTGCTATGGAATAATGCTTTTGTGGTTATGGTTGATGATGATGGTGGTGCGCTATCTCTAGGAGGTCATTCTCTTGCTTTTGTGGAGGTTTACTTTGGCATGTTAAGACTTTTTCTTGAATGGTATGGTTTTTCTACTTTGTTATTATCATTTGTAATTCAAGACAAGGTTGTTTTGGCCAAGGCTAGATAGGGAGTATAAGGATATACACCCCTATCCTAGTTTCCACCATAATTGTTAAGCTTTTAAAGTTATTTTGCAAGGGTTTTGTTGAGGAAGTAAAAGGATTTACACACCTCATCTTCAAACCCTAGCTAGGTTACTTGCCTTGGGAAGTAAGAGGATTTACACCCCCAAGGATTTAGTAACCCTAGCTCTTTCTTTTTGACCCCATTAACCCATAACTAAAGGAACTAGTCTTGAATTGGAGAAACAAAATATTGCATTGGGAAACATAATTTCTTATCATTTTTACTTCTTGCAACTTGGATTGTCTTCCTTGTGCCTTGGGCACCTCACATCCACTAGGGCGTCCCCATCAAAGGGACACTTCTTGCTACTGTTACAAATTTACATCTTCAGCCATTAGGGCTGCAGAAACCCTAACTCAATTGTTTGAATAACTCTCTTATCAACCATCGGAATTTACCCAAAGTTTGAACACTTACTCTTCTTGGTCTAGCGCACTTTTTGGAAAAGTTTGGAGGATTTTCAGTGGCTGATTTTCTTGCTGTAATACATTGATTGTTACAGCCATAAGGCTGATATAATTTGCTGCAGAAAAGTATTTACAACAGCCTTCTCCTTTCATGCTAGTATCTTGGATTTTCATCTTGAGTTTTGCTAGTCTTTAGATAGTCTTTCTCTTGCATCTTCTACTTGATCTCTGGCATATATTTTGCAGCTTATGGTGCCATCTTATTGCTGATATACTTTGTTACTAACAACTGTTATTAGGGACAGCAAGCTTAAATTGTTTGTCCAATTGATTATATTGCAATATATGTTTGTTTTTCTTGTGTCTCGGGCAGGTATTTCACCATTTGCAGGTTACTCAACATACTTGGCAACCCTTGGACCTTCCCAAGACTTCATTCCAAGAGCTTCATACCATTTAAATTTGACCTCTAGGGACTTCATCTCCATCTTCATCTTTCTCTATCTCATTCCCCCTAGGGTCACCGGGATCCCCCTACCTCACTTCTAAAGTGACGGGGACACCTGCCTAAGGTGACAGTGGGTAGGTGACCTCTTAGTTGTCACCATTTAGTGGTTGAGTCGGGATTTGCCCAACCTACAATTTGAGCGATAACACTACCCATATTTTGTGTGTTAATTTCACTACATGAGTTGAAGAACGGAGAAGTACTTTTTCTTTCTACACATCTCATCTGTTAACTTCACTAACCCATTTTAGATGAGCTTCCCAACAACAAATGACAATGTGACATGCATCCATGATGACTACCATCACAAAGAACTTTGTCTTCATATCCTGGCCTGATATTGAACCAAAAAAGCATGATCAATGGACCAACAAGTAATGTCCTTTTGCATTCACTGAAATCCTATATGGATTCAGATTTTGTAACCAAATTATAAATAGATCCACTGTAAATATTGACCTTATACAAACTTTCCCTTGGCATTTGCATCTTGCCTCGAAATATTCCTCCTTTTCCAATCCACCTTGATAGAGTCTTTGGATTCAATCCATAAAGTTTTTCGGAGCATTGGACATTCTCTGTTTCAACCTCAACTCCAGCTTCTGCAAGTTCATCTTCACCCTATACAATAAGAATTTTATTGGTATTATTCGGATTTTATGGACAACCGTTGACTCTGTGGTCTTTCACATTACAAATATAACATATTAAGTGTCTCTTCTAACCTCCAAATCATTGTCCTCTTTCTCTATGATGAAATTGTCCGTGTTCTCTTCTTTCGTGTACATGTTTTCTATTACATAAAATTAGCCACAGCCAAATATCAAGCATTGACAAATTTTGAAATTGATGCCTGGGAAAAAAAAGTTATTAGAATTATAAAAAATTAAAAATAAATAAATAAATAGCTCATCAAGATTCACTCTTTTTAACTTATCCATATATGACATCTTAGTGAAATAGAAGTGACTATTCCTTCATCAATTTTGTGAAGAGAGCTCACCTACACTCACAGAAGGCTCAAGATTGGTGTGTGCTCACTCAAATCTTCACCTCCTATCACCACGACAGGCAGATTAATTTGTTGCACTCACTGGGATGTGCATGGCAGTTCTCAGGATGATGGTGATAATGAGCTGTCTTTGGAGGTGTAGCAAATGTAGAAGAGATGTTAGTAGGCTGTAGTCATAAAACTATAGATCCTTACCAAAGCAGTGCCTCTAGCTCTTTCACTCTAGAAGAGCTGGCCGATTAGATAATTTCTGAATATTAGTCTATAAACTTGAACTAGTATATCATTTATGAATTGAACAGTGAACATTTCGATATTTACATTGTTGGAAACTTTCTGTTATGAATATAAATAGCACTATTGAGAATGGCCCGTTTTTTATTCAAATCTAATATCTCTTTTGAATTTTTATAAATTTGAATGATTTGCAAAAACATTTATATGATGAATGTTGATTATTAAATTTTTTAATTACTCCTGCATGTATATTTAAAAACCCCTCCGCCCTTTACTACTGTGAAACTTTAAAAAAATTGTTTTTGTACCTCAGGATTTTTGTTTCTGTTTCTTGTTTCGTTTAGAGTTTCTCGTTTCCTATTTCCAGTTAACAAAGCTTAAAGTACTTCACAAGCTATTTTACGATAGCAATAAAGTCTTGCAGGATTTTCCCAAACTTGGTTGATTTTAACCTTGACAGGAGAAACTTAACAGAATGCTCTACAAGTTGTAAGTATCTACTAAGAGATCGATCTTAATTTATCTACCTCTGTAAAATGGCTTTAAAATTGACAAGGTTGTAGTCATGTTTAAATTTTCAGAATGATGATGTGTTCACATAGAAAATCACTTTATGAATATTGTCGGATTTGTCTTTTCCCAGCAATGGTGGGAAAGTGAACTTTGTTTTTATTTATTGTAAATCCAGTGATTTCTGAAATCAGGTCTTCTATTTTTTATTTCACTGTTTTGTTATTGATATTCATTTTTCTGGTATTGGTCGGAAAAGTAGCCAATACCAATATCGGATAAATGTTTGACAAAAGTTCTTCCGCACTTGTCGAAAAACTTTTATGGTAGCTGCCCTAAAATAGTGCCGGAAAACCGTACTTTTCCAGAGGTCATCTGTAAAAGAATCCCTATGTGGTGTCTCCAACTGCTTTAAGGAGGTGGTTGGCTGATATCTTCGTTTAATGTTCTCAAGCATTTACTTATTATGAGCTGCTTCACCAAAATCTATTACGAGTTGTTGGTACCTCTGGAACTAATTGAACCCTCTAGTTAATTCAACGAGCACTGGGAAGCGGACCTTCATCTAATATTTATTGTGACCATAAAATTAAGCAGAATTCCAATGTGCGAAGGCAGAGTGGTAACATACTGGGGTAAAACCTTAACAATGGATAGCAAGAATACCAAATTTAGGACAGATAGAGTGACAGACCTGCTCAGTCTTCATAGCAGAGGCTGAAATATCCGCTCTTCCACTTTTAGCGACATAAGGAGTGAATGTAGACCATTTATTTTCAATTATTCGCCATTCTGATAGATTGCAAATCATTAACGGACATGGACGGGAACGGCGAACATGCGAGAATGTCGTGACCGCCTCCATTCGGGATAAATTATTCCGCTCACTTGCCTAATTTTTGGCAGTTGAAAGGCTGGACATATCGTTGCCGGCCATGTCTATAAGCTTGCGCACTGCAGATTGCTTTCAATAGTTATGAATTTGACGGAGAATGTCATCGAACTCGGTACTGTGTCTTTGATTATATAATTCCGCGACGTGGGAAGGCTTTGATTTACTATACTCGCCTCTTCCTTGGATATTTCCTTTCTCCTTCATATACTTCCTTTGGATTTTATGTTTTCACACAACAGATATTACACAGTCAGTTTTAATATTATGTGATAAGAACAGAAGTCATCAACCCCATCGAGAACATGGACAAAGGTCCCTAATCCTCCATCGGAGGTAGGTGACCTGGACATGGGTACAGTGATGTCAAATGAATTAAATCAAATTTAGGACATGATACAAATCTACAGCAAGAGAGATGAATAAGTGAAGTTTCCAACGCTAAACCAATTTGACAAGTAAACTAAATCATAATGACACAATATAAACATGTAGCGGAGACTAAACATTGTTGGAAGATAAAGTAAAGTTTTTTTTTTTTTTTTTTTTTTTCCCGAAGATGGGCATGCATAAGTGTATCCATGAAAAAATATATCTAGGTGAGAGGATATAGAGGTTGATATTTCAACCCATGTAAATAAATAAATAAAATGGAGAAGATAGATTCTTGTGCAATATGATATATACATTGTGGTTCTTGTTTATTAGATAGTGGTCACATGGTTTAACTTTAAAATGACATGAACCATAATTTTAAAATACTTTATAAACTTTGACAAATTTTTATTACATAATATTATTTAGGGTATGGGTTTGAAATTAGTGGTAGATTTGAAGCTCAATTGGCTTATAGGGAATGGTGATGTGCAATCTTGCAACTTGACACCAATAGTTAAGGCATGCACTAATAGAAAACATTTATCCGTAAACTCAATTAACAATTATCATTTACCTATGCCTAACATAAAAAAGAAAACTCAAAAATCTTTAATAAATTGACCAACACAGGCTTTTAAAGACACGGAGGGAATGAACACAAAGGATGTTAAGACTCAAATTAATCGAGTCAAAGGGTTTTTTTAGACTTATCAATGTCTCAAATCAAAATATAATTGAAAAGATTAGAGTAAGACATTTTAATATTCTGCAGATTTGAGAACCTAGGTCTCCAACCTTTGATCTTTCAATTCATCTCAATTATATACATTCTCAAACCAAACGAAAAGAAGTTTTATTACAACTAATTTAAGAAATGAAATAATAAGCACACTAAGAGATTCATCTCAATTATATACTCTGTTAAACCAAATGAAAAGAATTTTTATTACAACTAATTTTTAAAAAATAAGCGCAATGAGAGATGCCAGTGTAGAAGCAACCACTGAGATGGAGGTTAGAATAATATTTTCATAGGATTGAGAATATTATTCCACCATTTACGTCCCGCACGAAACTTAAAGAGTGACTTTGAGAGTTAGAGTCTCTAACAAATAAAACCAATCCAATGCAATGCAAAGTGCATTTTGCCACATCCATCGCACTCCACTTTGACTCTATCATTATATTTAACTAAATATAGTTCACTCTTTCAACAGCAATATATGTTCACTATCGGCCTTTCACAATAATTATGTAGTAATCGTCATATCCAAAGATAATCCCTTTAAAAGAAATGATGCTTTCATGTGTTGTTATGCATTTATAAAAAACATTGAATATAACAACACCTATAGGCTATATTACAATGGCCATTCACGAACCCTTGTTTTCATTACTACCCTATGGCAGTGCAATAGTGCCATTGAGCCCACCATCAGTCTAAAAGAGATGTCGAAAAGGGATAATTGGTAACAACTTCTGCATCTCACTACACACAATCCTCCATGATACCAGACCATTTTTTGGAGGCATTCTACAAAATTTCAAGGCACTCCAGGAAAGATTCATCATAATCCACATCTTCCAGCTTCATATCCATGGAAATATAGGAAAAACACATGAGCTTGAAATTTTGTTGTATATCACAAAATTGTCACTAGCAAGGTAAAGCCAGAAAGGACAAAGGATGAAAAAATATTGTATGATGAAAAAATACCATCGCAATGAGAATCTCCCTTCTTACAAAGATCTTCCAACGATACTAAATTCGAAACATCTGTAATTTTAGGGGGATCCTGCAAAAGTACATTTCAACAACCAAACCAAACTTCTTCATTACTATTTGCATATGATTCATAATCCAACTAACATTCTATGAATGAGAAGAATAGAACTTGTTAAATTCCTACCTCTTGAAAAGCACGAGGCAGAAAAAATGGTATCTATGTTCGGTAGATTAATGCTTGTGCTACTCGTCTATTGACCTCTAAATGAAGCAAAAGAAAACAAATATAACCTCAATCAAGGTTCATATAACAATTATTAAAGCACAACACCTTATAAGAAGCACCAACTATTTATCCCAACAACCGAGATGATCCAAACCATTGATAAAAATTTTGGACCTCTGAAAGTTGTAGGCATTCTATAGTTTCAAGGTTGTTTGGCAAAGATGGAAGGAAACAAGCATGAAATAAAGACTCTGGAAAATGGTTGAATGGGTAAGAAATATGAGTTTTCATCAAGATCAGATTGCCTAGAAGAAATATTTTAAAAGGAGAAAAGGAAACTGTGTAACAATTGAATGAAATTAAAATCTCCAAGAAAGAAACAACTATTACAAGAAACAAATTCACTGAAAATTTGGTGTTACCTTTGCACCACCTTCGTAAGGGTTTAAAACTTTAGGTTTTTCATTGAAACTGTAATACAATAAACATCATGTTGATTTTTCATAAGCTAGGTTAAGCATGAAGTTCATTCCATTTTATCATTTCACTTAACCATAAATAATAATGTTGCAGCAACCAAGATCACAAGAAGAAACACCATGCACAAGAACACAAGAAGTATCTTGGGAAACCCTTCTCAACAAGGGAAGAAAACTCGGGCAAATCCTTTGTTGTAATCTTCAAGAGAAAGGCCTCCACCAAGATAAACCCTAGCACACAAGAGGGTGCTTCAAACCCTAGAAGATTAGCGCCCAAGAGAGGTGTGCACCTTTTCCCAAGTAGATGTGTTTGTTGAAATTTCCAAACTCATAAGGAAGATATATGTCCACAATGGGGAATCATCCCTTGCTTATATTAGACTTGTCCAATCAACAAAAGCATATATTGGCTCAACATGGTCGACCTCTCTAAGTCACTATATAATTTATTATTATTATTATTATTATTAATTATCTTTTACATTTATTATTAATCACATTAAGGTGGAGCTGACCTGTACCCTTTACATAACAATTAGGGTTACAGGTAGGTCTGACTCTTGAACAACATATAGCAAAGGATCTGATACACCCACTAGTGCTCATCCATTAGGGGCACATCCATAGGGATGTCATGTCACTGGTTCACTGCATTACACAAAAGAACTAGATCTTCACACGTTCACCTGTGCTTGTCCACATGCACGTCCACTCTACAGATCTGCTTTCTCACTGCCTCACACATGAGAATCATCTGGAGTCTTCTCGTCAACTCTGTTGCTCAGAGGAGGCTAATACATCATCTTCATTTATATTCACATGACGATGCACTCAACACTTTGGGATTTCACAGGTTCACCTTGTGCTCAACCACAGGCACGTCCAACTCAAAAGATCACCTTTCCCACTGGATAATCATCTGGAGTTCTTCTCACTCTCTGAATGGAGGAGGTCATCTCTACATTCCTAGCTCTGGCTCAGGCAGGAACCATGTACCCTTCTTAGGGACTTTCTTTCAGGTTTGTAAGCTGAGAGAAAGACTTCACATAGCTGCAATGATCCACACCTCACAGGTTTGTAAGTTGAAGAATGTCTCACATAACTGCATTCATCAACACATCAATGTGTGGAACAAATGTGCAAGGTATAAGGAAAATCCATTACTTAGCCTACAATGACACGTGGAATAAACTTTAAAGAATTGACAGCAGTTGCGGCCTACAACAATAGACCTATTACTTGCAATGAAGTGGGTGAGCCATTTCTAGACATGAGAGTCATTTACAAAGATCATATTGAAGTTGTAAGCGGATTGGCAATGAGAGTGGCCCAGACACAAGGGAAACCACGCGTGGAGATGAGGGGTAAGCCTTTTGAATATCTGGAGATTTATATAAAGTCATGATGGTTGAACCAGATGCTCCCACCCCCACAAATCAGACCTTCAAACAAAAACAAAATAAATAAAACCACAAAAGAAAACAATTTTCAATATACATATTAATACATCCACCAAAATCAAATATTTTGAAACAAACCTAGCCAAATGAACCACTCACAATAGCTTAGATTCTCTACTTTTCCTTTACACAAAATGTCTTCAATGTCCCTACAATTATAGGATTTGGATGCAAGCTACAGTGAGGTGAGAATGTGAGTGTCTACCAAGTATTGAATGATGCTAGAGCCTTGAAGTTATATAATTTCACATAAAGAAACTTTATATAAGATAAATGGTTAACGTTAATGGGAGAACTCAACCCAGAAGCTCATAGGAAGCATAGAATAGCATGTCACAATCCCCAAAATAGAGGAACATTACTCTGAAAAGCCGAAAAGTGATTGGGCTTGCACAAGTTCGAATCTCGTGAAGGAACTTTCGAATGTATTGTTTGAGAAGAAAATGCAAAAGCAATATTTGGCAAGGAATATGACAGAAACAGTAAAAGATATCAACTTTGCAGCAATGTTGATGCAAAATGAACCCATGCCTAGAATATTCAAACAACATGAAAATGTAGGAGAATCGAACCCACGCTTCCAAGGAAGGGGGGAAATAAATTTAAAAAAAAACAAATTGGAAAATACAAGACTTGTATGAGCATTGGGAGTTGAAAGCCAAAACAAAGTGAATGACCTTGGATGCAAAGGGAACAGTCTTGAATGTTAACCATTGCATTTCCTGCTATGATACCACCGAAGATATAGATGGACGTCTGCAATAATAGATAAGGCAGTCATAGTCACGAGCAAAAACTTCATGAAGGTGACAACGAAAATCAAATCTCATGCACCAATCCTTGTTGAAATTGTTATCCTGTCAGCATGTCTGCATGTTTGATGTTGACCTCTTAGGTGCTTTTCCAATGGAGAGGCTCAAAACTCCAAGCCTTCGACCACTGAATTACTAAGCATGAATCCTTTGTTGTTCATGGCATAAATCTGCGGAAGTAGACAAAGGAGGGGATGAGACTTCAATCAGGACTGAGCCAACACAGGGAGGTTCTTAGAGCATACTAAGCCAGGATGGGGAGGCTCTCAGAGCATACTAAGCTAGCATGGGGAGGTTCTTAGAGCATAATGCTTAATTGGCTTGCTAAATCAATCAAGTCATAATGAAGAGGTGAAGGAGGTGGCTAGGATGAGGCAAGTGGAGGTGGTAAGGCGATGTAATTTGTAGAAGTGGCACGATGGACAACAATAAGATAGGGATTTGTAAGAATGAGAATAACGATATGGCATAACGGACAACAAAGAGACAGGGACATGTGGATACATGACATGGCAGGCGGTATTGATGGCAGGTGGTATTGGTTGACAGGTTTTGGGTTGTTGATAGGTTTCAGGAAAAAGATCTTCCTATGTACATGCCTTCGGCATAATAATTATTAATATGTAAAATTATTTTTATAATATAATTCAAAAAAAATGTTATTTATAAAAAATCTTCAAAATTACATGAATAATATTGTTTTTCTTATAAATAAAAGTAATAAATAATTGTATGTGGTTGTAAAATTATTTTTATTATTTTGTAAGTTTAGCTCCTCATATATTAATAATTGTACGAATAATTACATACTTTATAGTCTTATTGTAAATTTGCTTGTTGATTTTGTCCATAATAGACTTCAATATTTTTTAAGTTATTTATATGGTTCATATAACTATTCGGTTTAGGAGATCTCGTTAAGGTCATATAATAATTACATTTGTTGTTTATGAGCCAAAAAAATTACTAACCAGCGTTCTTTTTCAGAGTCCATAATAGAGGATGTACTTTTTCTAGTATTTAGCATAAAAGAAAATTTAGAAAGATAGCTAGAACAAATAGTATCGCACCTAGTCCTCGGCCTTAAAGGCTGAGTCCACATATATGAAGGATGGATTATTGTCTGCAAGGGCCTTTGTGCCTGGAATCTATTCCTCTTGGTTTTGAGCTTACACCATTGTCTCCATGTCCCAAAGAACCTTGATTGGCTGGCCACGCTAATCTGTAACATACCTAGCCACCCACAGGCTGGCCGCGCTACTCCAAAACTCGCTTATGAACTAATCTCGAATTCTAATAACATTTAATCTGAAATCAAGCATGAAAGACCCACATGCATTAATTAATATCCATGATACAACATTAAAGAAATAAACAACGTGTCATGCACAACAAATAACCAACAGACAAGCACATTATAAATACATATCTCAGAGATAATTAAATACACAACGGAATATACATTATACAGAAAACACAGAGAGAACTTATCTTTGCAAGTAAACATTCACCAATTGGCTGCAGACCAAGGACGTTCCTCCCAACCATAGACATTATTGTTCTTTTACTCTCAACAACAGGTCACCCCGAGCTAGGGCTATGAATCCACAAGGATGGGTCGTATGCCAAATCTAAAACACACAACACTATCTCTTAGGTTTCCCAACCACACAACAAATCTGAATTTTCGGCTCTCTTTTTACCTCAGCATGCACAACCCAAAGAAATGAACACATTTCTCTGTCATGCAGTCCCTCAGGTTGTTTCATTTCTCTCCAGGGATCCAGTGCTACTGATCATGAAATATCCCTACTGGAAACTCCAAGGATTCTCAGTTGCGGACAGTTCTTTCCGAATTGCCATCAATCTCATGCACATAGGAATCCATTCCCTTCTAGAATGATCAATAATTTATTACAACCATCTAGCAATGGCTCTCCTCTTCCATCCATTCATTCCATGCTCAGACCAAAAGCACATGAATTAGCAAGAATGAGGCACCAAAAATGAAAGAGTGAGAAGGGTGTAACAATGAATGAATAAGAACAAATGAACCCCCAAAACAGCCTACAAGGGATGTTTATATAATTACATAAAAACAAGAACCACGTGGCCTTCCTCCCAAGAAGCTCATGTAACCACTTTTCTCCATAAAATCAATTGTGGGTAAATAAAATATAATAAAAATACTTAGCCCCTTAAGCCCCCTCTCTCATGGAATCATAGCCCCCTATCTCTTTTGTCCTTGTCCGTCTTGCAGCCAACAATGTATTTTTTTATTAATGTATATGAAGTATTACATTTCCTAGGCACTTTGGCCCCTTTTCAACTTTACTAGATCACCAACCTAAGTCACAATTACATAATACATTCGAGTTCATAAGGGTTAAAACCGGGGTGTTACATCCCCCTCCCCTTATTTTGGCATTGTCCTTAGTGCACAACACCATTCCAATGTTATTAACATTACAAATCTAGGCTCTTTGGCCTTAATCCACACAGGCAATCCAGCCAACTCTTGTATACATAGGTACTCTAGCCTAAAATTAAACATGTATACATAGGCATTCTGACCCAAAACATGCTTAATGATCTTCAGAATTTATATTTTTGGGAGAAATTCCAACTAGCAAGCTCTCCTTCCCTCTCAACCTGCACAACCCAAATAAATGAACCCCTTTCTATACCATGCAATCCCTCAAGCTATTCCACTTCTCTTCAGGGCTCCAGTGCACTCAACCAGGAAGTTTTAGAGTTGCAGCTTCCAAAACTCTAGCTGCAACAAATCCATTGGACTTTCTTCATTCCATGCCTTCATCATTGAGCTCGATTTCCTTCTGGTGTTCTTTTTCGCGAGCTTCCAACTTCAATAGCCAACATCTCATCTGTATTAGAAAAACACAAATCATGAGAGATTGTTATAACAATTTCAATCATAAAAGTCAAATATGTTTTATACAGAAAAACAGAGTTTCCAAGCATGAGCTTCCAACTCATAATTTGTTTGTTTCTAGCAGCGAAAAGCATCAATATTTATTATGGCTTACAACAATGCCATACCCAATACCATTATTCTTGTAATTTTCTCAACCTTCAATCAGCCAAACCAATTGTTAGCATAATCATGTAATAATTTGTAACTATTAATTTCTCAAATCAGTTTTATATGGGAAAATAAAATTTCCAGGCATGAATTTTTCTGCTCATAATGTTTGGCTTTTACAACTGTAGATATCACTCTTCCTTATGGACTTATATCCCTGCCATATCCAAGACCATCCTACCTGCAATTTCCCTCAACCTTCACTCAACCAAACAAGTTGTCAATATCATGCATATCTATATTTTCATGGCAACAATTACAAAAATTCACAAAGTGATCTCAGAATTGTTTACAACAACAATTCAATCACTTCCATTAATCCAACTATTAATTGGAATGAACCCATCATTCTTTACACATGTATTATCAGCCAATGTTTTAATTCTTCTATCTACCAATATTTCTATCACTTTGTTCCCTTGACAAAGCTTTTCCATAATTTATCATTGTATAACTAGTCTCACCTGCAACTTTCTTGTTGCATTATCTAACAACTCTTGAAGTGTTTCAACTTCATGAGTTAGCAATACTCACATCATTTCAGTTGTTATCATAATCATTTCTATTTTATATAATATATACATGCATTCACCAAAATGCATTCAATAATTTCTGTAATACCACTTGTAACATTTTAATAGTTTCAAAAAGTGATATCATAATTGTAAAAAACAATAATCCAATCACCTTCAACTAGTATTCATATTAAATATAATGTAACTATCCATCATTATGTATGTTCAACACCACATGCTTTTAATAATGCAACAATTAATTACTAAATAAAATAACAATCGAAGTGTCAATACCCATGGCCACAATTACACAATGCATCCATGCATTGACTACATAATACCACATAACTATGTCATGCATTCCACCACGATGAGTTGGAAGGTCTTTCCAATGCCTCAACACATCATCCACCCACTTCCTACTGCTTGCGTGACTATTTGAATACCTTCCTTTTCAACCCAATCACAACACCAAGAATATAATTCTTAAGTGTTCTCCAGTGTCAGCAAAGAGGTTGCAGTCCAAACATCAGATATACAGTAGATACCATTGATCACTCACATAGCGATATAGTCCTTCCATATACAACCATATTATGGTCTCACACATGACTATCTCTATGGATATTTTTTGTTATAAAAGGAGTATGTCTCCTCAATTAACCGAGTTATGATCCCATAACCAATCATAATACAATATGCAACTGAAAATCTATCTAAATGCATTCTAGCATCAGTAACAATTACATACTCTAGGTCTTTGGCCATTGCATATTGATTTAAATCTTGAAAAATTAACTAAGGGAATTTCTTACCTCAATTCCCTTCGATATAGAAGCAACAAATGCATATCCAGATGGTTGTTGTCAACTTACTTGATGCTACCTGGTCAATTGGTATTTGTAGAAGCTCACAGACTTTCTCCTTCATCATTTTGATCACCATTCCTACCATCCTCATGGGTCTTCACATAGATGGAAATCATAAGCAAAAGCAACATCCACATGTTTAACCATGCTATATCATTTTTCCTGAATACATAATCCATTATTAGTCATACTCAATTTCTATAACATCATTATTTCATAATAACATGCTATTCTAAGTTCACAAGCATGTTATATGCATATCCAAGCATGTGCATGTGCACAATTACACATCCATATGCACCAAGCATTCACTGTCAACATGCTTACTAATGCATATACATTTTAACTTCATTGTATGCCTCATTCACTCTAGTGGATTTCTGTTTCAATTCACTTATTTGTTTATTTATTTATTTAAGTTGTAGTTGGTTTTCCTTGAATTCCTTCAGATCCTTGTTGCCTTGTGTGCTCCCATTCTGCTCATCTGAACTATTGTTCCCTGGTTTGGATACTTTCCAACCAAGTTTCACTTGGCCATTCTGCAATTCAACTAATGTACTCAATTTGCAGCAACTCCTTTTGGGTAGTCATATCCAACTTTACCTTTATGAAACATTCCAACACCCTGGAATAAAGTAGCTCAAACATTTCATCACTCTACTACCACAACATTCTTGAATCAAATACTATTACTCCTAGTTGTCGATTAGACTACTTCTTTCACATTTAATCTTTGCAATTGTCTACATCTCTCTTCCTTCAAGGCTAGGCAATCATACTTTTCCTTTTTATGCCCATTACTGACATTATTCACCTACTAGCTTCATGTCTTATGTGAGGATTATTGCTTTTGTATTTGCAATTCATTCAGATCCTGTAGTTGTTGACTAATAATTTTGTTCCACTAGTCTTGAGTTCTTTATCTACTTTTCATTACTTTCCCTATAGTTCTTTGTTGCCTCAACCAGCTTCTACAAGCTCTTTCATGCTTCCATGACTATGATATCCAATCCTAGACTGGAATCGATCCAATTAAATCTCTAATCCCGCCAAATCTGCAAGCAACCATTTTTGTTAGAATTATATATATTATAGAAATCTGTCAATTAATGTTACAGGTACTTTTTATGATTAATTCATGAAGAAATATATCATCATTCTCCAAATTATAACAATTCGATGTTATTCTTCTTCAAGTAATCTTTTCGATGATTATAATCTTGCCCCAATTCAATATTTGAGATAAAATTTATGGCTTCCCAAAAAATCACTTTCAACCCCTTTTCTTTTGTTTTGCAACAGGATCTTGTCGAAATATTCCACAGCTCCGTTAACTAGTACAGAATTTGAATTCGGCATAGGTGCTTCCTTCAAACCACTTTCCATGTGACCATGACTCGAAACCACAGGCTTATTAACTCTTTAACCTTCCTTTGTATTCTTCTACACATGATCTTGTTCGAACATAATGTTTGAGGGATTGGTTACTTCTAGGCTCTTCGCGCCTCTAATTGACCCCTTTACCTTATCATGAGACCAACACTGGGACCAAGTCCTTTGGACTTCGGATACTCTCCCTTTTTAATCTTCCAACTTCTCTTGGAGTAAACTTCGTCGAAACCCTTCTATTATCTCCACTACCAGATCAGATGGTCGATATTTAATCTCCCGTTGACCAGACGGTCCCGCCCCATCAGGAGGCTTCAACGAGATCAACAACCGTGACTTAATCAATCATTGGGATGGACGGTTCTTAATTAGCTTGGGACTTCGACACTCTGAGACTCCAGGACATTACAATTCTCAAGTCGTTCAACTCCCCTAGAGTTTTACCGGCCGAAGAACTTACCCTATCCTTCCATTGTTTAATCGGATGCTCACGAGGAATCCCGAAAGGTCTTAGATCAACGACCTGCTTAATTTCATTACACTGGGACTTTGGAATATTACAACTCTCGAGTCATTCAACTCCCCCGGAGTGATACTTGTCGAAGTGGTCATAAAGTGACGATGACCGCTTACCGTCAGTTAACACCTCCACTTACGCTATTCTTCCACTAGCTTAATCCAACAGCTAGGACTCAATCAAGTGTTGGAATGGATGGTCCTTATTCATTTTTGGACTTCGACACTTCAAGACTCCGAGACATTACAACTCTGTTGACGGGCGTAAGTGACACACTGTCAACTGGAAGGTCAGATCCAGACCGAGGTTGTCTAATTAACCCAATTAGTTTGGAATGAACTGACCCGACAGGTTTATTGGCTCTGTTAGCCAACTAAGGTCCTAAAAATAATAAAAGAAATAAACTAATCTAAAGTTATGATACTAACAATATATGTTTACTAATTACAAGAGTTCAACTAGAAACATGGATATACAAATGATTATAAACAATCTATATACAGTTTGCAAGTTTTACTTGAAATCTTGCGAAATGAATGTTCATAATAGTGTTTCTAACTAAGATAAATAAAGAACATAATTTTTTTTGTCTTTTGAATGTTTAAAGATCTTAAACTAGCAAATACTAAACAAATACAATTGAAACAATGACACAGAAACAGTCAAAGCTAATCAATGCAATCATTGTTTCATTAATAAATAATTTAACAAAATAACACACATACCAACATGTAATTGATCAACAATACTAAGCTAAATTCATCTCTCTGTATTTGTATGAGCTCCTCTTAACCTGTGTCAAGTGTAAACCTATGACAAAAGCAAACATAATACTTCCTGAAGAAATTCAAATAAGTGTTTCATATTCCGGAGCGAGTTTATAACGACAGAAAGACAAATAACTATATATCTTGTGACCTTGAAATGTCCAATAACTGAAAATGAAAGAAGTTCCAATTCTCAGGAATGGTGTTACCATTTATCTAGCATCATATGTAAACTCAAAATACTTGAATAGATGATCATTCACAGATATAAACTAAACCAAAAGATAATGAACAATATAAGAAAAAACATGATATAAAATATTATGTGCAGAACTGACTGAAGCTAATTCGACACAGATAAGATTTCACATCAAAAATTACATGTGAAGACAATGAAAAAACACCGCATAATCTACACAGGACGAAAGCCAAAGAGTAAACTGCTTTCTCATATAGTTTCAACAAAATATGTTCATCATATGGTCTAGGAAGAATTTTTGGAATAATAGACTCTTAAAGATTGAAAAAAATAATATATAAATAATAGCAATTAACCATGTATTGATAAAAGAAACTAAAACTAATTTAAATCAATGCATAATCAATTATTCAAAGAATATGAAGATATTATAATGAAAATAAAACCATTTTACTCACAGAACAAAAGTCATCAAGCAATCTAGAATTTCATATTCTTCTTCGAAAATATTCGTCCATTCTCCCAAAATTCCAATCATCTGTTGCTCCATTTGAAAATAAAAAGTTACAAAATAAATAATATACAAAAAAGAAAGGATCAAAATCCTCCTCTAAATTCCTTGGATCCATTGGACTCTGAACTTGCTCATATATTTATACAATGAAGGAAAAGTCTGGGCGTCACTAATAATTTCCACCACCTGAAATTTGTCTTGTAAAGAGACACAAATATCTCTCATATCGTACATTTGTTTGGGAAAATTCTCATGGGTAAGCTAAATGGGTCCATTCTGGAGATGGGTTTTCAACCGTTTCTTCAGGTTCTTTACGGTTTTGCTGAAACAAGTCCCGCAAAATCGTTTGTCTGTTCTTGAACGCATTTCCAAATCTTATTTGTTGTTGTTCATAATTTGTTTGCAGCAATGCAATATTATTTTTGGATCAATTATCTTGAAAGTATTTAGATAATAAAATCAAGCCATGATCAGATCTGTGTCAAATAAATGATAATAGAAACCCGTGAAACAAAAAGAAACCTAAATTAATAACCTAAAAATTGTGAATAAAACAAAATTCTAGAACAATAAAATAAAAACTGAAATTAAACTAATTATAAGTTCTAAACAAACATTGTTTATATTTTCCTTTCAAATATTATCTTAAAATTCTAGAAGCTTCAAGTTGATGGAGAGGAGAAAAATATTAATTTTGGGTTTTCACAAAATCAAACAAATAATAAATAATTCTGTTTTTATTATTTTATTTTTATTTTGAAATGAAATGCAAACTAACAAAATAATTTAATTAATTAAACCTACCAAATGATTTTGTGAAAATGATAGTTAATGAGCAAAAGATGAAAACACAATCATAATTTAAACGAAAGTAAAAGTTGATAAAAATTAAGGTTTTCGTTTAAATTAAGATTTCTATGTCTGTCTCTCCCTCATTCAAATTTGATCAAATGTGAACACACTAGTACATATGAGCAAATTTGCGACGGTTTTTCGTTGATATTGCCACACTTATCCGTCGTAATTTCCACGAAAGTCGAGATTTTTTTTCGTCGGAATAATTTCGTTGCTATATCCACAATCCAAGTGTGCATAGAAACATCGACGAAATTAGCTCTCCACGTGTCACCACTTTCAATATTGGTTAACCCTATGCATCGTTGCAATTACGACGAACTATCATCGCAATAACAACGAAGAAATGTGGCAATTACGACGAAACTTCGTCACAATTGGGACGAAAAGTTATGCCCAGCCAATAACTTACGACGCAGTTGTTGAATGTGCGACGAAAGTTTGCCGCAACTTGCGACAGAAATCCATGGTAATATCGACGAGTACAATATCTCAAAACCAAATTTACGACGCACATGTTGTATATGCGATGAATATTCGTGGCAAATTGTGACGAAGTTTCGTCTCCATAGCGACGGTTGTGGTAAAATAGTAAAATATTTCCGACGAACTTGTGTCGATATTGAGACAATGACTTTAGGTTTTAAAAAAAAAAATTACATGAAATATGGTATACCATATTGTATGCCATATTACAATGCAATATGGTAATGCCATATTACATTGTAATATGGCATTACTATTACATCGTAATATTCGAATATTCTAATATATTGTAATATATATATCCCCTACAAATAATCAAGGCACTAATCAACCAAATATTGTAAGCATGTGTTATCATGAAGTTGGATTAAAAGTAAGGATACCAATATGACAATATACACAAAAAATAATTTGGAATATTACTTTCAAAAAAACACATGGATTGCATGAGTGAGTCATTATGCAATTTATATTACACAATACTATGACAACACTTATAAGATTTATGGTTGATATCTTAAGACCATTTCTCGAACTTGTTTATTTTAGCCTCCTTGGAGTAACAACACAAAATTCGAAGGAGAAAGTACAGTTACAGTATAGTGTTGCAGCAGAGTTACAACATAGTTATAGTGAGTTGCAGCAGAGTTACAGAAAGTGTTGCAGCAGAGTTATAGCAAGTTGCAGCAGAGTAATAGTGAGTAACAACAAGTG
>JZKD02S0767673.1:235609-266414 GCA_000966675.3 Picea glauca
ACACTAGTAGGTCATTGCTATATGTCCCCATGCTTGAGAAATTGTTTTAGCCATTGAAAAAGGAAGATATAGCCTAGCCGTTGCTACACTTATCTCCCTTTTTCTGAGTTAGCATTAAAGTATAGGTTGAAGAGAGGAGATGCCCTAGGCCTAGTTAAATCTACACCTAGGGTTTCAACCTTCTAGGGTTTGAAAAAGCCTTGCACCTGCAACACTTTTCTCCCTTAAATTTGTACTTTGAAGCTAGATGTTTTGACAAGTGTGTTTAGAGAAAGAGGAAGGAGCATGAGGCCTTGCTTAAGCAACACCAGAATGAGCCTCCTTCCCTTAGGGTTTTGATTCTAGGACCCTGCCATTGCAGCACCATAGAACCCTAACCTCCAGTCTTTAAATTTTAAATCCTCATGAGATCTTTTGCCCTTACTTTGACTCCATTTACCCTAAGGCACTGGTATTCTTTCCAACGTTGAGCTTGTTGTGTGTAAAATCATCTTTCAAACTTTCAAATTTTGAAACCCTAACTAACCCTAATGCCACTAACTAGGGCTGATGTCATACTTGACGCAACAACCCTTCTAACTCAGTAATTAGTGATGACGCCAGGCCTTTATTGAGCTATGTTTGATTGATAATACTGCTGGCTTGGTCATTCTGTGATAGATATTGATGAATTAGTGATTTTTCATTGGCTAATTATTAAAACGTTGAACTCATCTTATTTGTTACTTTGCTTATTGAATGAAATCAGATAATTAAGAACTACTAACCGTTTGAATTTATAACCTGCAAATATACATATAGTGTTGTTATTGTCTTATTCCATGCAGGTGTTCTCAACAGGGAATTCACTTCTTTATTGGCTGATTAGCTAGATTATCTGATACTGGTGGTAACCTGCGAGGAGGGATAACCTTAAATTTTTCCCTTTTTACTCTTTGCCTCTTCAAACCCCAGGTTACCAGGGACGTCTCCCCTGGTCTAACCTCCCTAAACAGAAAGATCCCCCCATCAAGGTGACATTGGGTGGGGAGGTTCCTGTTACGCCAGTTGGACCCTTATCCTTTAGCCTTGTAACCTAAAATACAAACTGCGCGATAACAGGTGATAAATCCTTCAACATAATATGATCGTCTAAATTTTCCTCATGTATGATAGACAATTTAAAACTTTCATAACAAACATCTAATCTTTCATGTGGATAAGGTATGATTTGTGGATGAAGGTTGAAGATTTCTTCTTCAAATTGCAGATTTACATCTCTAATCAGTTTCATAGGAATGTTAGAATTCCTAAGATGATTTTCATCACCTAAGTGTTCTTCAATAACTGAATTTAAGTACTGATTAGAGCAAGAGTTAGAAGAATGAGGACATTCACATTGACCCAACATCGAATCTTCTTCCATGATGGTTGAGGACTGAGTATATAATGATTCAAAGTAAAAAACAATTTGATTGTCAGTAAGAACCCTTCCAATAGATTCTACCTCCCTTGCTTGTTCAAAATTTTCGGATGGATTCCTCTCATCCTACAAACAAAATTCTTCTCGCAATTGAGTGATAAGATTTGTAACCGGTTCATCATTTGCGATTGAATATGACTGGATGAAAGGGACACAAGCATCATAGAGGAGATTTAGTACAAATGACATGTAATCAAGATTAAATTTATAGAGAACATGATGGATTCTTGTTGAAAAGCCTTCTGGAGATGAATTTCCATTGATTAGCAAAGTCTGAAATTCTTCACATAATTGATTGTAACCATAGATTTCAAAAGCATCTAAAAATTCCTCTACAAATTGAAACCAATCAATAATGTGATATGCTGGAAAATACTCAAACCAATGTTTAATCCGACCCCTAAAAGTAAAAGCAAACAATCTTCATAAAACCTTTAAATCAGAAATATCATGGTTGATGCATTTAAAACAAAACTTGTTAATATGGTCTTTAGCATATACATCCCCCCACCATCAAAGGTGAGTTTGGACAAGCGAGAGACTATCTCGTTCGGAATATCGAGTAATGAGAAGTGGAAATCATGTTCCAACACAGTGATTTGGGGATCCATGGGGAATTAAATACATTCAAAACAAAGACTCCTGCAAGGCCAGCTTGTCAGTCTGGCCTGCCTTCTAATGCATTTCAAGATGACACAGAAGAAGAATTTTTAAATCTGGAATTATGAAAGGCTGAGGGTAAAACATTTAATCATTAAATTTACTCAGCCCTCCTTCTAGCGCCATTTGTTGATGGGCGTAAGTGACACACCGTCAACTGGAAGGTCAGATCCGGACCGAGGTTGTCTAATTAACCCAAGCCATTTGGAATGAACTGACCCAACGGGTTTAATGGATCTGTTAACCAACTAAGGTCCTAAAAATAATAAAAGAAATAGACTAATCTAAAGCTATGATACTAACAATATATGTTTACTAATTATAAGTGTTCAACTAGAAACATGAATATACAAATGATTATAAACAATCTATATATAGTTTGCAAGCCTTACTTGAAATTTTGCGAATTGAATGTTCATAATAGTGTTTTTAATAAGATAAAGAAAGAACATAATTCTTTTGTCTTTTGAATGTTTAAAGATCCTAAACTTGCAAATACTAAGCAAATACAATTGAAATAATGACACAGAAACAGTCAAAGCTAATCAATGCAATCATCGTTTCATTAATAAATAATTTAACAAAATAACACACATACCAACCTGTAGTTTATCATCAGTACTAAGATAAATTCATCTCTATGTATTTGTATGAGCTCCTCTTAACCCGTGTCAAGTGTAAACCTATGACAAAAGCAAACATAATACTTCCTAAAGAAATTCAAGGAAGTGTTTCATATTTTGGAGCGAGTTTATAGCGATAAAAAGACAAATAGTTATATATCTTGTGACCTTGAAATGTCCAATAACTGAAAATGAAAGAAATTTCAATTCTCAGGAATGGTGTTACCAACTATCTAACATCATATGTAAACTCAAAATACTTGAATAGATGATCATTCACAGATATTAACTAAACTAAAAGATAATGAACAATATAAAGAAAAACATGATATAAAATATTATGTGCAGAAATGACTGAAACTAATTCGACACAGATAACATTTCACAGCAATAAATTACATGAGAAGACAATGAAAAAATATTGCACAGTCTACACATGACGAAATCCAAAGAGTAAACTGCTTTCTCATATAGTTTCAACAAAATATGTTCATCATATGGTCCAGGAAGAATTTTTGGAATAATAGACTCTTAAAGATTGAAAAAATTAACATATAAATAATAACAATTAACCATGTATTGATAAAACATACTAAAACTAATTTAAATCAATGCATAATCAATTACTCAAAGAATATAAAGATATTATAATGAAAATAAAACCATTTTACTCACAGGACAAAAGCCATTAAGCAATCTGGAATTTCATATTCTTCTTCGAAAATACTCGTCCATTCTCCCAAAATTCCAACCATCCATTACTCCATTTGAAAATAAAAAGTTACAAAATAAATAATATAAAAAAAAGAAAGGATCAAAATCCTCCTCTGAATTTCTTGGATCCCTTGGGCTCTGAACTTTCTCATATATTTATACAATGAATGAACAGTCTGGGCGTCACTAATAATTTCCGCCACCTGAAATTTTCCTTGTAAAGAGACACAAATATCTCTCAAATCATGCATTTGTTTGGGAACATTCCCGCCTGTAAGCTAAATGGGTTCATTCTGGAGATGGGTTTTCAACCGTTTTCTTCACATTCCTTACGATTTGGCTGAAACAAGTCCTGCAAAATCGTCTGTCTATTCTTGAATGCATTTCCAAATCTTATCTGTTGTTGTTCATAATTTATTTGCAACAATGCAATATTATTTTTGGATCAATTATCTTGAACGTATTTAGATAATAAAATCAAGCCATGATCAGATCCGTACCAAATAATGATAATAGAAACCTGTGAAACAAAAAGAAACCTAAATTAATAACCTAAAAAATGTGAATAAAACAAAATCTAGAACAATAAAATAAATGAATTTAAACTAACTATAAGTTCTAAACAAACATTGTTTATATTTTCCTTTCAAATATGATCTTAAAATTCTAGAAGGTTCAATTTGATGGCGAGGAGAAAAATATTAATTTTGGGTTTTCACAAAATGAAACAAATGATAGATAATTCTTTTTTTTATTATTTTATTTTGAAATGAGATGCAAACTAACAAAATAATTTAATTAATTAAACCTACCAAACGATTTTGTGAAAATGATTGTTAATGAGCAAAAGATGAAAACATAATCATAATTTAAACAAAAGTAAAAGTTGATAAAAATTAAGGTTTTCGTTTAAATTAAGATTTCTATGTCCGTCTCTCCCTCATTAATATTTGATCAAATGTGAACAAATTTCATAGAAAAGACGTGTCGTAATAAAAACTCTCAAATTATGAAGCTCGTCCATCAACATTAAAAATCTATAGAAAGCAAAATGAAATGGCATTTAAATTTCATGAAATTCAAACCAAACAAAAGAAAAGAATATAAACTCAAACCAACCTAGAAACAAAGCAAACCAATACCAATCCAATCAAGTCAGAGGGAAACAAACGAAGAATCCAAGTAAAATTTCAAGGGATCCTAGATTTTGATTAAAGAAAAAGAACGGGGTTGTTGGGGCCCAACAAACTCTCGAGTAGTTCAACTCCCCCGGAGTGATACCTGCCGAAGTGCTTACGCCATCCTTCCACTGCTTGATCTAATAGTTGAGAAAAGTCCTGAAGGAATATTAGATCGACGATCTACGTGTATTCGTGACTTCGGCCTTCAAAACTTTCGCTGGTAGAGATGTTGGACATTTGCAGAGGCTGTAATCCCAGATATGACATGGCATGTTGATTTCACCTATGGTGACATGGAACCATGGCATGTGTGCCACATGTCACTAAAAAATGAACAGGTTGGGGTCCGAAAGGTATTGAATCCAGGTGACATGTGTCCCCGGACGATACCCTTGCCACATGGCATACGACATGTCATCAATCGAATGAACAATCCACCATCTCTTTTCCAGATATTACGACCTGCATTACTCCTGAATTCTTCCCTCAATCTAACGGTCGACAAGATTTTAGTACTTAGGCGCTCTGGGACACCGAGTTATAGTAGTTCTAAAATGGTTTGATTCTCCCGGAGTTAAACTTCCTGAAGTGTTCAACACCGGATGACCCTGACCAATGACTGAGATTTCACCAAATCCTTCTATTGGATCGGACGGTCAACGGGATTTCGTGACTTCGGCCTTCGATATTTCATTCTTCTTCCCTGCCTCCTTTAATCACCAAAGTGGCGAAGTTCCATAATTTTCTATCTCCTACTGGCTTCGATCAATGACTGACGTCTGGTCAGTTCAATCTAGCAGTTCTTGTTTACTTGACTCCTGATCTAATGATCTAGAGTTTCCTTGATTCAACATTTGTGATCTCTCTCGAAATTCAAAAGGGGACAGTTATGATTCCACGATCCTTTACAAGGATCTTTGTTTGCACGACGCTCTGGCTTTTGCGTGATTCCTGCAACACTATATCTCATGAAATTTCCTTCGACCTTTCCAAAGGTCTTAATGTTGCGTGCTATGAACCCGTGCAACTTAAGACACTACCTCTCTTGAGCCTTAGGTTTATAATGGATTCCTCTGCACCTCACGCTACAACGACCATTAAAAAAATGAACTTCCAGCCTTCCAAGTCGAACTTGGCTCTACAACTCTACATATCGAACCCATTAACTTCTCAGACAATCTTAAATTATTTAAACTCGAATTTTCCCACGAATTTGGGGATGTTTCTTTCTAATATTTCCGTTTTTCCCCAAATTCACATAGTTTGAAATCTGTGACAACGAATTTCTCAAATTCGAACTCGTTCTGTCCCATACTAGTCTGGTGTTTCAACCAGAAGCTCTGATACCAATTTTTAACGTACCCAACCACCCTCAGGATGGCCACACTAATTTGTAACGTAACCAACCGCCCATAGGATGGCTACGCTACTCCAAAAACTTGCTTATGAACTGATCTTGAATTCTAATAACATTTAATCTGAAATCAAGCATGAAAGACCCACATGCATTAATCAAGATCCATGTTACAACATAAAATAAATAAACAACGTGCCATGCACAACAAATAACTAGCAGACATGCACATTATAAATGCATATCTCAGAGATAATTAAATACACAATGGAATATACATTATATAGAAAACACAAAGAGAACTTATATTTGCAAGTAAACATTCACCAACTAGTTGCAGACCAAGGACGTTCCTCCCAACCATAGACACTGTTGTTGTTTTTCTCTCAACAACAGGTCACCGCCGAGTCAGGGCTATGAATCCACAAGGACAGGTCCTAGGCCAAATCTAAAACACACAACAGTTTCCTAACTATCTCTCAGGTTTTCCAACCAAACAACAAATCCGAATTTTCAGGTCTCTTTCCCCGTTAGCCTGCACAACCCAAAGAAATGAAAACCTTTCTCTGCCATGTAGTCCCTTAGGTTGTTCCATTTCTCTCTAGGGATCTAGTGTTATTGGTCAGGAAATATCCCTACTGGAAACTCCAAGTATTCTTAGTTTTGGACAGTTCTTTCCGAACTGCCATCAATCTCATGCACACAAGCATCCATTCCCTCCTAGAATGATCAATAATTTATTACCTCCATCTAGCAATGACTCTCCTCTTCCAACCATTCGTTTCCATGCTCATACCAAGAGCACATGAATTTGTAACAATGAGGTACCAAAAATGAAAGAGTGAGAAGGGTGTAACAATGAATGAATAAGAACAAGTGAGCCCTCAAAACAACCCACAAGGGATGTTTATATAATTACATGAAAACAAGAACCACATGGCCTTCCTCCCAAGAAGCTCATGTAACCACTTTTCTCCATAAAATCAATTATGGGTAAATAAAATATAATAAAAATATGTATCCCCTTAAGCCCCCTCTTTCATGGAATCATATCCCCCTATATATTTTGTCCTTGTTTGTCTTGTAGCCAATGATGTATTTTTTTATACATGTATATAAAGTATTATATTTCCTAGTCACTTTGGCCACTTTTCAACTTTACCAGCTCACCAGCCTAAGTCACAATTACATAATACATTCTAGTTTATAAGGGTTAAAAATGAGGTGTTACACTACACCATTGTCTCCATGTCCAAAAGAACCTTGACTAAGGCTTCATATTTCTAGTCCAAGTAATCAAGTTTATCCATAATGGCATTTTGTTAGATACCTTGTTCTTCTATCACTTGGGCAATGATGGATTTATTATTCCAATAAAGATCAATATTCTTAAAATACTTTATGTCTCAACTACAAGAGAAACCTATGTCTGGAATCCATTCCCCAAGTTTAACATCAATGGCCTTAGATGATGTATTGGTTTGTTTTTCTTGGACTTTTTTCTCAACCCTTTAAACCTCTACCCTGATTTCCAAAGTGAATTTCCCGTGGAATCGATGTCACTTCTCTAGCTTCTAGTTTTTGTCTAGTCTATTTAAGGGGAGAATATCCTTTATTGTTGGTTTTACAAGACCATGGCCTGCCTCATCTAACTATCCTTGTCTTTCAACCCCCCTCTACTTATGTCCCTTCCTCCTTCCAACCATCCATACCTGTTGTCTAAATCTAGAACCCTACAATACCATGAATGCCTCTCACAATGAATTCAACACTTAGGAAAGACCACTCTCCCTTCTCAATCAAAACTACAAACTTCCCCTTTTCACTAAAAAACTTGTCACCCTTATTCACCTCCTTATCTATCAACAAAAACATTGCATTTCCTTTTTCTTTAAAAGAAAATCCCAAACCACCAATGGATTTGTCTTAGATCTCTTGGAGTGGACTTAAAGGGGTCCAATGAGGCTTGAGTAAAATGCTACTACAACTTGAACCAAAGGAACTCTTAGCACTACCTAGAATAACAAGAAGAACCACACTAAAACTCTAGACATACCTTTCTTGTGAAACCCTTGCTCATTTGTAAACTGTCGTGGATATTCCACTAGAATAGTTTTTCACAATAGATCTTATAATATTCTGAAATCTTAGACTGTGCAAGCTAATTTTCCTTAGATCCCAAATTAATTAATTATTATCTTTGCTTGAATTTATGAAATCATTGAATATTGAAAATGAAAGAAATGAGAAAAAGAACACACCATCCACACACAAATGAACACAATATATATCCTGGGAAACCCAATATGGAAGAAAACCCAACAATGAGGTGAGGCCTATGCTCTTCTCTCTTTTCTTCAGTTATGGAAAAGCAAATACAAAGAAAGAGGCACTCATTGTAGAGTTTCCTTTGACATTGTAGCCTATACAGTTGCTACATAATATTTTCCTCCTCTGCTATGCTCTGTCCATACCACTCCTAGATGATCTACTCAATTATGGAACAAATACAATGCTAAAGAATTAAACCCTTCCTCCTCCTGGCGGCTTGATATTTAACATAGCTCGATAGTCGTCCAGGGTTATGATTTTTGCATCCTCAACCATCGATTAGTGATAAGGTTTGGACCTTCTAGATTTTTCTTGAAAATCTACATGTGGCTAGCCCCGCACACTTGAGTAATGGGGACTAACATGGCATCCATTCATACCATGGTGGTCAACAAGGTAGGTCAACTTGTGGGAGGCATAATTTTTGCATACAAGATTTGATTGAGGTGATTCCATTGGAAATATCTTGGCGTGTATATTGATCTCAATGGTGTGGACACAAATTTTGAATGTTATAGCCCCAAAAATGCAGTTTAATGCCTCAAAATAGCTATGGAAGGTTCCCAACCCCAATTTTTCAAACTGGGACCTACCCATAAAATGGGCCTTGCAAGCCAATTCCTCCAATTTTTCCACCCAAAAAGTACTAAGATAGATTAAAAAATTATATGATGATCTATTATGAATCATACCTCCACATTTAGGGAGGCTTTTGGTCCCCAAAATATTTACTGAATGAGGTGAGGAAAATTTTCCTCTAACTTCTTCCTAGAGTGCCATTTTGCTTTGCTTAGAATTTGTCCTTTCAACCCAATCTACCAGAGGTCATGTTGCCCCTATCTTGTAGTTCTGGACTTCCTTTTCAAAATTGTGTCTTCTACCAACTCTATCTGAGCATCTGGTGCTAAGTCCTTTATGGTAGGTAGGGTGTGCTCCACCTCCTTATGCAACAGGGAAGGCTCATAGAGTTTCAAATTCTCCACATTCACTATTGAGTAAATGCACATGTATGGGGGTAGATTGAGTTTGTAGGTGTTATTTCCCATGTCTTCCAATACCTCAAAAGGGGCATACCGCAGAGCCTTGATGTTCTTACTAGGACCCTGTAGTATTTCATTGTTCAGTTGTAACCACACTCTGTCTCCCACTTTGAATGACTTCTCGGTCCTATTTTGATCATGTCCGGCCTTACACGTTTCCTATGACTTATTCAACGTCTCATGTACTTTCAAATCTTTTCAACAAACTTCTATGCTTTCAATTCTTTTCCCATGGTGTCTAACATGTTCTGGAAATGCCATCTTTTCACTAGAATTATAGCATGATTTCTATCTCTTTTTCCTTGCCTTACTATCCTTTACTAATCCTTTTAGTGTTCACATATCAATTTTGGCATAAGGTAGTTTTGGTTTGCATTCTTTCACATTTCATTGGTTATTTGATAATAAGTAGGAAGAAATGCAAACTTATAACCATCTTGAGAAGTGTTGCAGATTCCATGAACAAAAATGTTGCAGATCCTATCAACAAAAATGATGTGGATACTATAAAGGATTTTTGATACTTTACAGGAATCCTGTAGATCCTCCCATGCTGCAAATCCAAATTTAGGGGCATGGTGCAGATTCTAAATTTGTGCTAAAGGTTCAGAGCTCCAGGTGTAAAAGGATGAAGTTATTTGACGAGGATATGAACTCATGTTTTTTGGAAGAGGATCTCGTTTGCATAGGTTATTACGGACCCCATGCATGGCATACAACTATAACTTTATTTTGGTTGCCACGTAGATGGAAAAAAATACAAATGAATATATATTTCGGATTAAGTATAGTGATGGACTGACCCAACAATAGTTGTTGTTAGAACAACTTGGAAACCGTTGGTTCTCGAATTGTAAAAAGGACAAATTGATGTGTATTTTGTATTAAATATGGTGCTAAACCAAATCAAATAATAGTTGTTGTTGGAGCATCATGACAACCGTTGGTTCTCAAGCATGCTCTCATTCTACTCTCCTTAATCTTAGACATTCAAGAGCTGGTATAAAAGAAAACCTCTTGCTCTTGTAAATGGATAGAAATAGAGAGGGAGTTGAAGAAATTACATTTTGTAATCAAACTATTGTTGCTTGATTGAAGTTGTTGGAGTTTTGGTTGCTATGACATTTACATTGTAACTATGTTAATTTAATATAGCTACTATTGTATTAAAACCAGCACCTTGTTCTAAGGAGGCAGGGCCCACTCCACACAAGATAGGCGTTGTATATCCAGTTCTGTAGGATTACATTAATTGGAGATATTATATTTATTTCTAGTTGCATTTCTATAGGATTACATTTAGGATTACTCTATATTTGATAAATTATATTCACTCGTGTAGGATAAGTTATATTTATTTTTGTAAGGTTGCATTTAATTTAGAAATCAGATTTATGTATGTAGGATCACACTTGATTTAATAAAGTATATTCATTTCTTAAGTATTGTATTCACTTCAACAAATCACATTTATTTATATGGATTAATGACACTGATCACAGTTGGAAATATTTAATCCTTGCACTTTACTTTACTATCAAATTAATTTTTTGTCAGTTTACTTTCCCACACTTTACTTTCCTTCCAAAGTTGGTGTGATTGTTTCTTTCCTTTTAATGTTGGTGTGATTATTCATTTCCTTGCCCTGCACTTTTCTTTTGTTTCAAAGTTGATGTGATTGTTTCTCTTCCTTGCCAATGCTAGTGTGATTTTATTTTTCCCTGCCAACACTTGTGTGACTATCTAATTCCTTTCCATTACTTGCAAATGTGATTGTTGAAACTACAAATGCACTTTAGTCAAACCAGTAAAAGAAGGAAGTGTATCCTACATATACATTGCACAGTGACTCACAAGCAATCCAAAACCCTGAATTGACGAAATTAATGTACAAACTATTTACTTGCCTTCCTATAAATTAGAAAAGTGATTAAAAAGCCCATCATTTTGGCACCATTATCGAGGAGTTTCCAAAGGCGCAATAGTACGCTTGCACCGGCCTTAGATCATATTAGAATGCATGAATAGAGTTAGAGATCCAAAAGGTAAATGTAGTAGTACAATGAAAACCACCCAAGATACTAAACCCCTTGTAGGGAAATCAACAAAAGGAGAAGGCTCAAGGAACTCCAAGTCTCGTAAAAAGACACCTTCAGCCGAAACCACAACAACTAGCTCTTCAACAAAAAAGAAACATGTAACTCCAATTGCAAAATCAATACATTCAATCGATCTTGCAGCAAAATCTACTTCTACAAGTCAGGCAAAAATTTTACTTCCAACTCAAGACTCAGCCAATACATAGGAGCTTTTTAATGGGCAACCTGACATAAAATTCCAGTCAAATCTATATGAAAAACCAGTAGAATCCCCCTCTTCTACAAAATTAGTAATCCAACAAAGACCTGATTTTAAGAACTTTTGGTACAATATGGCAACAAAAGAAGGAGAAAGAGTCATCAAGGAAGATATTGTTACATTTGAATTCCCAATAAAAAGCACTAGGGGTGTGGCACAAATGAAGAATATTACTCCTTCAACATTGCCAAATTTCTATGGGATGGCAAGTGAGGATCTGGACACATTTGTTTTTGAATTCAATGTCCTCTGCGGAAGTTATGATTATGTTATATATTCCCAAAAATTAAAGTTGTTCCCCACCACACTAAAAAATGTAGCACATCGCTAGTTTATGGGACTCAATGGAAATAGTATTGGAACATGGGCATATATGAAGAATACATTCCAAAAAAGGTATTAGGACTATTGCAAGGAAAAGGATTGTAAAGAATAAATCTTCAGAATGACCCAAAAGGAACATGAGAGCTTGGAGGACTACATAGAACGGTTCCAATACAATTTACAACAGTCAAAACAAAGCAAGTTGGATGAAAAAAATCTACGAATTATTTTGTTAAGTTGGATGAAAAAACTCTATGAATTCTTTTGTTAAGTTGGATGAAAAAACTCTACGAATTCTCAGGTAAGCTATGGTGATATTTGTGAACTTTTCAAATGGTACTCAAGAGGGACTTCCATGCCAAGGAAGGGACCAAGACACATGGTCGCCAAAATAACTAAAACATCCAAGGGAGGCATCACTAGAGCAAAGATTGGAAACTTGCTAGAAGATTTTAAGACTAATTTACCCAACTCATTGAGTTCACAATTGGACACCCTGCAAACCAAGGAAAAGTGGGATGAAGTTGAACTAGCTTTGACAATATGTTTTCCCAAGTGTAGAAAGAAGCGTCCCTTGAAGGATTGTCCAATAAATAACATCGATATATCTAGAATCAATGAACAAGAGCATGATACTAGTAGTTGCCCTTCTCTGCCAGGGTTGAAAATATTCTACCATGGAGAAAACATGGAAGTTGAGAAAGTTCCTCTCATCACTAAAAAATGGCCTCAACACCTTCATCCCCTAGGTATGGCTCCAAATCCTCTACAATCTCATAATGCTTATTGGATTAACCCACAATTGCAGTACCCCCCTCAGCCTTGGTACCCCTCAATGCCTCACCAACAATGGATGCCTCAACCAACCCAAAATCACCCATGGTAGCAAGGATGGTGAAATCCTCCCTTTAGGAACCAAAATACCCCCCCCTACAATTCCCCCAACAACTAGAAGTTCCACCTATACAATTTCCCCTGCAACAACAAATTCAGTTGCCTGTAAATAACCTGCCGCTACAACCAAAAAATTATGTACAACCCACTTCTAACCTGAAAAATAAAGTAGTTGAGCCCACTTATACCGCTAAGTTGCTTGGCTACCATACCTATTCTATCTCCTTTCTGGAATGTCAGGATATTTAGTTACAATTAGGGGGAACCCTTAATAAAGGAACTTATGTTGTCATCATAGAACATGAGGAGGAGGAAGTTCAAGATCCTAAAATAAATCATTATGATGATCAATCTCTGACAACAATTTATCCCACTCCTCCTCGAACCTCAAACTGACTACAATCCATAGGGGTTGCACAACTTCCTCCCTATCCGAAGAGGTTAATCCTAGACAAACTCCCCACTCAGCTTGAGTTTGACTTCTTGGGAGAGTTAAAGAATGTTTGTGTAAGAATCCCATTGTTTCAAGTGAATCGCGATCAAGGATCTTCCCATATATACCAAGGCCATTAAAGAATTGTGCTTAAGGAAACTAAGAAGAAAAAGAAAGTATCCTAAAATTGTTCAGGTGATCGGAAAACTGGTAGATTTGATGCTTGGGAAAATCCTTATTGCCAAGTATTTATATCTTGGGAACCATATAGTAGATGTCCAAACTAATGATGTCCTCATCCCTAACACTCTGATTGAATTAGGGGCTGCCATCAACATGATGACAAAGGAAACTATGGAAAAGCTTGGATTGTCCAACCTACAATAGACTCCCATAATCCTTCTACTAGTTGACTGATCCATAATTAAACCCGTGGGAATTCTGGAAGATGTAGTGATTTTTATTGTTTTGCAACCCAAAACCAACTTGGGAGGCTACCCTTTGATCATAAGGAAGACATGGTTGGCCATTGTTGATGCTTATATTAGTTGCAATCCAACGACATGACCATCTCCCATGACAATTCTACTAATAAACTCACTCTATACCCACCTTCCAAACCTAGCATAGACCAAGAAATACCTATATGGGTGGAATGTGGGGATAGTGATGATGAAGAGAGTGCCCATCAATTGCTTACATTAGATCAATATCTCTCTTTCAAGGAAAATACTAAGGATGATGCAATCAATAACTTTATAACCAATTCATACTCCTCCTCACAATCAACTTCTCAGTTCCTGCAAGGAAGAAATGTTTTTCCTTCCTCAATGGGTTCAATGGATACAATCAAATCGAAATCACCCCCCAGGACCAAGAAAAAACCACTTTCACCTTCCCATGGGGAACATTTTCCTACCGACTCTCGTTTGGACTCTGCAATGCACAAACTACTTTCCAACGAGTTGTTCTCATAATCTTTTCGGATTTAATTCACGATTATGTAGAGGTGTACATGGATGATTTTATGGTATACAACAATACATTTGAAGAATCTTTGGCTAATTTGGAGAAGGTGCTTAAAATATGCAAGGAGGAAAACCTTCCCTCAATAATGAAAAGTGTTATATGATATTAACAGAAGGGATTGTTTTGGGTCACCATATCTCTCGTGCATGCATCAAAGTGGATCCAGAAAAAAATGAGGTAATTGTCAACCTTCCTATTCCAAATATATATATATATATATATATATATATATATACGTAGTTTCTTGGGACATGTTGGTAATTATCGTTGCTTTGTTAAAAGATTTACAAAAGTTGCATTCCCTTTGTTTTCATTACTTTCCAAAAATGCAGAATTTACTTGGACTAATCAATGTCAATGTGTTTTTGAAGCTTTGAAAGAGAAGTTGTCTTCAACACCAGTATTAAGAGGACTAGATTGGTCCTTACCATTTCATATATCCACTGATGCTTCAAGCATTTCCATTGGAGTAGTGCCCGGGAAACAAGACGAACAAAAACCCTATGCTATATATTTCATCAACAAGAACCTAACCCCCACAATATTAAATTATATGGTAACAAAAAGTAATTCCTTGTTGTTGTTTATTCTATAAATAATTTTCGTCATTACATAATAGGTTGTTTTGTATTTCTACACACCGACCACTCTGACATTCACTATTTAATAAATAAACCCATTACCCATGGTCCCATGGTAGAGTGACTAGGTGGTTGTTGCTATTATAGGAATTCGACATCACCATCTTTGATAGGCTTGGGGGGATAACATTATTGTTGATTTCCTCTCTAGGCTCACCAATGATGGAGATGTGCTTCATGTCGAAGATGTTTTCCTCGATGAACACTTGTTTGCACTATTTATTAACACTTTGTGGTTTGTAGATATTGTTATCTACTTGGCTATAGGAAAACGTCCAACACATATCTCATCTAAAGAATGACAAAATATTATCAAGCAGAGTGCGCAATATTCCTGGGTTCAATGCTACCTCTTTTACACCAGGTCAGATTTCATGATCTGACGTTGCATTCGAGAGGACAATATTCATAACATCCTAAAATATTGTCACGATGGTCCTTGTGGATGACACTTCGTCGATAAAAGGACTGCTCATAAAGTGTTGCATCTAGAGTATTATTGGACTACTATTTTTCAATACGCTTAGAAGTACGTGAGAAGTTGTGATAACTACTAGAGGACATGAAGGCCTGTCTAATAAAATGAAATTCCACTTCAAACTCAACTCATGGTGGAGACCTTTGAGAAATGGGATTTAGACTTTGTGGGACCTATTAACCCTCCATCCAAGTAGAAGGCCTATATATTGGTTTGTATTGATTATGTCAGTAAATGGATAGAGGCCAAAGCACTTCTAAAGACCACAAAACATGTAGTGGTATATTTTCTCTATGCGGAAATATTTGTTTGATTTGGGGTACCATGGAAGATTATTATAGATGGAGTGGCACATTTCACTTCAAAGCTCATTTGGACCATCATGAAGAAATATTAGATCCAACACAAGATAACCACGCCATACCATCCACAAGACAATGGGCAGGTGGAAGGTACAAAAAATATTTTGGAGTCCATATTGACCAAGATTGTACACCTACATCTCAAATATTGGGCTAACAGACTCCCATAATCTCTTTGGGCTTATTGTACTACATGGAAAAACACTACAAATTTCACTCCCTATGAATCTGTATATAGTAAGCATGTTATCCTTCCCATTGAGTTTGAAGTAAAGACACAAAGGACTGCACTGCAACTAGGCATGGATCTCTTAGAAGCTCAACATAACCGCCTTAATAAGATCAATGAAATGGATGAACTTCATCAAGATGCTCTACAATGTGCCTCTATTGTTCAACATCAAAGAGCTATATGGCATGACAAGTTTATTAAGAAGAAGAAATTCCAGGAGGGAGATCGGCTCTTTAATATGATTCTAGGTTCAAGGATTTTAAGGGAAATTTTCGCACTCATTAGCTCATACCATATGAAATCGATATTGTCCATGACAATGGGTCAATGAAGCTACATACTATTGACGAAGATCGGATTCCCCTTATGGCCAATAGTCACCATTTGAGATTGTATCATAAATTGTTATCTGAGGATGCCTTCATCCGAGATCTTGTTGCTTATTCAGATTTAGAGATAGTTGGTACAGTGGCTATGCCATCTGTACCTACAAGAAAGTGATCTTTTAATAAGATGACATTTGTTTTAAAAAAAGTAAAAGAAAAAAATCTTACTTCGAAAACCCCCATTGGGGTGTATTTGTCAAAATGTCATCTAAAAACCAAACTTTTGGCAGATGATATTTTCAATAAGAAAATCACTAAGGGCACAATTGGAAAAATTTCATCTAAAAACCATCCCTCTGGTGGATGATATTTGCAATAAAAAAAAAAGAAGAAAAAATCAAAGAATAATTGTCAACTTGATTAACATCTTGTTTTGTTGCAACATGTTGTCACCACGAGTACATAACCTTATGCTACTACAGAACATTTTGTTGTTGCAAAACCTTCAACTTGTTGCATATCCTCCATTTTCTCCAAATTCCAACTTGTTGCGGAATTTTTGTTGTAGAACCTTGGCCTATTGAAAACCCTTCATTTGCTACAGATCTACGAGATATTTAAAGTGCTAGCCTGATACATAGCATCTTATGGAACCTCCCATTGTCGAGTGTGGCCTTATTCTCTGCTCCATAACCCCTTGTTGCAAAAACTAGGCCTGCTACAAAACTTTAGTTGTAGAACCTCGACATGTTGTATAGATCCATAGCCTGCTACAAAACCTTAGCTTGCTACATATGCTTCCATTGCTCATCATCGACAATTGTCTATAGATCCAAATCTACTTCGATAACTTCTCCAACACTCCAAATGTATGTAAAGTTGTGTATTCTCCTCTTATTTTCAATAACCAATCAATGTGTTAGTTTCTTACCAATTGTACCATGCCAATTTTGGACACCCTTTCCTTCATATGTCGGAGGATGGGTGAAGTTTTCGAGCGGGGGAGGGATTTCTATGACTAGCAATTGTCATATTCAACATTACTTTCCGCCATATTTAGCGTAAGTGATATCAACTTTGGTGGAGGTCATGCGAATCGTTGGCATGAATGGAGGCTACACATCCCCAAGGGTTGTGGATTGTCATGATGCCATGGTAATTATGGTCACTGTACTCCACAAAAATTGTAATAATGCTTCCATCATCTCAAATCTGATAAATATGTCATCACCTCAAACCATTATTTCCTTCCCATCATATCTTAACCTCTCTGCTTAGCCGACTCGATCCATCTGACGTTTGTTTTTTCCCATACCTCTACCAACTCCCTAATTTCATGATTGTTCTTTGAGAACCAAGTCCCTTACACAATGGGTAGAACCCCAGCAAGGAGAACTAGAAAAGACCAAAATTGTATCCCAGAATCTAGAGGTGTTAAGGATTTTTACAGAAGTGGAAGGGATGGTGTATTTCGAGAAGCTACGGGGAATGACATAGATGTCACGATGGAATTTGTGTAGTCCTATTAGTCACCATTTGTAGAATTTTTTGGGTTGTGGATTCAAGTGAATGAGGATAGAATTGCAAAAGTGACAAATTTACCCCAGATAGGTGATAGGTGGTTTGAATGGAAGGCTCTGATAAACATTGTCCATAGGGAATTTCTTGTGGGAAAAAAAATAGTTAAAAGGACCAAGAATGGAACACAACGTGTTTCTCTTACCCCACCATGGCCAAAAGTAGCCCTGTGCATACAAACATACCTAAATTGCGAGGGTAGGTAAAGTTTTCTTTTTGGATAATAGTTTAAGTTGTCGACACATCTGCGACCCCATAGACATATTAACATTTTGTATTTCCTTCTCAATTCACTAGAGTTAATGTGAAAAATGGCCAAGGAAGGAAGAAACCCTAAAGCAAGCCTGACTCATCATGGGCTAATTAGATTACTTGTTGAGGATTCCCTCGCACAAACGAAGTAGAGTTGGGCCACTTTTGTGGGAATTTTGTCATCTTAGGAAGCTACAGAGGTCACAATGGGACAAAGTGCAGAAGTTATGAAAGCAAATGAAGACCCACAACAATAAATTGTGTCAGAAAGGAATTCCTTGGGACTTAAGTGGATAAGACTTTGGAGAGAAGCTCCCCCTACAGAAACTCCCAATCGACCAAGGACATTGTATATGATAGATGCATAAAATAATCCATAAGTAATTTAATTGAATGAAAAGAAGGGTTCAAAGCAAATCTAAGAGCTCTAGAACAAACACTCAAAAGAATACATAGATCTTGAAGTGGGGGGCTCATAAAATGGAATTGATGAGGAAGCCATTCCTATGACAGAAACATAACAGTCGAAGAAGAAGACAAGAAAGAAAGGAATTTTGTATGGTAAGTATCAACCCTTTAATTTTCAAAGTATAGAAAATATTATCAAAGATTGAAGAAAATTCATAAAAAATTAAAGTCATATGTGGAACTATATGAGGAATTGGTCATTGCACGAGAAAAACTACAACATTATGAGTCTCAGAAAGGCTTGTACGCTTTGGTCCAGGCCATTGATGAACAACGTGATTAGCCATGTCAAGCTTTGCATGAGGTTGGCAATAGTAATATAGATTATGAAATTGAAGATACCATGGAGAAGGAAGAACAAGAACCCTGTGCAAACCCTACAGAAGAAAAAGAGCATGGAGAATAAGATAGGGAGGAATTTTAAACTCATACAGAATAAGGGATTTCTACATCTGTTGAAGAAAGAGGATTCGAGGAAGAAAATGTAGAGACAACAAAGGCATAGATAGAAAGAAGTTGTTTGAAGGACCTTATCGAAGTTAAAAGGCTAGAGAATGAAGTGGCCAAATGGAAAACCAAGGCATAATATTTGGAGGAAAAGGTCATTTCATGGCAGAACAACATAAAGAAATTGGTCGAATGGAAGGGACAGAGAAGTTCAAGGAGCAAGAAGCAACAATGACCATTCAAAAATTGACCACTGAGGTTCAACAACTAAAACACAATAAGAAGTATCTATGTCATCTGGCCCATGTGATGAGATCTTATCATGTCCCTTCCATGGTATATTATGTCTACTTGAAAAAACAGTTGGTCACTTTTCAAATAAGGACTATAGCAGCAGGTAACCTAGATCACATTATGATCCCTAACCAGTGCATACAAGCATTCTCACAATGTGACGAGGAGGACAAGAATTTGTTGTGTGAATTTTATTAGCATAATCTCGTAATGTATGGATTTGAAAATTGGGATCCAAACCCCTATGTTGGTGATATTCAGCTAAGGGTATTTGTTTTTTTCATGAAAAAACAGATCAAGTGGAGTGATGCACTTTCCTTCCTAGAATTCACAGAGTGGAATGACAATTTGTGGGTTAGAGGAGCTCCACAACCTATCAAGTTATTTGCAGAAAGAATTGAAATGGTCTAGATTAAGTCATTTGTTTCTTCCCTCGAGGAAGCACAAAGCTTGGCTATTTCCACTTGTGAACAATCGATAGCCCTGGATAGGATGGAAACTCTACTTTTCTTAAAGATAAGAAATGATTATATGACTCTGGGACTAAGAAAAAAATATCCTTACACTCATTACAGATTCTAAATTGCACTATATCGATCTCATAAGTATATTGACCACTTAAGAGTACATGGAACCAATTGGATTTGGCTCAGATTCCATTTCCCTATCCTATGGAGCCCTGCTGAAGAGGACAAAGAATATGAATTGTGGAGCAAAGTGAGCAAAAAAATGGGATATTGTACAACTAAAGAGGAAGGTCAATCTTCCTATAATTGGAGCACCATTTGTTCAGAAGCCTTACCACCTAACTTCCCAAACTCAGACAAGTAGATGGGATTTCATGGGGACATGCAATATCTTTGGTTGGGGGGAGATGATAGGCTCTAGCAATGTCATATTTTCACTAGAATTCTAGCATGATTTCTATATCTTTTTTCCTGCTTTCTTATCATTTACCAATCCGTTTAGTGTTCGGATATCAATTTTGGCATCCGGTACTTTTGGTTTGCATTCTTTCGCATTTCATTGGTTATTTGATAATAAGTAGGAAGAAATGCGTACTTATAACCATCTTGAGAAGTGCTACAGATTCCATGAACATAAATGTTGCAAATCCTATAAACATAAATGTTGCAGATACTCTATAGGAATGTCGCAGATAATCTACAGGAATGTCGCTGATCCTCCCGTGTTGCATATCCGACTTTACAGGAATGTTGCAGATTCTGAATTTTGTGCTAAAGGTTCAGATCTCTAGGTGGCAAAGGACAAGGTGATTGGACGAGGATTTAAACTCGTGTATTTTTTGAAGAGGATCTTGTTTACATAGGTTATTATGGACCCCGTGCATGGCATACAACTATAGCTCTATTTTGGTTGTCATGTCACTGCAGAAAAAGACAAACAAATATCTATTTCACATTAAGTCTGGTGATGGACTAACCTGATAGTAGATTTTGTTAGAACAACTTGGAAACCGTTGGTTCTCTAATTGTAAAAAAGGACAAATTGATGTCTACTTTGTATTAAATCTGATGCTAAACTGAATTTGATAAGAATTGTTGTTTGAACAACTTGAGAACCATTGGTTCTCAAGCATGCTCTTGGTCTACTCTCCTTAATTTTAGACATCCAGGAGCTGGTATAAAAGTAGAACTCCTGCCCTTGTAAATGGATAGAAATAGAGAGGGGGTTGAAGAAATTACATTTTGTAATCAGATTGTTGTTGCTTAATTGAAGTTGCTAGAGTGTTGGTTGTTGTGCCATTTACATGGTTGTGTTAATTTAATTTAGCTACTGATGTATTACCAAAAGCACCCTGTTCTAAGGAGGTTGGGCCCACTCTACACAAGACATGTGATATATATCTAGTTTTGTAGGATTGCATTTATTTTATACATTTTATTTATTTCTGGTTTAATTTCTATATGATTACTATGTTTTTGATAAATTATATTCACTCATGTAGGATTGCAATTGTTTTGATAAGTTACATTTATTTTTGTAAGGCGACATTTAATATATAAATCATATTTGTGTATGTAGGATTGCACTTGATTCAATAAAGTATATTCATGTATGAAGGGTTGTATTCACTTCAACAAATCACATTTATTTATGTCGATTATTGGCAATGATCATAGTTGGCAATAGTTAATCCTTGCACTTTACTTTCCTATTAATTTACTTTCTTGTCAATTTACTTTCTATAATTTTAATTTACCACACTTTACTTTCCTTTTAAATATGGTGTTATTGTTTCTTTCCTTGTTAATGATGGGGTGATTATTTATTTACTTGCCCTACACTTTACTTTTATTTCAAAGCTGGCGTGATTGTTTCTTTTCCTTGCCAATGGTAGTGTGATTGTTTATATCCTTGGAAACGCTTGTGTGACTATCTAATTCCTTGCAATTAATTGCAAATGTGATTGTTGAAACTACAACTGCACATTAGTCAAACCAATAAAAGAAGGAAGTGTAGCCTGCATATGCATTGCGTGGTAACTCACAAATAATCCAAAATCCCCAGTTGACAAAATAAATGCACAAATGATTTAATTACCTTCCTATATATTAGAAAGGTAATTAAAAATCTCGTAAGTGTCTTCCCTCACTCCTCCTTGATGTACATAAACAACATCCAAGGGAAAAGGTGGAAAATATCCGAATCGATTTTCAATAAGGGACCTACCGGTAGAAGTATCGACTGCTCTATTATAAGAGTGTTGAATGTCGATAAGATTTTCATCCTAGGTCTTTGAATGCTTCTGATTGTAACCCATCAAAAGTTGTACCAATGCCTTGTTGACTAATTATGTTTACCCATTTGTCTGTGGATGGAATGTTGTAGATCTGTTCAATTATGTGTCCATCTTCTCCCAAAGTGTAGTCCAAAAGGCACTGAGAAATCGGGTATCTCTGTCTGAGATGATGCTCCTTGGTATCTGAAATTGCACCCAGACCTGTTCAAAGAACATGTTTGTTTCTTCTTGTCCTCAGATGGTCTTTTTACAAGGTATAAGAATTCACATCTTTTTGAACCTATCCACTACCGCAAACAAATAGTCATGTCCCTTCCTAGTTGTTGGCAAACCACCCATAAATCCATGGAAATGCTTTCCCAAGGTTGAGTAGGTATAGGTAAGGGATGGTATAGACCCTACTTTCTATTATTAGGCTTGTTGGTACGAAAAAGTATACATCCTCTAGTATACCGTGCTACATCTTCTTGCATTTTGGGCTAATACACATACCTTTGTAAGTTATCAATTGTCTTCTCAACACCTAATGTTCTGCAACCTTGGAGGTGTGAGCATCTTTGCTAAGCTACAATCTATCACCTTTAGGAACAAAGAGCTTATCTAGCTTATAGAGCAACCCATTCTGGATATGATAATCAACCTTATTGTCACCTTCTTCTACATAAATTTGGCCCTGTAGTTGTTAAAACACCTCTTTAAAGTCCTCATCTATTGCATATGCATCATGGGTAAAAGGATTTGTTAGTCCCGAGATTTGTTCTAGGCTCACAGAACAATGTCATGCATCTCAATATAATGATAATTAATTTAATATTATTTTTTTGCCTTTGAATAAGAATGACATTTCAATAATCTAATCATTAGTAATATAGAGGAAATATCACGTTCTTTAAGTCTTTTATAAATAATTAAGAGATGGATAGAAGAATACCCACAAACAAAATTGAGATATAAAGTAAGGTATCTAACTTTGATAAGTCTTATTTTAATTCTGATAGAAGAAATATGAGATATGTATCTAAATTATGAAATTGATTAATGAATAATAAACAAATATGCAAATGTAAGTCTTATTATGCTCACAGTGGAATATAGGAAAATCTATACCTGAATAAATGTTCAATAGATAAAATGCAGTAGAAGTAATACTAAATTGTAGCCATTCATAACTTAAACACAATAGTTTTAAAAAGATGAATTACGATAACATGAGAAACAATACAGAGAAAGAACATAACTCAAAGAAATGAGAAACATAATCTCATGTATTTCTGCAGAAAATTGATATCCTTATTGAAAAATATTCAATTATATATAAGGCCGAGAGGTCCTTCTTCCATTCTTTAATTATTCTTTGATATATACAAAACCTGTAACCAAATTGGTTACATTTTCCTAGTCTTAAGTGAAAATTACAAAAAATAAAAAAACTAAATCCCAAAACTTAAGGAACAGATTTGGAATCCCTGATCTTTCTCCATGTTGTTGGCTAGGTCATTGGAGTTGTGCAAACTGCTCCCATTCTTGATTCGAAGGATTTTTGCATGATGTCATTCTTCTATAAGATTTCTCCATCTCGGTACATGCTTCATATGTTGGAGTATTTTGAAATAGTTTTCTCAAATGCCATAATAAAAAGAAGTCATCATCTAGAAGATAAAAAATGGGTTGACCTTTTAATATCCTACTAACTCCTTTGAATTTATTAACATTTTCCCTCGCTGAGATCAATAATTGTTGATATTCTGGTAGAGAGATAAAATTTCCTTTTTTACCATAATATTCAGGTAATCCCATTTCCTTCATCTTTTTACAATGATCTTTGTACCATTGCACATTTCTTTGAAGGTGAACAAGTTTACTTTGAACTTGTTGAATTAAGTTCATTTTAGTAAGAAACCTTTCAAAATCCATAATTGTATTTCTTCTATATTTAACTCCAATTTGGTTTAATTCCTCTTTTTTCTTGGACTTAAGAACTCTTATAATTTTATTGGGAACTTGAGGCTTGTCTCCTAATTCTTGTTCAACTTTTACAATGTCTTTTTGAACCTTTTTGACCAAGTTAACCTCTTCCTCCATTATTCTAAAGCATTTCCACATCCTATTCACTTGTTTCATAATTTTATCCCAAATTATATGTTGTGCTCCCATTAAATAGGGTTTTCCAGAAAGCTTGTTCTTCAAAGTATCATACTCTTCTTGCTATTTTTTCTTTTGATCCCTATATCTTTTTGAGTTGTCTTTCCCTTTCTCCAATATGCTCCTTCAAAAGATTGATCTCAATTTCAAAAGTTGAAACTATCCTTCTTGATTCATATAGCTGAATTTGTTTAGCATTTAGATTAGTTAATTCCCTAGCTAATTCATCTGAAATACCTGCAAATATGCCATCTAAAGAAGATGAGGGTATTCCTAGTTTGAGTACTTGTATTTTCTACTGTAGAGAGCAAATTTGTTCATTTAGCTTTGCTATGACTTCAATCGATTTTTCCTTTTCCTTCTGAATGGCCAAAAGCTCTAGGGTCTGTACATGATCCACATCAGACAACTTCAATCGCTTTTTCAAGATAACAATCTCATTATCTTTGTCACTTATCATCTTCTGAATAGGTTCTTCATTTGTAGAATCATCTCTTAATTTAACTAACTTTTTCTCTAAATCATCTATTCTCATCTGCTTCACTCTTGAACTTGTTTGCTCCTGCTTCAACTGTTGTTTAAGTTGGTTATTAATTTTCTGCAATCTTTGAAAGCTAAGAGTGGTTTTCAAAATATCTCTATTAACCATCTCCTCTGTCTGATTATGTAGGCCCATTTTGTATGTTAAGGGAATGTCATCAAGATTTAGAGAAAAGTTAGTTTCTTTATAATAGTTATGTCCTTGAATGCTTGGACCAAAAGATTCTAATATTTCCAAAGTCAACCCTCCTTTTTCAAAGTCAATTCCATATAACAATCTGGTATCTAGAGAATCTTGATTCAACTTTTGGTTCCAAATATGTTGAATTTGTTCATTCATGTTTTTCATATCATCATATTTGGAAAATACAATTTTTGGCTTGACATCTGTAGACCCTTCTCCTGGTGGCTTCATGAATATTGATGGAAGAGTGTCTATTGAGTAAACAATTTATTTTTGAATCTTTTCCAATGTTCTTGTCTCAATTTGAGCTTCTCCCTCTGGAACATCATCTATGATCACTTCAGTTATAGATTTATTGCTTTATTATCCTTTTTGTGTATCCATATCATCTTGAAGTTCCCGGTTATGACTCCTTTTCAATGTCTTTTCTTTTTGTAGAGGTGTGTCAATATTTACTTCTTGATTTGATTGAGTCTCTTTTTGTGTCTGTCCCTGAAGAAGATTCTGTATTTCCTCCCAAGTATCCAATTTTTTTATCTGTTCTAGATCAGGCTTGCTTTGATGCTTAAATATCAAGCTCCAGTCTTATGTTATTAATAACTCCTAAAGGGTCATATTGCCAAGTTTTTCCTTGTTCAAGTCCTAATTCTTGTAACATTGTTTCCAACACCTGCAATGTTGACCTGCTATGCATAATACACGAGGTCTTCACTCAAGGAACCTGTGACATAGCACATGCGTTCGTGGGATATTAAAGAGTACCCCTAATTTCTCTAGATATTGATAAATACCTCCAAAAATCCTTTTGTTAAACCCCCCTACCAATACATATTTCCAATAAAAGAAACCCTTATTTTTACTATATATCCCTTTTCATACCCCACAATAGATATAAACTCCTTGATACCCTACATCCCCCCCCCCAATACCTACAATACACTGACTTTATTTTTCACAATTAAAATCCCCCTTTATGAATGAATGTGATAAGATATTGGTCAACAAGGTGAAGCCCCCGTAGCACAATAAAAGATCCAACCTCTCTTTTGGGCTTAAATTTAGTCTTTTTCTTCTGGGAATAAAATGAACCTCATCAACATTAAGGTTTTGCCTTATAATTTCTAAAGCAAAAATTCTCATGGTCAAGAAACTTGGAAGTTTAAAAGGTTTAACCTCTGCACCATACAACCTTATCTCTGCATGTTCTTTGAAAAGGAACCAATCCCCTAATTTGGTATCTGAAGATTCATGCAACAAATTTTTCTTCTCTAGGAAAATTCTAGGGGGACTTTGCTCATGAAAAAGAGTATAAATTATAGACATGAATGAATTTACATAAATAGAAAAACCCACATTTTGAGATTTACTTTGGACTAGGGGGATCCAATGGATAACTGAGGAAAGCTTTCAAACTTCATTTGAAGTCTCTAAGTATAAACTATGAAAGTCATTCTTTCTTTGAAAAAGGAGCAGGTAAACCAAATATGACTAGAAATGAAAATCTGTATTTAAAGGAAAATCCTTAAGTTGTTAGACTATGAAATAAACTGTGCAATGTAAAATATGGCCATCATTCGTGTGGCAGGAGAGAAAATTGCTCTCAAAAACCCTAAAATAATACTATCAACAGTTTTATCAGAGTCATAACCCAAGATTGAGCATATCATAGAAATAACTTCTCGTACATTCAGTGTAAACATATTGGTTTTGTAGGTTTTCAGATCATGAGAAATACCAATATTATCTTTCATCAAAGTTTGAATGAAAGATTGGCGTTCTTGGATGCTTAACGGATTAAAACTAACTTATTAGGGTTTCTTCATTAATAACTTAACCATTGTTGAATTCTAAAACCCAAAGCATTCGAGAAATAGACTGAGTCATGAGATCAAATAATAAAGTTCCGTTCTTGTTTACTAGGCTTCTCATGGATGCAACATACCTTTGAGCACACCAATGTACAAATTCTGGGAAATTATAAACTTGTGGAACTAGAAATTGAGCTAGGTTCGAATCCCAAACATTAAAAGAGTCATTCAATTGCGTATACCTAGTTTGGGCCAGATTATGCAACTCGCATAAATTGAAAGAAACTTTAGGATACAAAATCTGGGAATCTCTGTCCTCTAGAAAGGTATCTATACTCAATAGGGTTTTTGGCTCAGTTGAGACTGGTGATTTCGACATTTTGTTAACATGAGTATCTATACTCAATAAGGATTTTGGCTCGGTTGAGACTAGTGATTTCGACATTTTGTTAACATGAATAAGGACAAAAAGACCTTTTTCTCTTACCCGGGAGGCTGACTGATGGAAACCCTTTGTTTTGTAGGTGAGATTTTCATTAGAAACTACTATCGTCGAAGATTCCCATGCTCGTAACAGTGGCAGTCCACCAATGGGAGAATAAAAACAAAAAACCCTTTTTCGATCTTTTGTCTTATTTAAACCTAAATGTGATTAAGAAATCAAAACAAGGTTATTTGCATCTATTAATCTAAATGCAAAATGTAATTACTCACCTGACACCGACGGTTTTACTTTTTACACTGTGCGCGATGCGACAAGTGGTTTTGAGAATGGTTTGGCAAGTTGCGCGGTGAGATGATGTTTTAACACGTCACACAAGTGGTATTCCTTGTCATGTCACTGCACACGAGGTCACTTTGGTTAACCTTCATTCCTTTTCAATGTGTGCAGACCATTGATCGCACTTACCTTTTGATTAACAGATCGGATTTCACCCACCCTGTCACTATATAACAATAAGGTTATATACATATAAATCAAAATTAATTCGTAAAAATATTTACAATTTCCTCATTTAAATAATAATCTATTTACAAATAACGACAAAGAATAATACTTATTTTGAATTAGAACAAAATTAAAGACTTACCAAGGAATGGATTTTTTTCTATTCTAAGGAAAAATTAAACTAAGACTAATCTATTTAAAAGATTTTTTTTTTGAAATTTAATGGAAAAAAATTATTGTATGTCTTAACATTGGCTCCAACTAGGGATTGTGGTTCCCTGTGAGGCACTAAAGAAATTCAGACTAGGTGTGTTTATTGGGTAAATGGAGTCATTATTCTGCAAATTTTAGATACAAATCAATTCATAAAACATAGACTATTTATTTTATTTTATTTTTTACTTCTTTAAAGCAACCGCCTATGAGAAACTTTGGGAATAATTGACAGTCTAACATTAAAACATGCTTAACTCTAGATTTCAAGCAGGCTAATAAAAATTTCTTTATCCAAGTTTACTTTGGAACTATCCAAGGTAATTAATATAAGTAAGGATAAAATATTAAAGATCAAACTCATAATTGTCTTTTCTCAAGATTACAACCATTTCATTCATTTCTTGAATAAGAACTCATTTAGATACAATACAAAGAATTTTAAAAAGTAATAATAATAAGGTTTATAAATAATTGTAGTTACACTTCATTATAGTCATCACAAACATTGCTTCATTGTTAGCCAGACATCCATAGCCCCGATGAAGATGTTTTCATTCCCCAATTATGAATTTCCTTTCACCATCCTACTATTTTAAATTTTTTAATTTTATTGAGATGAGGGTAATCATTTACATGAATTTCCTTTCATCGTATCTTTTTTGATATAATATGGGGGCAATTAGTTTTCTTAATTTCCTTTCACCATCTGTCTTTGATATTTTACTTATTGCTTATAGGATGGGGGCAATCAATGTGTTTTAAAACACTCTGGGATGATGACTATTTAAAAAATAAATAGTAAAGTAGAACTAACTACATATTAGGATAAGCCCAGAATTAATAGCTTCTCAAAATTAACTATAGTTTTTACTATGAGATGAAAAATATATCAAAATTTCCTCTTTTTTATTTTTTTCTTGAGAAGATTACCATTTATCATTTAATATCAAAGCACAAATTTTCAAAAAAATTACCTTGAATATACCATTTCATACCAAATAAAGAATCAAACAAGTTCTTTACCATACTTGTAAAAAAATAGCATACTTAAAGTTTATCTATCAATCTTTTCCCATCATTTCTATAGAGATTAGTAATATAGAATTAGTTTTTGTTTTCATTTATTCAATTCTAGACCGACTTAAACTAGTAAAAAGGAATTTTCAAACTAAAAACAAGTACTCAATCATGAGTTTATTTAAGCAAACTAACAATTACAATCAAACAAAATTTAAATTTTTCAAATTTTCCGAATTTTTTTAAAGAATAATTAAAACACTAAAAACCTTAATTGAATCAAAATTAATAGAATGAGTTCTTAATTCAATCAAGACAAAAACTGAAAGTAAATTTCCAATGTAAATCCAATCCAAACCGGTATTGATAATGGAAAATAAAAATGAACTAAAAATTGAGCTACTGAATAAAATGTTTTAAATATATCCCGTTGATAGGAGACCTCAAAATTTCTCCATCCAAATTTTGTAAAGAAAATGAATTAAATCCTTCAATGGCTGCAATTTTGAATGGTCCAAACCATAAAGGATCAAAATTTCCATGCTTTCCTGGATCTTCCTTCCTAGCATCCCATCTCAGTACCAAATCTCCCAGAAGAAAACTTCTTTCTTTGCCTTTCTGTAAAAAATTTCTTTCATCTTGTCTTGGTATTCCTGGAAATTTTCATTGACTTGATCTTTGACTTGTTGTATTTCAACCAATTGGTTCATTATTCTAGTCAAATCATTAGGCTCTTCATTTACTTCCTGAAACATATTTAAAACAAACAAAACAAGATTAATAGGAAAAGTAACGTCCATTCCATAAACCAATAGAAAAGGATATGTACCTATTGATTTTTTAGTACCAATCCTATTAGCCCATAAAGCATATTTCAAGTGAATGTGCCTATGTCTTTTATTATTGCCTAGAGCCTTTTTTATTATTCTCATCAAGATTTTGTTTGAAGACTCAAAAAGACCTTTTCCTTGTGGATAATGTGGAGTTGAGTGCCCTAAAACAATGTCATATTTTTGACAAAAAATAATCATAGCCATATATTTGAAAGCTTGAGTATTGTCTGTGATGATTTTTCTTGGACAACCAAATCTTGTTAAAATATTTTGTTCTAGGAAATTTATCACTACTGCATCAAATGCATTTTTTATAGGAATTGCTTCCAGCCACTTTTAAAAATAATCTGTAGCAGTGAGAATCCATTTGTGCTGAGAACTAGAAGGAGGATGAATTTCTCCAATAAAGTCCAAACCCCATTGTTGAAATGGAGCTTCAGCCTTTACTGGTACAAGAGGCAGAGAGGGCAAGTATTATCTTCCAACAAATATTTGACACTCTTTGCAGGATTTGACCTTAGTACTTACACCTGCAAATAGCTTAGGCCAATAATATTCTGCTTTGAGGATTTTATACGCGGTAGCCCTCCAAGCATGATTGCCTCCATAGATTCCTTTATGAAACTCATCAATGAAATTTTTGATTTCAGATTCAATAAGACAAGTTAACAAGAAACCAAGTGGATCTCTCCAATAAAGTTGTTCATTTATGATACAATATTTGACAACTTAAAGCTTTAATGATATGGTTTTAGGTGTTGGATTACATAGAAAGCACCTTCAAAAGAATTTATCCTTCCTTGCATTTCGGCCTTCTTTTCTTCACTTTCCTCAGAATTTCGGCTAAAATCTCAGACACCTATAGATATTC